>BNST01001808.1:0-284571 GCA_019650275.1 Xylocarpus granatum | reverse complement strand
TGTGCGTAAGAACTTTTATCTACCCAATTCCCATAAATAATATCACGCAATGCTGTAAGCATCTCACAATTTTCTTCAGACATTGTCTTTTGTGTAAGCTGATCCCAGCACTTTTGTATTTACCAATCCTTTGAGCTTGTGGTTCTCCAAAACACCTGCAAAACAATTTTTAAATGTCATCCAACCACTGTTACTTAATGAAAATAGCAGTCAACAGGCGATATTACAAATTGGCACAAGAAAGGAAAGTGGACAAAGTAAAAATAAAAATTACAGAATAGCCATGATTGTTCAAAACTTCCAAAATTTGATTTCATCTATCACTTAAATTGCAAAACAAAAACAAGAAACAAAAAAAAAAAATAAGGGCAGGCAAAGAAGACCATCATCAAGTGGAAACTAATATCTCCAGCAAGCAATTGGCAATATTAGGACAACAGACCACAGTTGAATGACCAATTTTCCAAATGAAGTAAAGAAAGCAGCAAACCACCAAAGAGTATTGAACTTCTGTTATTTGTCTAGTTTTATATGAAAACCATCCAACAGTAGCAAAAATCAACCAACCTCCAAGGAATGATGCTTGAACAGTCAAACCATGCAAGAAAAAAAAAAGCACTTTGGAGGGGCATATAGCTCTTCACAAGCACAGGCAAGGTAATACTCCTTTTCGCCACATGCTGGGCCGTAGCCAACAATAAATTTACCAGCAAGTTCCAATCAACACTCGTAAGATTAATTCAAGCTTTTAGAGAAAGCAGAAACTCTTACAATGGACCTAAGGTACAAACAATAGCCTTAAAATTATTTTAATGATGAACCAAAACACAATTTTCAAATTTCTATTTGAAAGTTTTTGCACAGATTTTAGATTCACAAACAACTTACCCAATGTTTGAGGCATAGTGGTATTTGATAATCCGTTCAATACGTCAAGAGAACGATCTGCCCGAAATGATAATCATAAGAATCTTATTCACACAGAGACACTCCAGTTAAGGGCACAAGTAGAAAGTAAAAAGATCAAGTAGGCATGCATGTGTTGTGCTAAGAGAAACGTGGCATATATCACAGCGACATCCTACACTACAATAGCCTGGCGAAGTATGCACAAGCATGCATTTTCATATGAACTATGATAGTTCTATCTACCTACACAACTATGCTGACCAAAGAGATGAATTGTGCACTTATCAATCACATTTCTGTGCTATGTTTGGGATTTATGGGGACCGTCCAGTGGCTGCTTGATTTTGTCACTCAACGAACCAACCAGCCAAATCTAGATTTAATCAGAAACCGAGAATGGGAAGAACTTCAAGTTTACTAGATAATAAAATGTCCATTGCACCTGATTTCTTGAAGTCAATAATGTGCCTTCGCATTTCTTCAACTTTTCCCCATCCACAGTTTAACTGTTCAACATGAAGATAAATACCCGAAATACATGGATCATATTCAGCTCTTATGAAATTTTCACAAATTTGTGGTAGAGATAATCCTGAAAAGAAACGGCTGTTTAGCTGATCAAATATCTGAACATTAAATGGAAAAAGAAAAGTAAAAGTGTATCAACCCCCAAAATAAAACAATCATACTGAAAGTTACAGAAAGGAAAACCAGAAAAGGATTATTATCTATACTTAAAAACTTAAAACGTGCAATTGAGTAGTCTTGGCAAGGATTCAATCTTAGCTATGAAACATAGAGTATCAGACTATAGGCTGCAAATCTACCATTCTATGTCGCAGTACAAAATGCTATTCCTTCATCTATAAGAATAAGAGCTTGCTAAGGCCGGCAGAGGATGAGCTAGTAAAGTAGCATTTCCATAGGGTGTGCTTGCGAGTGTTTGTACAGAAAGAACTTTTGGTAAAAGCGTGTTCTACAAAAGCATTTGAAGGCATTTCTGGAATCGGCACCCATAGAGCGTCAGAATAAACACTTCAAATGCATTTCATTTTAAGACATACTCTCCAAAAAGCATCAATCAATTACTTATCAAAATTGCAATACAGTCCCAACCAATGCTATAAAGAAAATAGAAAAGCACTTTTCGAACCAAAAACAATCCCAAACACTATTAGAGTCAGTTCATATCAAAGTGAAAACGCACTTCACTATTGAGCTCCAGAATGGCATATAACAAGCACTATTTTTCAAGTGATAAGCAACTAACAAAATTACGTACGAATTAGAATAATAAATCAACCTGGCCACGCAATTTCATGGTGAAAACACTGCCTTTGCAAATGCGTTCCCAAGGAAAAGCAAAAAGCATCCGAAGCCTAACAGAAAAACTCTTCCACGCACTAAATTTTTAAAATTCAAACTGTCCACTGGGATACTGTTCATCCTTTGATTTCCCTCCGCTTTTATCATCGTCATTTACCAATGCCTACGGCTGTTCCGTTACAATCTTCGTCTCGGCCGGCGATTCGTCAAAAGCACGAACAGATAAATTTCTTCTGAGGCAGAAGAGAGGATGAATTTGAGAAAGCGAGAGAGAGTTTGAGTGTGAGGTACGGTGAGAGAAAGTGAGCAGTCGGCATTTGAAGCGGAGAGGAGAAAGGCTTTAAGATAAGATTGCAGAGAACGTTTCGGTGTTGATTTTGGGACTCATGTAAGAAGTGTGAAAAAACGAACAACCGCTTAGACATTTCCGCAAACTCTCTCATTCTTTCCTACTCTCTTAGAAGAGAGAAGCGAAATGATAGAAGGGGAAAAAGGAAAGGATGACAAGGCGAAGTTTCGTCCGCGTCAACACACCATGTATCATTGATTTTTGATTACGTGGAATCTATACGGTGTCCGGTTCGCTTCAACCACAGGTCGAATCGATTGGATCTGGCTAGCCCAGTTCCAAACAGAGGCTAAAAACGTTTCTCAATGCTTTCGAGACGCTTGGGCCGGACGATCAACGGGCCTAGTCTGTTGAACGTGAATTGAACTGCAAAAGTGTTATGGCACGTGAGTCGGTCCGAAAATAAAATTAAAAAAATTCAGTAAGTTACGTATCTAGGAGGCACGTACAGATGGCAGAAAGTGGCAATGAGATTAGCTGGCTATGTCACATGTCTACTTTCCGATATTGTATTACATTGAAAAGGAAATTGGAGGCAGCAAATTTCCCATATGTTTGTTTGTTTTACAAGTTTTATGTGAACTTTGATTAAGCTTGTTCAGTAACTGTTTCATTCAGCAGCTGTATAGACTTTGCCTGTAGACAGCTGGTATAGTGCTAAATCCAGTATGGCTTAGGCTAGGACCGAGTCGTTTTCCATTTGAAAATGACAATGTCACCCAATGAGATAGAAATAGCGTTCCCCACTCTAGAAGTTGGTACTTGTGACCATGAAAATGATGTATCCATAACTATAATGGTATGCAACCCAAGTGGTCACATGTCCTGTATTCTTCTTACTCAACATACTTTTGCTCCAGTCACCCGTGTCCCCGTCTTCTCCCTCTTCCCCTTCCTTTAATCTACCCACGTTCACTCCAACATTTCATTTGAATAATATTGAAAAACCAGTTGTAGGAAGAGTTGAATTTTAAGCATTTGTTTAAAATTATAAAAAAATAAAAATCTATTTTTTAAAAATAAAGAAATAAGTGTTTATTTTTTTTAATTTTTAATATAAAAATACTATTAACAACACATGTAATTAGTTAATTCATGAAATTTAAGTGGATAGATATTACATGAAAATATGCTTAGAACTCTTAAAAATTCAATAAAATCTAGGTTGCCTCTGTCCATAGTCATAGCTTAAAAATCATTATATCTTAGTACTAAAAAAAAATTTAATTCAACTTTTAAATTTTTTTCTAACAAACTAAAATGATGGACTTTCAAGTCTATTCAACTCCAGCTCAAGATTGGTCAGATTGGACCAAACCCACCTCATTTCTGTTCAAAAGTATTAATTTTTGGGAGTCCTGCCTGCTTGTGTCTTTGGAAAAATTCAAATATCCTGATAGGCTTGCCTTTTATTTATTACAGATAGTATTAACGATACAGATACATAATTGCATTAAAAACAAACTATAAACTATTAAGAGTATTTTAACCTTTTCATAAGGCAGAAGTATGATGTAGAAGCTAACCGATTTTGTGTGGGTCGTGCTTGGTAACATGCATGTAGGCGAATAAACTGTACAATCTAACACTTGGAAGAATGTTGTCCACTCTCCAATTAGAGAAGATCAGACCACCCATATAAGCGAGGCCGTCACACGGAGGTTCGCTGCAGTACAAGGGGCGCTCTATATTTGTGACTTTTCTAGGGCTTTAACAACTGTCAAAATCTTGGCAAAATCATTAGCAAATACAATCCTGATTTTCAGGCATCGTGCATTGCATGATGTCTTGGAGATCCACCGTAGTATGTCGTCTGCTATTGCTAACCAGTATAGCTAGCTGTTACTTGAATTCACATTGTTTCTGCAAACTTTTTCTTTTCCTTCCGAAAGATTTACAGAAGTGTCTTACTACCTGTTTTTCAATGATATTCTGCAGAACTTCTGTGATTTAAATATATAGTTAATCTAAACTCTTCCTCAGCTCTTGTGCCTTTAAGCAGAATTTGAATCCTATATCTCTCCTATCATTCCACAAATCTTATCGGTTTTAAGTAATTAAATACTAGTTAGTGTAGAACATTTTAATATCATAAAATTTGTTTAAATATTAGGTAATATTCTTACGCAAACTTGGGAGTAGTTTTCTACTACTTGCTGCAGAATATAAGTATAACTTTGCTTCTGCCACATCCTTTCAAATTTATGACTGCTAAATAATGCATTCTCCCTTGTTAATTCTCTTAGACTGCTAAAACGTAGTTCGTTCGGTTGATGAAATTACATTCAACTAAGTGTTTATTGCATTAATATAGGCAAGAGACAGCCAGGTGCGCATAGCTGGCTGCTTGTTTCTGTTTATTCATGTCTACCCTCTCTCTGTCAGCTGTTTTCCAATTTCTGCTGTGTGTGTGTGCATGGGTTTGGATAAATTGAAGCCAGTTAAACCACAACCACGAGCAATACAAACGTGTGTAGGGGTGAAATTGTTGGAGTCCGGAGATCATAAGAATATTTGTTTATTAATTAATGAAAACTCTTACATTCAAAGTTTCATAACGCAAAATAACTATATCTGGTAGCCTAGTTTTTCTCATCGGATGTACATTTGCAGACCATGCTATGCTACTGCATATGGTATGCTATGCTGCAAAGACAAGCAAAAAGATTAACAGTAAAACAGTGCATGATCTACTTTCTTTTAGCCATATTGCAGACATTTTTTCTTATTACCTTGGAAGCGCTTTCAGCAGAAGTACTAACCCTTTTTGCCATAAACATCACCTCTTCCTTCTCTTCATTTCTCCTCATTTCAGCCTTTTGTTTTTCCATTCGTCTTTTAGCTTTCTTGTCTGAGACACTGTTGACTTCATCCTCATTTTCTTCCCGCTTGAAATGAGCAATATTACGGTGACGACCTTCTACATTTCCATAGTGGTGACTGGGGCCAGAAGAAGCGTCGGAAGCCATGGAATCATCACTATCATCTTCACGGCTTGCGTTCATGTCATCACTACCACCACCATCGTCATCACCACCACCATCATCATCATAATAATCTGGATCATCTCTGTGTCCATCATCATCATCAGGAGAGCCAATATACATGGTCCACCCAGATTCATTGCTGTGACATTCTTCTGCTCCTCCAAAGACTTTGGAAGAATCCATTACTAAAGGCAAGAAGAAGAAGAGGAGGGGGAGGAGGAGAAATTTGAGAAATACAACACAAAAGCTTGAGTTCTTAAATAGGAAATTAAGGAGGTTTATGTATGTAGAGACCAGAGAGAAAACCACTTAGACTTAATATTTTCTGACCTAAAACAGCTTTCTTCACAAACAACAGACATACCCATCTCTCACTATTTGAAAGCTACAAAGAACGAAAAAAGAAAAACATCATTTGTTTTAATGAGCAAGGATCACTCTAACCACCTGGAAATCTAAATACCCATTAATTCTCTGACTTTATCAGCAGAAGACAGCTAGAAGCTGTCAAAGAAAGTGAAATACATCTTTACAAAAGGCATAAATACGAAAGTATTCCTTGAATTTGAAAGGACATGGGTTGTTCACTTGGTCATTGGGTTTCACTGGGGAAGATACAATCTTCTTTACTTCTCTGAACTTGTCATTAATAAAAAGGATTGCTTTAAATGTAAAAGACAGATTGGCTCAGTCTACAAAACTAGAGAGAATATAAGACCCATGTTTTAAATAGCTCTGCAGGAGAAGGAACTCTTCCCTAAACTTTTAAATTCTTTTTTCCTGTCATTTTAAAAATTAACAGGCTTTTTTAAACCTGTTCAAATATATCTGTTTAAAAAACCCAAATGGAAGTTCAGATTTTACATTTGGTCGTATGAGAGGGAAACTTTGCTAAAATATCCATCTGCTTCCGCTCCTGTTATCCTCCAATTTGTTGCTGCTTGTCTCCCCTCTCTTCAGTTTGCAGGATTATGTGTTTTGTATTATTGTGGAAGGAATACCTGTTTTTCCTACTAGTGTAGACACATAACTTAATTTTCTTCCTCATCAACTTTTGGTAGCAGTGTATCTCACTCGCCAATTTTACCTTGATAAATGTTATATCTTAAATTTCAAATCTCAGCATTGAATGAGGCTGGTTTGGTTCCCAAATATATGAATTTTTTTGCCTGTTTTAAAAGTCGTCATCTTTTTCTTTCAGCAAGTACTGGATACTGAAAGGTGACATAATATTGATCAGACATATAACCTCCCGAATTTACTTCTGCATACAGTTTCGAAATGGTCATCTTATAATTGAGTTAGATCTTGTCGATTGTTTTGCTGCTTCTTGCTACTAATTCACTTCCAATTCAACATTTATACCGTGGTGAAAACGCCCTTTTATGATTTCCTGGTTAGGGGAGGCCAACTGTAGTATATATATATATATATATATTTGCAGTTCTGTCCATTGTACACTTTTTGACTCTTGCCGCTGTTGCTGTTGCTCGAGCATGCGCAAGCAAAGGAAGAAATAAAAAAAGACATATATATATATATATATATGCAGTCAAAAATCACAAATAACATATGGAAATTTTGCTATGAATGTAAAATTGAAGTAATAGTTGACAAATCTAAGGAATGAGATGGGACCGTGGGTGATAGGAAGGATGAGAACAAAATGAACAAACAAGAAAGTGAGTTCAAAAATAGCAGTCGCTTAGAGGGGCCTCAGTGTAGTCCCCATAGTTTGTAAGTATGAATTTGTTTGCTAGCACACTCAACAATTTCTCTCTCATGACTGATTACACGGACATGGTATTCACAGACAAGGTTAGGCCCATAGCATTATTCTTGCTGCTTGTCTTTTTGGAAGATCTCATCTTGAGTAGCTCTTCTCCGGGGCTCCACATCGCTTATTCAAGGTATGGTTTTTGTGATAATGGGACGATAACCTTTTCAAAGCCTGATTCCATTCTATGCACTGTATTCACCCTTTCGTAATAACTCCACACATACATATACACCAACTTCAGCTCCAATCCAATCAATTATTAATTAAACTTCTAGTACTTTATTTGATTTGGAAGTAGAAATTGTCTTCTTTAAACGTAGTCCAATGTCCACAGACCACACAAAACAAAAAGAAAGTTTATAATTCTCGTTGTACGTGTATGCATATTGTTTGGTCTATACTTGAGCACCGCTGATAGATAGTATGAAAAGTTGAAAGTGGACGTTTGGTAACTGCATATGTATACGTGTGCGCTGACATGCAGCATAACTTATATTTTTTTAATATAAAATTTAAAATATATAATAAATAATTTAAAATATTAATATAAATTTTAAAATAATTAATATAAAAAATTACATTCAATTTCAAAATAAAACAGCCTTACTTCACAAAAGGCCCAAAACCTAGCCCAACATGGTCATTTTGAATTAGTGTCAAAATTTGGGTTGCAGTTGTGCCGAGTGGGTGTTGCTACTGTTACTCGGATGCCTGCTTTTGAATATTGGGAGTTGTTACCTTTCTTTATTAATTACAAAGTTATTAGTCTATATGATTATTATATTTTGTATTGTTAATTATCATGTACTATATGAAAGCAGATAGTGTATTACAGTATTGTATACACAAACATGAGATTGATTTTGTAGTGAGTACTCCCAAGGGAATTGCATTGGGTAGGATAAGATAAGATAGTATAGATTAGGATTCCATGCAATTTTGGATTATATGCAATAATTTTGTCTATGATTGATCCCATTGTATTTGGTGTGTGACAGGGTTGGATAATAAATTAAAATGTGTTATTTTGTTTATTTAATCATTAATTAATTATATTATTTCAAATAAAAATTAATTAAATATTTAAAATGATGATTCAAATTTAATAATTACATATTTAAATGATTTTTTATTTATAATTATAAATATGTACGTATATATAATATATATATATATCTTACAATGTTAACTATTTAAATTAATATAATTTAAAATTAAATTGAATAATAACTGCTAATTTAAATTGTTGTAAATATTATATTAATAAACACAGATTTTAGTACCCTTAATTTTTTAAAATTCTTTTTATATATATATTCTTCTAAATAACTAATCATATTTTATTATTCATAAAAATGATATTTTGATAGTTATAAAATATATTTATTATAATAAGTTATCATGCGTTTTTTTATTATAATATATTATTTTTAAAAATAATAAAATATTTTTTTATGAATTATAAATGATTTATAATGTAATTTTTTGCAATTAAAAGTTTTAATTTTGAAAAATTACAAATAACCCATGTCATTGGCACCCATTGGATAAGTTATCTCCTACTATTAAGTAAAATATCACGAGGAAGAGTATCCATACCAACTCACAGGAAATGAAACCTTAAGCATGCATACATGGTAATCAACACCAATGTTGTTGTGCATAATCAAAAGTAATAAACAAATGGAAATGGACTCCATGTTTCTTCGCAACTGATCGTGTGCTGTCAAACGATTCTGAAATTGACACCAAGCATGGATAGAGAATTTCGGTTGCCCGAATAAACCCACACCATGAAGAAAAATTGAGATGACTAAGAACATAAGCATACGAATCTGCGAAAGACAAAGTGCCATGTGTGGAACCTTCCCAAATATTAGTCTTTGGAATATTCTAAGATAAAGCAATATGACTTTCCAACAATTAATTAACATTCTTGCTCTTCTTTGTCTCTTTGATTCAAGGGACCGTACAATTAGTGTTATCATGTTCTGTTTATGCCAAGAATCTAAATTGATGCATCACTTCCAGCAGGAATCTATCTCTCCACTTACATGTGACAAGTTCCATTCTAGCAGATTTATGCCAAATTCTTCAGACTGATGATCAATGTCTTAAACCCAAAACTGGAAATCCATTTTATTCATAACAAGTCACTTTAAGGAACCTAACTTAGGGAATATGATGCTCATGGGTCGTGGTGAAGAATTGGCAACATATTTCAAGCCATATATCGATAATTAGAGATGAAACTGTCAAATAGCTCATGTCATTTGATTCTTTAAGTATGTGAGAATATGAACTGGAAGCTCCAAAAGCTGGAGAATAGAATTCGAAAAATCTAAAGAATTCACAATCCTACAAACATACATAACAGGATCATCAATCATCTGTCGCTAATCTCTTCACGGCAAAAAAGGAGGAGAACTCAGTTCTCAAACTTATTGTTCTTGCTGTTTTTCGGGCTTCTCTTGTTTGCCACTCGACGACTGATCATCCGTTGTTGAGTCCTTATAACTGCAAACAAGAAAGATCAAAGCAACAGAAACGATTCCAAAAAGCAGTAGCAGAACTCAGAGGCATGGAATTGGAGAGTTCCACAGGAAATTAAGCCCAGAGTTGGCTCCGGAAATGCTTACTGACCTCGTTCTCTCTGTTCTGTATATGTCTGTCAGTACGTACTTGATGTTAGAAATGTGATTGATTGACCTCTCAAATTTATATGGATATCTATATTTCTGGAAACAATCAATAAGATATAATGTCAAATTTTGTTTACATTAATTAATCGAGTGCCCTTGGTTCATAGTTAGTTAAATTGGGGCTATACATTGCCATATATATACGCATGCTTTTCACATGCATGATTAGTTAACTTATCTGCGATATAATTGAAGGTTCGTGGTAGAAGTTTTGGGTTCGAGATTCTAAAGAAATTAAAGAGCTAGCTTCAATATTCTGCATCAGCAGGAGAGAATCATGCCATATTATGAGCTTCTAATAATCATTCTAATTCATGAGTGTGTGTACACACACCGCTTGTGGGTTTGGTCACAAAAATAAAAGATATATTCTCTGTCAAGGGATTTATGAATGGGGCTTGTTCGAAAAAACACATGCTGCTGTCAAGAAGGTCGTTTTTTTTCACAGTTACTTGTTTTCGAGGAAGCTAAACTTTAAACGAGTATTATTTTCTTGTTTTCGACGGCATAACAACTAAAATAATAAGTATTCATGCGTAGGATTTTCCACGCATATAACTTGAGGGTAATTTTAGAGGTCAAGTGGCTTCCCCGCACCTAGATAATTTCTTCCAAGCCTTGTTAAACAGTGAGAGACCAGTCTCCATTGGTTTTGTTTGAAGGTTAACTGAAAATTTTAAAATAAAAAATTAAGGAAAAAAAAACCTTAGGCTCATGGGTCGTGGGTGAAGAATTGGAAAAATGTTTCAAAGACATAATGGATTAGAAACGAAACTGTCTAATAGTTTTTGTCATTGATTTTAATATATGTGGGGGGATGAAATCTGAAGAAAGAAAGAAATTAGAGTATAAGGAATTCACAATCCTACAAACATGCATGACATAATCACCGTTCATAGTCTGCTCCGAATCTCTTCACGGCCAAACAGGAAGAGAAGTCAATTCTCAAACTTGTGTTGTTCTTGCTGTTGAACGCAGCTTGTTAAAGCAGTAGGTCTTGCTATAAATGTCGGGCGGTCATCTCCGGCCATGATTACAATAATTTTCGGCTCCATGGCAGCTGGTGTTAGCACCGTTTTCGCCGGCTTCTCTTCTTTGTCAGTGGACGACTGATCATCCATTGTTGAATCCTTCTTGTAACTGCAAACAAGTAAGAGCAAAGCAACAGCTATGATTCCAAAAATCAGAAGCAGACCTCCAAAGAGGTATGGAACTGGAGAGTTCCACCGGAAATTAAGCACAGAGTTGGTTTTGGAAACGCCTACTGTCCTCATCCTCTTTCGTATATGTCTTTCAGTATGTTCTGGAGTTAGAAATGAGATTGCTTGATCTCTCAATTTATACGAGTATATGTCTGGATAATACAGAATAAGATACGAAGTCAACTTTTGCTTTTATCAATTACACAAGTGTCCTTTGCTTAGCATATCCTCGTTTTTCACATGCTATCCACAATATGGTATTGTGATAACTTCATATATGTATGCTGTACAATGACTACAAGTGAAGAACCTATAATAGCATCTCCATACAAATTATTTATATCTGTGATATATTTTTTTTCAAAAGGGCGATCCTTTAATTGCAAGTTTAATACATTTGGTAATACTATGAAATTTTAGAATATTTGTTGATCATTCCCAAAGAATGGGAAGGACAATTTTGACAAATACCTAAGGCTTGCAAATTCCTTCCTCTGGTTGCACATAATATATAGAATCTAGCTAGCACTAATTCCTTTTGAATCATGCAAGTTGCCAGAATAAAATTTTAGCAGGGATTCTGATTCGCATACTGTTGCCCCATTGCCGAAGTAATCCTTTCGGCCTACTTATGTATTCTTTTCCCATTTACGCAGTTTTTGGATTCCAAAGGAACCATGCCCACATATCTGTTCTTTCTTAGAATCGAGTATTTAATTGTTTTTTCTTTCTTTAATTCTTCAATAATTTTTCTCAGTGTGGTGTATAAACGATGACAAGGGATAGCATCAATAAGAGTTTTCTAATGTTTTTTTGCAAAGTACAATGCACGATGATAGTGGTGGAAGAACAAATAACAATTTCATGAATAATATAATTAAAGTAATGGTAAATCCATTGATTCGGGTATAGATCAACGATGGAGATGCTCTGAAGGATTGGAATATTACATAAAATAATCAGAACTACTTTGGCTATCCCATTATTTGCATAGTTTCATGTAAAAGAGTACAATGAATAAACAATTTCAAGCTTCTTGTTAACTTGGACCAACCCCCCTCCTCATGTGATCTGATCTGGTGCCTTTTTTCCCCATGCCTCTTTACATATCACAATTAGAAACAATTTAAGCTAAATAATTCACCTGGGTGGTCTTAATCAATGATTGTCGGTCACCATAATTCTGTAGCCATGGTTAATCATATTTCAACTATACATGACAAGAGGGATCCAGGCATGTCATACGATCTCACAAAGTTGAGTGGATGTCGGAGCTGGTATGGCTATGTGGGAAGGCTTCTGCTCTCCAGCCATGATCACAACAATCTCCGGTGCAGCATTTGGGAACTGGTTGAACTGCTCAGGCTTTTCTTTAGCATCAAGATTTGATGTGTTTGATGTTGTTGATGCAGCAGGCAGAGGGTTGGAACAAGAAATTTTTACCCATATTACAGTGATAAATACAAAGAGCAAGATGAGGCCTCCAAAGATGCATTCGCTAGTAGTGTTCCAATGCAATCTTCTGGGATTGGAATGCGAGTCACTAATTGTAATCGAAGGCAACATTCCTGATCATTCAAATTCTCTTAGCAATTTCTCTGGTTAGCCTGAATGTATAAAATAGGAAGATTAGGTTTAAATTAAAAGGGCAGCTGCTGCATTTGTCATTGCAATTCTAATTGTTGTTTTTAAGCACGAGCTCTACTACTCCAAATTTGTTCATCCACATGAACATTCTTCAGTTGGTCTTTATCTGGGATAGCAAGACAAAAGTATGGCATCTATCCAGTTGCCACGGACAATGACAGAAAGATGCAAACAAAACCCAAAATGTTTTGCCGTCTCCTCGTTTTATTCCCAACCCCCAAGCTCATGATTTCCTCTCCTTTCTGTCTTCTTGACAATCAAATGTAGGATTGGACTTCTAATTGGGACGATAATATTGATTGCCTCAAGTTTTATCAAAATTATGAATGAAGACAGTTCATTTAACGAATTCTTGTCACAGACACATTTAATTTACAATTATAATCTTGATAATGATACATAGAGAGAAAATTTAAATGATATAATAACACTATATTTTCTAACAAAAAATACTAAAATAATTATTAATATATATATTATAAATAAAAATTAAACTCGTCTAAATTTAGCATGCAATGTTAATTTTAAAATTTTTGATCTATAAATTTCATCTCTTATTAAAAGTTGAATTAGTCGAAAAATATTGAATAAATTTATCAAAATAAACGAGAAAAATTGAGAGAAAATGAAAAAAAAAGAAATGAGAAAAAAATTTATATTTTAATTATAGAGATAACTTTTATTGATAATTATTATCTTTAATTTATTTATTAAATAAATTATAAAAATATATTAATTTGATAAATTAATTAAGAAATTGTGATTAATTTCTAAAATTTTCCAACAAAAAGAAAAATCAACGAGCATTTTTCCAGAAAATACCAAAAACTGAAGAGATGTCTGCTTTTTCTTTAACCCCAATGTACTCGTCTTCCTCGAGAACTGATCAAATTCTTGCAGCGCCAGTTTGTTCAATTGGGAGTCGGAGTCCTACTCGGAAGCCAAAGACTTTGTGGCACTTCCCTTCCTTGCCATCCCCTTCCTCGCGGTTAGGCTCGTTTCGGACAGATTTGTATTACAAGCTGGGTTTTTATTGGTTTCAAATTGAATTTCAATGTCAATCCAATTAAATATTCCTAACAAGGTCTCAAAGCAGCTTTTAACTTGATTGTCTTCTATTCTAACTACTCGAACACCAATGATTAATGAGAGTTATCAAATTATACTTTGCAGAGTGAAGTGCACTGCTTGTGCTTAATATTTGGATCAACGCGATAATCCATGTTAGCAAGAGAGGAGAGTGTTAAATCTTAAATACTATTGTTTGTATCTTTAGCATCAAGCTTAATTATTTTGGTCAAATGGTGACTCAACATAATAGAATCAAGAAACTGAAATATATCAAGGCAATATTGTTATTGTCATTGAGATTATGATGATGATGTTGTTCACATCATACTGTATCTGTGCTTTCATACCTGCTTCACTTTTTTTTTAATCTATGTTTTACCTTCTTCACATGTAAAAGCTCATTAGTTATCATGGTTAGATGATCGCGGTACATGAGGAGAACATTTTAATTATAGAACAAAATAATAATTGAGTTTGGAAAGATGTTTTAGCAGTTGATACTTTATGCACTGTCTTATGTACATTCCTAGTCTAGGAAAAAAGTTTCATTTAAATAAATAGAAATCTGATGTGTTAAACATATTCCAAAATCCAAACACGGACATGTTCACATCAGTTGCTTGAAATATCACCTGATATCCATGAGGTAATTATAAGATTATGAAGACAAATGTTAAATATGCATATGCAATGTATTTTCTTTGATTCGAGTTTACATTTCAGTAAACTTTGTCAGTCCACCCAGCATATGTTTTCTGGCTTTTGCCCTTGCAATTGGTATTATGATGAAATATCACAAGCTTAAGGGACACAATAACAGATAAGATTAAAAGAACAAGAAAAAAGAATGCAGAAGTAAATGTAGGAGCTTTATAAGATTATGGTATATTTAATATGGAAGTTTAAATAAAGAAAGCATTGGTGTAGTAGATTAGAACTCAATAAGTAACTGAAGGATCAAACGAATACACTCTATATCATGTGCACCATGATTTCTATCATGACTAAGTTGTAATGTCAGACATTCAAAGTCTTTGAATTCTTTCAGTGAGAGCATAAGCTGTGACTAGCATGCTGATTTAAGACTGCCTTTGTCATGGCTGTATGTGCAGACTTTCTTATTGGACTGCAGACCAGTTTCTTAATTGGTTTCAGTTTTTCTCTTAAAGATCTACAATCATCTAGTGCAACATAATTTTTACATAATATACTACTGTTCTTTTGAACTTTGATTGTTGGAATTTTATATTTGAGCTTTCCTAGTTGGAATTTGATCAGTGTCTATATGTATATATATATATATATTATGACATGTATCTTCTCTTCTTTTACTACTTTTTTTTCTCAAAGTCTGTTTATTTGATGGGAAATAGTTGTTCGTGTTTGTTGTAGAATTTAGCTAGAAGACTGATTTTTGGAAGGGGCATGCCAATGCTGATTTTGGGACAAAACTATAAGGAAGAAAATCAGCAAATTTAAAGAGTCTGCGTGGAAATGTGTATACTTTTTTCGGCTGAACTTTTGGCACTTTTTGTTTCTTATGATGACCCTTGGTTCACCAACACCAAGTGCTTTTGGGTGGGGCCTGATGATTGGATTTGGCCTGATCAGAAAACTAAGTGAGCACTATCCCACTAATTGTTTGGTCAGATAAATTCATGTTGTTAAATTCTTATTGATGTCCTTTTCAAGGTGGTTGACTGGTTCTGTTCTTGATGTTCAGATTGAAATTGAAGGGATTGTAGATGTATGTTGCTGGGTTCTACTCATACTCTATTTTTGCTTTGCTCTTCGGGGAAACACCACATTCATATTTTGGGGTGTCCATGGCTCATCATATAGCAAGTGTCATTCTCATTGTGTTGTCTTACATATGAAGGTATTTGAAGAGGTTTCAATTTGTAATTCCCTTTTGGGTAGCACTAATGAAGGATTGAGTTGCATGTTAACTGCTTCAATGGAAGTATGATGGGATAACTATGTATAGATCATTTTATGATAAAAGGTCTTTAGGTTTTGATGTATGATTTTTCTTTAGAATGATTAATTGAAGTTCTATTTCAAATAATGCCTTCATTGCTTTTTGCATCTTTATGATGGCTTCTTCCTCGTGCAGGTTCATTTGTGTTGGTACAGTTGTTTGAGCCCCACACGATTTTACTGATGTTTTCCTAGAAGCCGGAAAGATGTCAAAATATAGTGGCTTTGAATGGATTGCTAGCTAGCATGTATTTCATGTTTCTTTGGACTATATTTCGCACAATCTACTATCCTTTCTGGACACTTCGGAGTACAAGGTGAGTTCAGCCTTCAGCATTATGGAAACTTGTTAAAACATGTTGGATTCCCTCCACATGTATGTCATATATCTTATTTACAAACAGAGAATCAGTAACAATAATAGTAGATGTAGCTTGAGTTTAATAACAAGATTGTTCAACATTAACCTTTTGAGAATTTGTTTTACTCTTGTCTAATTTTGATGACGTATTTATGAACCTAGACTATATTGTAAAATGAAATGTTGGAGAAGTAAAGACGTAGTGTTTAGAAGCATAGAAAAAATTGTGACTCAAGTGAGTTTCAGAAACCATAGCCTAGCAGCAACATTGCAGAATGTTTACTTCTAAACATTGTTCTATTAAGGCAGTTCCACCAATCACCCTAGGCTTCAGGGAACTCTTTCTTCTCTATCTAATTCATATAGCCTAACTTATTGATTAATGATTATGTCATTAAAATAACAGAGAAACTTAAAACTAAGTCTATGTTGTGTCTTCATTTAATATGAATTACTATGATTAGAAAGACTATTAGGCACCCTCTGGTTTAATACAAGTTGGCTTGACAAATATTAGATAGTGATCAGCATCTATAAGTTAGCAATTGTAATTGAGTGACAAATTATGTGTATCAAGTTCCAGCCCTGACTTCTTACTGTCTTTCAATTCTTAATGAGTAGACAATGCAGCGAACTATACAATTTGTCCTGCTTTCCCTGTTCTTATTCTGGTTGAAAGCAGTGTACTCTCTTCCTTTGTTTCCACATTTAATTTGTCTTTTTATCTTTTCATCATAGCTGTGAAGTGCTTCTGACCTTGGACATGGAGAAGCACAAGGTGGATGGACCTATGTATTATTATCTATTTAACACTCTTCTATTCTGCTTGCTTGTTCTTCATATTTATTGGTGGACATGTTCAAGTGGTCATGTTAGCGTGATGTTCGGTCAGGTAAGGACAATGATTTCAATACATGAGTTTTTAGGCCACAGAGATGGGCTCATGCATAGGGATAGAAAGAATAAAGGAAATGAGATTTTACAACTGAGCTCAAATCAATTTAATTAGTTTGACTTCGATTAAAGCACTGGATGGTCATTGATGATGAGGAACAAGCAAGAATGAATTATTCTTCAAAAATTGTGCCATATTGCATGTGTTTCTTTAAGTATCTTTCACCTTTGGATCATGATTGCATAGGTGACTTGCAATCTGAACTTCACAATATATTGGTTACTCATCTGTTTTAACTGGATTGAACGCACTATTTTGAAAGGATTTCAGTGACAATCTGAGGTATTAGCTAATCTTATCACGAGATGGTAATTGACTGGTCCGGATTCTTACTAAGGACATTATACTCTATTTTTGTCTTCTTCAGAGTTTAGCAATGTCATGAAGGTAGTAATTGTGTTTTAGACATTGTTTTCGGTACGTATGGAACATTAGATAACAATGTTTCAACTGTTTACAGAGCATTTCATTGGAAAATGTCGGAACAAGGTTGGTTTGTCTATCGAAAACACTTCAAAAATTTTGACGGTTATGGAAGTTTCGACCAAAATGATCGACTAATTATTTTTTCTATTTTTGACTTTTGGCACTCAAAATTTCCAGAATTTAGGGTCACGCATTGTAAAAACTTGCAATAGCATGAATCAAGGGACTAAAAGGAAAAAAGGTGTCTGCCAGGAATAGAAAAACAAAGGAATCAGGGCGTATTGGTGGGCCAAACAATCAATCATGCCAGCCAACAATTTGAAACCACTTTTGGGGAGAATTATGATAAAATTTGATGTCATGCTCTTAACATTTCTCAGCTGGAACCTATTCTTTTGAAAATTATATTCCATAAGACTTAAATAGTGTGTCCTTATCACTGGAGTCCTACAAACCTTAATGTTTTGGCTGTCCCCACTTGAGAAGTTACTTCAAAATCCATCTCTGTTTTCCTAGCGAACCTGCCCTTGACTCGGGGATGAGCCTTTGCGTAGGCCTTCCTAGAGGCATGTCTTACTTTCTTCTCAAATTTCCTTGCTTTTCTTTTCTCTCTGTATCTTGGGATCTTTGCCTCCTTGTTCATTGAAGTAAATTGGAGGGGCATCAGGAATGAAAACTTTGGGAAGATGTTAGTTGTCTCTTGTGGAGGATATCTGGTGTATGAACTTGAGATGTCGCCTACTGTTGCCTTTGGTAAGATGCCAGACGTGGGAACCTGGATTTAGAATTGGAACAGAATTAAACAAAAGAAATACCATAATATAACACCTTACCTGCACTAGGAAATATTATTGAATATTGAAGCCATCCCCTACGCAGCTAGAGTACAAGAGGCTTGGAAAAACATCACAAAGTACAATATTAATTGACTGTGAAACGTAATATATTCTTACAACTAAATTAATCAATGATTGGCCTCATAAAAGGGAGCGAGGTTGGGCAAAGAAAAATAATCTTCTTGTTTATAGGCGTGATTTCTGATAAAATTATCAGTGAACCCTTGTTATTTCATACTTTCTTGCTTTGTAAAACTCGAGTATGAGTTTTTCCTTTTACTTAATTTAGGGGCCCCTTCTTAGAGGAAAGCATAATATTAGTTCTTACCTCTGGGGAAGCTTTGAAAAGGATAGTTACTGCACATATGCCATTGTCTCTCATGATCTTAATAGAGAACCACAGAAAATTCCTGGAACCATGGAGATAAAGTTGAGTTCCTGAATTCCTAAAACTAATACTTAAACCACAAAATTAGAACAAAAGGAAAAGGAAAAAAAATTAAAGCAGGCCCCACGAAGGATAGAGTCAATTTGAGATTTCAGGATTATAAACAAGGAGAAAGCAAACTGCCATCTAAAGGCAATCAACAAAGTTCTTGAAGTCACCAAGTTATTCAACTTCATAGAATTTCCACAGGAGCAATTATAAGAGCAGTGGAGTGCTAAGAAATTTTTTAAGTGTATAAAAGAAATCTTACAATCTGACTGCTTGAAGGGCATTCATGAATGTAGCTTCTGAGGCTTCATAATCCCTATTGAAGTACACGTTTTGTAGCTGTTGGTGTTGATGTTATTGTTGTTGCTCTTCTTGCTCCTTCATTTCAGAAGATTGAACTGGCAAAACACCATCATTTCCATCATCTCCCTGATGAGCACAATAAAGTTGCTGCTGATGGATCTGACTTTTGTGCTGATACTCAATGCATGAGTTGATTCCATTCTATCAAAAGACTTATCTATCTCCTCACCATATGTGAACCCCCTATATCATTGTTGTCAGGATCAAGTAACAACCAAGAATCTGTTTCATCTTATCAACTTTGGTAGTTGTAGGAGCAGAGATTTCATTTTCTGTGTCTAGCATGGTGTCTTGCAGTTCTTCCAGGTAAGTGCTTGAGGGTGCATACAATAGACTTGAGAAAGGAGGTACTGGAACCTGAACATGGTCGTGGACTAGTATGTTGGCCAAGCTTGGATCAGCATCACAGGTCACACAGAGGGGCGCTGCACTAGTCTTGGCAGTGGAAGCTGCTCTTTCATTCTCACATGCAGTGAAAATCCTTGCATGTTCATGTCACAAGGCCATGGAATTGGCAGCATGAATACGTTCATTGCAGCCAAGTCGGTAGGGCAGTAGAGTGTGCTGGCTGCAGCTTTACATGTGTCACAAATATGCAACCAGTAAACAGGATAGCCATGTCCGCTAGAATTCACGTTCAACATAATTTTTTTACAAGGTACATGCCATATCAGAGTTCTCTGTGTTTTTTTATCTTATGTACAAGTCTTATGATGTGAGTAGGGGAAAGGTATGAAGTATAAGAGGGTGGAGTGATGTGGTGTAAACAAGCAGGAGGGGAAGGGGAAAGAGAGAATCCAAAAAGTGAAAAGTGTCGACGTTTTCTAGTGACTCAGAGAGGTTGGTGTGTGATCTTGTGGCTAGCTGTGTGTGAAGAAGCGCAGAGAACGAGGATGAAGGTTCTTGTGGGGGTTCACAATTTGTTGCTTTTTGTAATCTTTCTACAAGGCCATAGAACCTGGATTAATTGATTCTCATGCGAGAGCAAGGAATGGGAGAACGTTGGCAGATTAAACTGCTAAGGATAAAAGTTCTTTGGGGCTGAAATTCCCTAAGTTGTTGACAAGTTCAAAACTGACAGAAATTTAGCTGAAATCTTGATTTATAATTTCATATTTTGGCGTAGGTTTGTTTATAACTTTCTCTTCCTCTTGTACATACGGGCCTCTAAAAAAGACATCATAAATCTCTACCTCACTTGCCAATCAATAGACAAACTCAGCACGCAGCATACAGAAACTTTCTCATTGTGTATAAAGGTCGATTCTGATATTGACTTCACAAGTGGTGGTGGGCATGAAGGCCAGTATAGAGTAGTTGATCATGACAGTAAGCTGATACTACTACAACACGGAACAATTCATTTAACCACCAAGTACAATGCACAAAACAATTGCCAAAATTACCACAAAATGCAGTAATCTGAGCAGCATCTAACAAGGACTTGCTATTGCTTTCACTTCCATTTCCACTTCTAACTACTATTATACATGTCACTCGTTTACAAACCAGACCGCTGAAAAGCTGCTCAGTCAACCTGTGTATTGCTAACCCAATTTCTTCCAATTCCATATCATCTCACTGAGCAAACTTTGAGATCAATTTGTCAACATGAATAATGATATCGTCAATGAAGGGGCGAACAGCAGCCTGCGGTTGAAGCATCCACTTCACAAATTGGTGGAGAGCATCTGGATACGGTGGATTGGGTCCACCTGGCCATTTTATCTGTCCATTTATGACGGCCAACTGCAGGCTTCCTCCAGATTCACCAAGTGCATACTCAAATGGAGATACTCCATACCTGAAAAGAAATATACCAGCCATAATTTACTGGAAAAACAAATATAGACATGAACTAGATGCAATGTCAATAAAACAGACCCTTTTCAGGAGAATACCAGAAGGACAGTAGAATTAAGATCAAAAAGTTTATGGATCATTTAGATATAGATATCCAATTAATCAGGTATTTGACACACATTAACACTGAGCATGAATAATATTCAGCAATGGACCAACTCTAAAGGTAAATGTTAAAAAGAGTGAGCAGTGTAAATATACCTTAATCTTGCTATATATTGAAAGCAATAATATTATATCAACAAAATCCTAAGATAATATCACTATGCAACAAATAAAATAAGCTTGAAAGAATCAAAACTCAAAAACAAACCAATATAGTCACATCTTAAGAACATGCATTAGAAGTCAAACACAAGACTAGTATAATCTAAATCCAAGCACAATGGAACGTGAGTTCATATAGCTTCATTTTGTCACATGCAGAACCATCACCATGATATACAGTTTAATTTGTTTTGTTTAGACACTTTCACGTACCAAATTCCCTAATGTCCCAACCTTGAAGCATGTCTATAAATGTTTTTACATTATGTTTAATGGGGACTCATGCTCTGTTAAATTCTCTATAAGCTATAATCATGGAGAAAACAATTTTAGTAAAGGATATTTAACCAAAAAATAAGCACGGCATGTGATATCTTGGCACATCACAGAAAGTCTAACCAACAGTTTCTCAATGGCAGAAAAAGAAGAATCACTGCTAAAGAGAAGGTCAATCCTTACATTATTGCATATAATGTGCATCCTAACGACCAAATATCAGTTCTCTCATCAATATCTGCCTGACTTGGACAGTCCCACAGCTCAGGAGCTCGAAAAGGTGCAGAACAATGCTCTGCTGCCCATTCCTACAAAATAACAACACCAAAAGTCCACCAATGAGCACAGTGGCTGATGCAATGAGCTTATATGAGACAGAAAAATGTGCTTACATTTCCAAGTTAACTAAACTAGGAAAAGAAACTGATACAAGAGAAGATTAAGGACCATATAAGGGGTTCAGAGTCAGCAATGAGTTGTTGAGAATGATTGAAGGAACAAGGAGTACCTGCAACTGTAATGCCTCTGTGCGAGAGCGAATTTGCCTCCTTGCAGGTCGAGCACTGCCAAAATCCATCAATATTGCAAGGGGAGCTTGCCCTTTTCTATGGGTAATAAGAATATTACCAGGTTTAACATCGTTATGGGCATATGGAGGCTCAAGATTGTGCATATGTTTGAGTCCTGCACAAAGCTGTGAAAATGATGTTGCTTAGTCAAATTACCACAAATAAAGATAATTCATAAAAGCTACTCAGATTAATTGTAAACAGCAAACCATATGGAACCATATCCCAAATAACAGAAAACTATCGATGCTCTTAGGGGGGGGAAAAATAAACAAATTAAAAATTTAAAACTTAAAAAATAATAGCAAAAGAAGTGAGAGAGAAACAAAGTACCACATGCAATTCTTTGATATAAAGCATCCCATAAGTTCCTTATGCTCTTTTACACAATTTTCAGCGTTTTAGCAGGAAAAAGATGGCTCGAAAGTTTGTAGACAAAACAAACAATCCATATTTAAGTCTAGTCCACATCATCAGATATTCATATGAGGTGAAAATAGAAATCCACAAAAACCACATTATTTTCTTAAAATTTTGTGTTGTAGAAGGAAAAGCATCCACTACTAAAATCATGAAATTGCTATTCACCTGCCGGAAAATTTCAAGAACATCTGACGGAGAATAGAATTCCTTTTTAGCTTTCATCACATTGGCATTGTCCAGTAATGTTCCATCCAAATGAACTGGAAATAACAAGTAAGCTTCATGTCTCCAAGATGTTTCTTGGGTGCCCTAGAATCAGATAAATTAAATTGTACAAAGGTTCAAAATCAGAAACAATCATATTATATAACTGGCATTGGATTAAACAGCTTGGCATGGCACAAAATACCATCTGTAATCAATCATGGTAAAAGTAGCAAAATTAGTTATGCCAATTTAATGCCAAGAGGATATAAAAGGTTAGACCACCAGTAAAGAGAACCTAACATCAGGAAGCAAGATTGGGCTCGAAATTCCCTTTCAGTTATAGTATAAGTTGGATAAATCCTTCTGACCTTGCTGGTGAACAAATATAGGTTTACATACTGAAGTTTTCTTCTAGAAAACTCTTCCTTATCAACTCAAATGTTGTTCACTGCCATAAAGGATGCTTTCGAATTATGGATGTGGGATAAATGGCTTAGTTGTGTTTGTTTTATCTGTGTTGTCAAATATCATTCAAAAGTTGAGGGAAATGATGCAAAAGCACCATATATTTAATATTCTACATTTTGACAATGGCACTAGGGATGCAAAGGCAACATATGATTAACGCACCAAATCTGATTCTACATGTCAATCTACTGATGTCAATTAACAACTATAGTTATGCACCTCCAACACTAGTGGTATATGAATATCTCAGACTCCTTCATTTTCACAAATCACAACAGATTTATACCTGTTGAATGAGAGCACGGTTGCCTAGTTACGCTTAAATGGAATAGAAACTATGATTACTTATAAGGTACCTTAACAGCAATGATAGCGTGATCAAGCAGCGGAAGCAGATTAGGATGACTAAACAGTGATGAAACATGAATCTCCTCCCGGACCAACTCCAGTTGTTCATTGTTCTGAACGAGAACTTTCTTCATTGCATAAGTTCCATCATCTGCATCATAATCAAAGCCAACTTACTAGTACTAAATCACTTTTCGCCATTGCTAAAATGAATATATCCTGTCTAAAAGTACAGTGATAAGAAATGAAACATTTACAAATAACATATAAATATACAGACATTGGCTTCATACTGAATGAAACAATTGCCGATGTCTATAATCTCAAGATTCTTAGATCACAAAACCAAACACCTGGGAAAGGAGACACGAACACACCATTTTGCGAACATGAGATTTATTAGCCGCTGTTATTAATTGAAGATCTTCGACTTTATTTAATAAATTTAATAATTATAATATATCGATTAACAGTCAAATTAAGTTCTACAAATGATTCTGAAATTCACTCGAATTTTTTAATTCCGGGACAAAATCCCTTCTTTACGCTCGCGAAGTAAAAAATAATCGCACGACAGAATTAAAACTGTTAAACTTCCCAATCAAATAATCGCACTACCGAATTGATAAGACAAACTGTAAAACAACGAACCGGAGAGATGAGAAGGATCTTTGATTTTCTTAGCGAGGCCAACAGAGGCAGCAGAGGGGTCGGTGATCACCTCCTTGACCAAATAGACATAGGCGAAGCCACCCTCGCCGAGCTGCCGCACGATCCTGAAACGGTTGTCGTTGATCCACACGTCTCCTCCACCATTTACGGCGTCGTATAATGCATTCAGGCCTGAAAATGAACACCCCATCACTCTCTGCTTGCCTAACTCTCACTTTACAAGACGACTCGAAATAAATCCTCAATTAGTCATGGTGGCGGTAGATCTTAGATTTGTTGGAAAGAGGAGGAGTTAATTCATGTCAATGAATTGCTCGACAGAATTTGATTTGATTTTTTTATTTTTACGTTTCTCTTCTTTCTCCATCTCGTTTTCCTACAAGTTTTCTCTCTTGGATCAATCCAATTGGGATCAAACACATGGCTTGCTTTTGCCACTTCAGTTTTTCATGCATGCACTCCTTCCTTTCGGAGTTTTCCTTGGTCCATTGTCGGGGCTAGGCAGTCGAATTTGAAATAAATATTTTTAAATATAAATTTATAAAAAATTATTATTAAAATTTAATGCTTCAAATTTATATTAAATATGTAATGAGTTTGATATTTTAATATCAATTTTATTTAAATAAATATTTAATATTTATTAAATTGATAAATTTTTATCTTTTTAATTATATTTATATTATTTTATATGTTAAATTTACTTAATTTAATGCAAATTATATATAGCAAATTGTAATTAAAAATTAATTATTTAAAAATTATAATAATAATTAAAAAGTAATATCAAACACAAATATGTAGTTTTTGAAAATAAAAATAATTTTTTTCTTTTGGTTAGAAACAAGATAATTTCATGAAATATATATATATATATATATATATATATATATATAAGAGATGTTGAAGTGTTAAATCCTAAATTTTACTTCACGTGGCGGCTTAATATTGGTCATGTTGTGAATCAGCACCAAAACAGATCTTAAGAGTTTTCATTTACTTGGCTAAGTTTCAGAAAGTTTTACAAACAGTGCCTTGTCCATCACAGGCTAACTCAAGAAATACCAACAGTCAGTGAAACACTGAAGTAATGGAGTTAAAAACTGTTTAAAGGCAGCATTGCCAAACCGGCAATCAGCACCTCTGCCTCCTAACTCACAGTATAATTTAGAAACTTCAAGACTCTTGCTTTGTAACACTGGATGGAATGGCTGGTTGCTGTTGAGTAATGCAATGTATATTTCCACCTCCCAAAACAATCTCCCTCGCACCTTCAATTCCTACCACCTGTGCCCAACAGAGAATACATAAGTTTGTCCACAAAGGAAATATGAGACAGCAAAATCAACACTCAACAAATACATCATCAATACATTTTGGTTTATGGAGAATTTGAAATGAGTTGGTTTTTCTTTGCATAAATTGCACTCAAAATGATTCAATCCCCATATAAACTATCAGTGAACAGTATTCTGAATAGAAAATTTGGGGAATGATATTTGGCATTGACAGAAATCTTATTCATGCTTCATTCTGCTGGAATGACGCCAATTAATCCTCCTTTTTTGTTTTGATATATAAAGAGAGAGAGAGAGAGAGAGAGATAAATTTAATGAAGTTACTTGCTTACCTCATAATTTGGGAAGGCCTGACAAAGGACATGAACAGCTTCGTCATCCCACTTTTTGTCCCCAAACTGCGGTGTGATGATCCCTCCATTGGCAATGTAGAAATTTACATATGAAGCAGCAAGTCTTGTACCTGGAAGTCTTGGTTTAGCCTCACCATCCTGCAGCAGAAACATTGAAAATCAAAAGACAAGAAGATTTAATTTTCACACCTTGCACAAAAACTACATATAATAAAGGGTAAAGTATAACAACAGTTCCCTAGTCTTATGGCATAATATTACTCTTCACTGTTTAGTTCATATTACTCCCGAACAAACTACGAGTTCTATCAGCATGGCTATGTTTGAGAATAAGAAAAGGATATATCCAGATGAGTCTAAGCACAAGCTTCACCCTGGCTAGAGTTGCTACAAAGAAGAGAGTAAGATGTACGGGCATGAAGATGAATTGGAGAACGCTATGCATGCCTTAACAAGTCCAGCAGCTTCTTCATCAGTCATGTAAAGTGGCCCAGGCACATGGAGTTTAATTACTTGTAAGTTCCGACCCATGGCATCAGTAGTATTGGAAAGAACAAAAAATGCATGCACAGATCTTTCATACTGAGGATCTGTTTCATCATCAGTCCAAGATAACAAGACCACACCAGGCTTTACAAAGCAGCACATGTTGTCAATATGGCCATTAGTATCATCATCACCTGTTAAATTACCACCATTGTAGATGTCTTCAGTTTAAACAAACACTACTTTTCTGTTTAGATTATTTAAACAATATCAACAAAAGTTTTGTAATCCCAAGTGATGTAAAACTTTCAATGTTATGTCAGTTGATAACGATGAATGCTAAAAGTTAAATGTGTTTTAACTGATTCTGCATTTCAAATTCAAAAAATATCATATGGATAATCAATCAATACTACAGTGCTGCAACTGTTCAGTAGACCAGAAACATTTCTGAACTTTCTCCAGAGCTTGAAACAAAGAGTTTATCTTTATTGGTAATTTCACAAATATGTTGCACTAAATACATAGGCAATATAAAAAGGTTTATGAGTAATGTCAAGGCAAAAAAGTAGTTACAAATAGTATAGCATTAATTACATAAATATGATAATAAATTCAACGGAAAATTGGCCTTCATGGCACAAGAAAAAGATAATTAAAGAAAAATTGAGATAAATTAAATATGTGAAGAAGAGTATGTGAATACAAAAGAAGTTTGAGCTACCAAAATGAGCAAACACAAGAACCAAACCATATAATCCCCGAGGTAGCCATATAACCTTCCTGACTCCAAGATATGCCTTCAGTTCATCCTCTATCTGTTCTTTGGTCAAATGTGGATTCCTGTTCTTATTTAAGAGGCACTCCTCTGTAGTTAGGCATGTACCTGAAGGAGCAACACAAAATGTTCAACCCAATGAAAAGCATGACGAGAAAAAATACAGATGGTAGAAGGAAGTTTGGCCCCTTTTTTGGTTAATCTAGAACTCCGAGATTGCAAATTTTATCTTTACGAGAATTTTCGTATGACTCTGAAGAAACAGACATCAAATTGCACTGATAGCAGCTCTCTCTCTTAAACATACTTCATGAACTTGAACAGAGATGAGACAGCAACATCATAAGGATAAATACAGTACTCTTTGAAACATACAAGTTGTCTATCAATTACTAGAAAAATAAAATATCCATTTCATTGTTTCAACGTTCCATTATACACTCAATGGGTAAGGAAGCAACCATCTAAAAATTCAGAGGTGCTTTCACTTAATTAATGGATGAATTAATTCTTTCATATATCTCAGGGGTATTTATACAAGAAATATAAACCTATTTTAAAAAAAGTAAATATACAATTAATCTAACAGCTAATACATTAGTTCCTACATAAATAAAGAAAACCTAGCCATATAGAATATCTACAACTGTACACGCTAACTTTTTCTATTGGAATTGCTTCATAAGCAAACTTACTTTACTACAAATAGTATTAATCAAAGGAAATATATTCTACGTTTAAGTATTTGTGTCCACAATTCAGTCACAAGTGATGATTATCCATGCACCTTAAAGGTTAATCAGATCAATATCGTACATATGCAGACCTACATATACCATCATAATGAATATTATGACAGATAACCAGATCTCCAGTGAGCTTTGTGTTTTTTTCATTGATTGAATGTCTAACCTTGTAATTAAGGAATAAGGGCTAATGACAAAATCCTCTCCAAATCCTTAAGCTTAGCAACAAGAGGCAGCAAACTGGTCTTGTCATATAATATTTACCAATATGTTTCAAAAAGTACCAAAGCATTTAAAAGGAAAGTGTTCTATGTTTTTAACAAAAGATATTTTCCAAAATATAACCAAAAAGCACATAAATTGTTACCATTACCTTCTCCATCCACATGGATGCTTCCACCTTCAAGAATCATAGAATGTGGAAACCTAGGAAGCCTCTCAGTGCTCAGAATCTAACAGAAAACAACAAATATGGATCACATGCTAGCATATCTTAATAAGCAGTGAACTTGAGGAAAAGAAGAATATAAATCAAACCAATTCAAATATATTTTACAGCACAAACCTTCCTTGCCACGAGAAGGTCAAGATTCCAATCTGAGTAACAACCATCCTCAACCCCTGAAAGTTCAAAGGGTAATGCTTTTTTAGAGAATTCACCAACTGAACGAAGACTAAAAACACCAGTCCCATCAATAACAAACAAATTTTTCTTCAAATATGTAATCGCATTGGGATTAGGTGCCCGCTCTTCCAAGAATGACAATGATAGATGAAGGAAAAGTCTTCCATGAGAACCATGATTCATCAAAATGCTACACTCTTATCACGAGGATTGTATAAGCAACACAGATGAACAAGATTTACGATCTATTATTTGATTG
Organism: Xylocarpus granatum; assembly: GCA_019650275.1. NCBI lineage: Eukaryota > Viridiplantae > Streptophyta > Magnoliopsida > Sapindales > Meliaceae > Xylocarpus > Xylocarpus granatum. The sequence goes on along the minus strand of BNST01001808.1, from coordinate 255,603 downwards.
CTGATGCAGCTCCTTAATTAAACAGCACTGTAATATTTTGAGGATATTAATCAGACTTGAAAAAATAAACTATAATTGCAGGAGAACAAACTCCAATCATCTTTGTAATTGGGTATAAGGCAATAGAAAAGGTAAGAAGAGAAGGTAGTGAAATGTAAAAAGCAGTTGCAAAGACAATGGAATTCATTGACAGACATGAAGTTTGGATAGTCTAAAGCTTACCTCCCCAACTGTTGAAATTCCAATCAATTCCAGCAACCTTTGATGCTCGGATAACTGAACTTGATGTGCTTTTGTTCACGACAATCTATGAGGAAACAAAGAAAAGAAAATGGAAACAATGGTTTAATAACTAAAAGAGATATTCAGCTGAATATCTATCAGAATTGCCAACCCTATATAAGATTCTTTAGTAACAAAAGGGAAGCTCACCGTTGGCCCAGTATCACGAAACCAACAATCGTTCATGCTTATCTCAATAACCCTGATATTTTCAGGTAGTAGACTTCGTGCATTATCCCACTGAGAATACAATGAATTAAAATTTTGAAATCAGTGTGACCAATATTGAAGACCACATGTAGACATATAGGCATCCATCATTTTCGATTTCTACTAACCTGAGCAGCACTTGCACAAACGGTCACAGGCTCAAACTTTGAAATTGCTGCTGCTATTTTGGCAAATACTCGTTGACCATGGACAGCATTATCTCTCCAGTTATCTGGGCGTTCCTAAACCATATAAATATTAGCAGTCAAGACAGCTATAAAAGCATAAAAATCCATATGCTCGACATGCTATTCCTACAATGGAAGCAGAAATCCCTTCAACAGAACAAAGAACATGAGAGATTACATGAGATTCAAAAATTTTCAAGAGACGAAGAAAAAAATTGAATGTTGCCAAAGACCAAATATTGTGAGGGACATCCCACGCATATAAGGGAAATTAACTTCAACAACAATTACTAGCATGGTACGAATGTTAAGAGTACTCACACATGATGGCAATTAACAGAAAGATCCACAAAGCATGTTGCTCTAACTAGTTAACAAAGAAGATACAAGCCAAAAAACCAATTGGGTTGGCGTTCTGGTTCATATGGGAATGGGAGCAATCAAAACACAACAACTACAGTTTCAAATTTCCAAAAAATCAGAGGCATAAATAACCCAGCACAAATTTACACTAAACTATAAGACAAACCATGTGGCAACAAGATAATTATTGAAAGACAATAATCAAACCAATGAAATAACATCAGAAATGAACTTACAGGCCAACCCATCCAGCACTGTGAATGGGGTTCCCATTCTGCAGGCATGTGGTATCCATGAACCGCCGGAGTGCCTTCAATTTCCATTCTCGGCTTTCTTAATCTCTTTAACACAGACAGGACAACCGAGAATTTACGGGTAAAAAAGTTCGGAACAGATGAAGACTAGAGGCTAAGGAGCAAAATTTGGGGACGTGCAAAACCGGGTTCCCGGTTCCGCGTAGAACCGAAATCTACAATGTACTTTATTTTCCAGCTCCACTCGGTTGCAGTTTGTTTTTGATTCTTAAACGGAATATTTGTTTATTAATTATTTAAATTATAGATATTTTTAATTTTTAAAAAAATTTAAATTAATAATATTAAATTATAAAAATAATAATAAAATACATAAATAAAAAATTAAGTGAACGAAAGAAAATAAAAAAAATTTAACAAAAAAAAATATATATACGACAAATTATTTTAAAAAATATACTATTATTTAACTTAATATTACATATTATAAAAAAAAATTAAATTTTTTTTATAATAATAAAATTATGTACTTGATAATATTATACTGTATACATATTTATTTATTATAATTGTTATTTTTTTAAATAATTTTTTTAAAATTATTATATAAATAGCATAAATAAATAAAGTTAAAAAAAATGTATATAAATATATTAGTTTAATTTTTATATATAATTTAACAAATAAAAAATATTTTATATTTTTATAAAAAAATAAATTATTTATTAAAATAAATATAAATATATTTTATATAAAAATTATGTTTGTACAAATTCAACAATAAATTTTAGTATCATATGATATTTTTGAATTTAAAGTATTTATTTAAAATTAATAAATTAATTTTTATAATTTTAACAAAAAATTTTATGTATCATTATTTTATTAATTAAGAGAAATTAATGCATTTATTATAATCTTTATATTATTGAAATGGATATCATAATTTATTAAAATATTTAATTTTTCCTTTATTTTGTATTTATTTATTTATTATTTATTTTTATAATAAAAATTTAACTAACAAAAGCATATATAAATATTTTTAAAAAATTATTTTTTATTTTTATTATTTATTATATTTCCAAATATTGTTGTACAATGAAAATAACGTATGCATATGGACCACAAGAAATGATAAGACAGAACAGAATACGTGCTCCAATCCACTCACCTTAGGAATTTTTCTCTCTCACCGTCATGTACCAACTGGTTGTTCCTACCCTGAAAATACCATTTGTTTACTTCCAATCGCAGCTCATCCAGTTGTTTCTCTCGGTCGAACAGTCACATGAGTCCTAACTCTTCGCACGAAAATCCCAGAAGTGTCCTTCCATTTTGATTCCCAGAAACTCCGAGAATTCACTGTAATTTAGAAAAAGGAAACACCTGAAAAGAAAGGTATGCTTATCAGACTCGTTTAATTTGACGAAGTTATTGTATTTATGTTTCTTGATGATCTCTGCTATTTCATGGATATGTTGTTTTTCTTTGTAGTTTGTGGTCCATGCATGTCCAATTTTTATTTTTTATCAATAATTTTATGACACTTTTTATGTAATTTTATATTTTTGCTTCACGATAATTGTTATTGTTTTCTGAAGTTTGTTGTATAAAATTTTGTGTCTTTCATTATACCTTTTGGTGGTTGGTGATTTGCTGTTTAAAAAGTTCTATTTTGGAGATAATACATGACCATGAAAGGTGCGTGAACTCATGTGTAAAGGGTGGCTCTCTGTAGAATGTTGAATTAATATTCTTTTAAAGAAAGTAACGAGTATGGTGCAATATTGATCATGATCTTGGCATTTTTTATTTGGAAATGGATTGTTTTTATTTTGGAATTAGATACTTATGTCTATGTTATGGTAAGTTGTTTAAATTGATGATAGTTTATTCACTTTGATCAAATAGTTGGGGCATGATATGTTTTATTTTGAGCAGTATATTATAAATAACTGCCTGAGAGCCCATAATGTATATTTTCTTTAATTTTCAATTCACCTACAATATTAAATCATGTTTGCTTAAATTCTATGCTGTGTTAATGTTGTCTCATCAATAGTTCTCCACTTTGCATTTTGAGAAAGCTTTCTTGATTCTGCAATCTTGATGACTTTATTGCTGATTGCTGAGACTCCTATCAAATAATCTCTTTTTTCTGAAACGTAAGTTCAATATCCTTTTTCCCAGCAGTGGGAGGGAATATATATTCTAGCTCCTAAATGGCTCAGGACACTTCTGTGAGTGCTGATTCACCTCGGCGAAGATCTGGTCTCTTGCGAGACCAGGTCCAAATCGTTAAGAAAAAGGACTCAGAACGACATGAGATTGTTCCAATAGAAGATCGGTTGTCACTTGAGAAAGGTTTTTTCATACTAATCCGTGCATGCCAATTGTTAGCTCAAAAGAATGATGGGATTATTTTAGTCGGAGTGGCTGGTCCTTCTGGAGCTGGGAAGACTGTCTTCACTGAGAAGGTGCTCCACTTTATGCCCAGTATTGCTGTCATTACAATGGACAACTACAATGATGCTAGCCGTATCATTGATGGAAACTTTGATGGTAATTTACATGTTCTTTTATGTTGCGTGGGACTCATTAAAATGTTATGAATATTCATCTCCTAATGATTCCACAATGAGCCTTTTTAATATTGAGGATAGACTTGGTATTAGCTTTAAATCCATTTAACAGATCATTGTTAATTGTCCATTTGTAGATTATAGGATTGAAAAAAATGAAACCCTATATTTTGTGCCTATATTTTGTCTCTTGCTTCCACTTTCTTGAGGCCCACAATCCAGAGTAACTGAGGTATGCAGAAGTTATTTGGTCTGAGACCTTGGTACTCAAATGGAGCTTTTTGTTTTCATTGACCCTTGACTGGATTTTATAGACAGGCCAATATTTTTTCCACTCTACTTGGAGTTGCTATGATCAAAACTTTCTTTAAATACTGATTGTGTAGAGAATGGATTTACTGTTCATTTTGTTGTCTTGATTATTTACTCAGCAATTTAAGATTTATTTGAATTTAAAATATCCTTTGAATGCATTAAACATGCTTAGCTATTTACCTGAGTCTATATTATTTGTCATTTACCATAGTTTGTATTGTGTAATAGGTGTCACAGTTCTGTTCATGTGCTTGTCATCTGTTGTAGATCTGGTAAACTTCCTGTGATTGTCTTTCTTTTGAAAATATTATTTAAGTTTTTGCAGCTCTTTGGTACTTTCCAGAGAGATTTTTGAGTATGGTGATTGAAGATGAGGGAAGGAAGTATGGTAGAGCTCTAATTGGTGTAGTGTTTTGAAACAGACCCGCGCTTGACAGATTATGACACACTGCTTGAAAACATACGTGGCCTAAAAGCAGGGAAAGCAGTTCAAGTCCCAATATATGACTTCAAAACTAGTTCTCGCATAGGTTACAGGTTGTGTATCTCTCATCACTCTATTTTGTAAAACTTGAAAACTCTTTGCCAGGGGTCCATGCACTGTCAACTTTTCAGCTTACACATGATGGGGCTAGGGAGTAACATAAAAGAAAGAACATAGAATTTATCAGCTTTATCATAGCATTAATTAATTAAGAAAACAATAAATGCTGCTATTTGAGTTTCTCTTCTAGTTTATTTCAATTTTTATTTCGTTGCTCATGTGCCATTTACATACGTTTATACTTTATCATCATCTGTTTGCTTCATTTAATGTATTTGTTATTGAAGTTTTAACAAAAAAAATTGATTTGTTATCTAGATACTCCTAATTTGTAGTCATATTGATGCTTATAACAGGACAGTTGAAGTCCCAAGCTCCCGTATTGTGATTATTGAAGGCATCTATGCCTTAAGTGAAAAACTCCGGCCCTTGCTCGATCTCCGTGTATCTATCACGGGTGGAGTTCATTTTGACCTCGTTAAGCGAGTTTTACGTGACATTCAACGTGTTGGTCAAGAGCCTGAAGAAATAATCCATCAAATATCTGAAACGGTTTTTTCACATATCTCATGTTAAAATAATTATTTTATGTAGGTCTTCTAGCCGAGTTTCATCATTCAATGTGTTGCCGGCTGTAAATGATGTAGACATTTTCTTTCTCCTTTTCTTTGTGGGTATGGTAGTTTCATCAACTTCATTTTGGCAGGTGTATCCTATGTACAAGGCTTTTATTGAGCCAGATCTCCAAACAGCTCATATTAAAATTATCAACAAGTTTAATCCCTTCACAGGATTTCAGAACCCCACTTACATTTTGAAGGTTGATGTCAACATATCTATTTCAGATTATAATTCTTGCAATTTGTGTTCTGTAAGTTTCTTGTTGTGACATTCTCTCTTCCATTTCTAGTACTGAGTGCTTTCTATCATTGTAGTCAACAAAGTCAGTGACAGTGGATGAAATGAGGGCTGTTATGTCTGAAAAATGCACTGAAACTATGGAAGAAACATATGACATATATCTTCTCCCACCTGGTGAAGATCCTGAAGCATGTCAATCGTATCTGAGGATGAGGAACAGGGATGGCAAATACAATCTAATGTTTGAGGTTGGATGATTTTAAATTTAAGCCCCTGTGTGAAACAAATTATGCAGTAGAAAATAAGCCTGGTTAACCATTGATGAGAACTAAGCGGCATTTAGAGTGCCTTAAGCTTTTTCTTGAACTATTTTATTGTTTGTATTGCTCAAGATTCTCTACTTCAAATACTTCTTCCATATTCTTTCACGAACAAGGAATTTGTTCCCATCTCCTTTTCTCTACACATTTGCATGCATGTGTGTGTATCTAGAACCTAAGTTTAACATGACAACTTAAGTAGAGTGTGCTTGTTTATGAGTCTCAAAAGTTCAAGAATAACATCTTATGGTGTAATAAATATAAAATTCAATACTGCATAGAACATTGTCAACTAACCCAAACTTGTAGTTTGGCTGTACTGAGTTTGTTGACATGTATGTTCTTTAAAGAGTTGTAGATGTTTAGAAAATTTTAGAGTTTCTAACATGTTTTACTTGTGCTCAGGAATGGGTTACTGATCATCCATTCATGATATCACCAAGAATAACTTTTGAAGTTAGTGTCCGTCTTCTTGGAGGACTGATGGCATTGGGATATACAATTGCAACTATCCTGAAGAGAAGCAGCCATATCTTCTCTGATGACAAGGTGTGTGTGAAGACAGATTGGTTAGAACAACTTAACCGGAAGTACATTCAGGTATTATTATATCTAATGCAATTGTTTCTTCAGATCTTCTTGGAGTCCTGCAGGCTGTCCTTAATGTTGGATTTGGTTTCTTATCTACCATACCTTATATCACATGCCAGTTTATCTTATCTTCATGCTGAATTATGTGTTCTGTAATGGTTTTAATATTATTCATTGTCATTACCATAGCAACAGTGTGCTTTACCTTGGGTATATTATATTCTGATTATACATAATTGTAACTGAAACCAAATTATGAGGATGACTCATATATTAAATATGTTTTCTCTATATATATGACATATAATTCCTATCATATTTTACCGCTAGCTTTTCTTTAATTGTGTTGCCAACATTCTTGGAGATTTGTTCATTCCTGTCTATACTCATCAGGCTTGGAATTTTGTGACACTGTTCTTTTTTTAGACGTAGTTAAATTTCAAATTGGTTGCAGATTAACCCACTTCTCTTCTTCTGTTTGGCCTTTTGTTTTATTTTTTGTAATATTAAATCATGCCTTTGTATATGGACAGCCTAGATGCTGCTGGAATATTTTGTTGTAATGTTCCTACTGGTGCTTCTTGGAAGTTCTTAAGAATGTATTTAGTTCAGTTACTTCTTTCAAGTCTTCATCAATTCTGCATTTTTTGCTGCAATTAGTGGCATTACTTGGCTGCTAAACACGGCCTAAAAGATTTCTAGCATTGCAGCTGTCCTATATCTTCATTTCTTCACACCTTGCGGTGGGATATAAACTCATATTAATAGAAAGTTGCTAATCCTATATGATTTTTTAATTTATTTCATTATGAGAAATAGTTTGGATTTGTTTTTTCATTCTTAAAAGCACTAAGCTATTAATCCTTTTAGTAATTTTGTGAGCTTATGCAAATAACCATATTCACTATCTAAACTGCATTGCTTATTGAGTGCATGTTGCCCTGACTAAGCTTTTGCTCATTCCTGTGTGTAGGTGCAAGGAAGAGATCGTTTATATGTTAAATTTGTTGCAGAGCAGCTAGGCTTGGAAGGTTCATACGTTCCTCGCACTTACATAGAACAAATTCAGCTGGAGAAACTTGTGAACGATGTTATGGTATGACCTTTTATTTGCTGTGCTTGTTTCCCTACATTTAATGCTGCTAATGTAATCAATCTGCAGGCCCTGCCAGATGATTTGAAGACAAAACTCAGCATAGAAGATGATTTGGTTTCAAGCCCCAAAGAAGCCCTTTCCCGAGCCTCTGCGGACCGGAGAATTAAGTACCTCAGCCGGTAGACTCTTTTCCTTGCAGCAATTTAGTAGGTTTGCAGTCATGAATGAGTATATGAAAGAAGTACTACTGATGCTTCTAAAAATACGCCCAGTTCCCCCATATCTTGCGTTCTTTAAACTTGTTTACATTTGGGGGAAAACCCTTTTCAATACCACTGTAACAAGAACTTCTGAAAGATATTTATCAAGCACTTTTCATTCAGTTGGCACTGTGGAACTGATTTGTTCCTTCCAAAAACTTCTGTATATATTTGCCCAGTGGTGTATCTCACTCGTATTCGAATCAGCGGGACAAGAATTTGTCCAAGCCAGCTAGAGTTGTAGTTAACAACAGAAGGTTTGATGCAAGAACTCCAGATTCACCCACCCCGCTTGTGAACCAGGTTAGTAAATTTTGGACCAAGGATTCTAGTGACTACCTTCATTTTTTATTTCTGCAGATTCCAATGCATCTTGCACCAAAAAATGCAAATGCAAAGAAAAGAAAGCAGGAATAAGCTTCAGTTAAAAGTTTTACGTGTGCAGATTATTATAATTATTATTGTTTTCCCCCCTTCTTGATACTTGTTCTCTTTCCTGCCTTCATAGTAGACAATAAGTTTTCATCAATTTCTGGGCTATTTCAGGGAGTCATAAATCAACTCTCTGAACAAATTTCGACACTGAATGAGAGGATGGATGAATTTACATCTCGTATTGAAGATCTGAATTCTAATTTCTCAATCAGGAAAGCTTCAGCTAGCCAACAAAACATAGCTTTGCAGGCTGAAGCTTGCAATGGTTCTGGACCAACTTCTCTTTTCATGACTGGCTTGGCTAATGGTTCCTTAACTGGATCTGTACTGCCTAATTCATCATCTTCTTCCCAGTTGTCTAGGGAGTCTCCGCTTATGGAAGAGGTATCTGATTAACCTCATTGCAGTTATACCTGTCTGGGAAATGGAAAAATGATTCAATTGTACCAATTGTGTAATATATTTTTGCAGTTCAACGAATCATATATTTTTGCAGTTCTAGATAATGGAATAGATGGGTCCTTAATGGAAAAGCAGAAGAGATAAGATTGTGAATATCATATATATAGAGAACCTCAGACACAAAATCCAAGTGAGGAATTTCTGATTTACTTAATCCTAACAGGTACTGCTGATCGCTAGAGGACAACGCCAAATTATGCACCAATTAGACAGCATAAGCAATCTTCTACACGAATGCCAGGGAGAAAGGACTCGTCATGAAAGAACAGAGCGGGCAAGCATGACAATTGATATTGACTCTGTGGTTATCCCTCTTGTTGCAACTTTGGCATTTGGTGGTTTAAGCTTCTTTCTTCTTAAGGGTCTGACATTTCAGAAATGATCATCATGCCTTAACTGCTCAATTTTTGGCCTTGTTATTGTGCATGGAGAGGGAGCTTATAAGCTGTCTAGGTCTGATTTGAGGTTCAACATTTGAATGTTGTTTTAGCAGCTGGATCTGCTTTTTTCCCCACTCGACTTTAAAACTTCCGGCCACAGTAAATTTTGAAACCTGTAGTATTGAACAAAGATTTCTGTGGATAGTTGTCTTGAACTGTATGTATATGATAATTTAAGTAGCAGGTGTTGAATAAGATGGACTGGAGAAGTTAATACTCCCTCGTTGTACTGCTACATATAAATATAGTTTATCTACTGCTGTAAGGAATAGAATGACCAATGCATGAATATTCACAGATACATGCTATTTCAACATGTGCTTCCATCACTCTTCATCACCACAGCACAACAATCATTCTGTTGCATTTCTGGATGGGTTAGAATGTCTCAAAGTGGCCCCTAAAATGCAGATCATTATACACAAGCTTGCGTGTACAGAGTGTAGAGAAGGAGGTTTGCCAACCGTTACAAAAAAAAAGGTATATAGTTGCTGAAATAGAGTACATAACCCAACAAGTAGAAATCAAGCAAGTCGATGAAAGTACAACTTGGTCTAGCTCCTCAGAAAAGAGAAGATGTAAGTTCCTTCACATCCCTCTACAACATGGATGTAATCAGCCTTAAACTTATCTTGTTCCTCTTGTCCTAGTTCTCCCTTAGTAGGCTTGGTTAGCACCAAAACACAGCATGTTGGCCTCTTGGTGGCACCAGCATTGGCAAGATCCTGAATGACAAAATAACTACGCAAGGGTCAGGAACTGTTAGCATGGACACGACAATCATTGATAAAATAATGGGCGATGTGTCATATACAGACGATACTGTCATTCTCACATGACCGATGAGTTAAAAGAATGAAGAGATTACTTATCAGATGACAACTTATAATATAACACAAAAACAAAAAGTGCTAGAAATTACTAAAACTATCTCTTTCGAACGAACGTATACGTAAGGAATATCAGATTCTTCACATAAGATTGGAATGTGAGTCATGACATCGATTGGAGATATGTTCCCAGCTATAACGCATAAACTGCACTCGTGAAAAAAGATGAGGAAGGGAATAATTCACAATTTCCATGAAATTGAAGTGATTGCAAGCAGTTAATTCTTCAACAACTCTCTGTTTTCCTAAAGTCAGTCCAAAGCAACAAGTGAGAAAATATGAAATAAAACAATTTTTTTCTTTTTGATCCATGAAAAAACAATACATGATCTTAACCAACATATGCTTCTTGAGTATATCAAGAATTTATGACCAAAACAAGATACTGGCATTTTCTCTGTCAAGCACAATGTCACTGACATTTACAAGATAACAGTTATCATTATTATCAGCAAGTAAAAGAATCATTATCCTCCCCATCCAATAAAAAATGATGTTATTATTACCAGAACTAGTCAGGTAAAATCTAATTTTCTACAACCTCAAGCAATACTAGCACCTTCTATTTTCTAATGGAAAACTGAGACGAAAAAAGTACAGAATATCATTCAATATTTGTCATTCATCCGGAGAAACAAAAAAGAGCCAACTGAATTTCATTCATAGAAAGAAATGCAGAAATCTACAGACCCTTTATGACCTCGCCGAATACTTTTAACCACTTCCTTCACTCCTCTCTTCAGGCTTTTGTGTTCAGCAGCTACAAAATAAGGTCAATAAGTTTAATCATTCCCTGAAAATACTTTGATCAGTCCCCGTTATTTTATCACTTCAATTAAAAATACATACTAGCAAAAAAGTAACAAAAAAGAATCCATTTTCGTTTATCTTAATAATTAATTAGTATATTTTTTTTCTAATTGTTTTTAAATTAAATTTTCAACATCGTCATTTTTCCGACGTTTTTTTTTAATTTTTTATCTTTTTATAATCTTTTATTTTCTATTTTCACAAAATCTGGTTTGTAAGAGACTTTTATCTTTTATATAATTGATGGAAAGAAGGTAGAAAAAGAAGACAATCAGCCTGTGGGCAAAAGTTAATCAATAAATCTGTTGGCCAATGGATGCGCCAAAAGATATATAGAATGTTGATGAACCCAAATAAGGAAAGAAAATTGTATTAGACGTACTATAGACTTTGAAAACTTTGGGAAATTAATTATTGGTTATTTGCAATTGCCTGGTTGAGCCAGTATTCCCCTTTGGTTTTCGATTTCAAACACAGCCACATTGTTTTAAGGTGTACTTTTTGCAGGATTTTGCGTAGCTGTTTCCCGAATTTATGGCTCTAGCCATACCCTACGTCCATACCCAAAAGACGATGCCCCTTTCTTGATTCTGAATGCATTGTGGAGAAGTGCCATGTCCAAAAAGGTTCTCCACTCGTTGGTCTTTCAATATGATGGGACGTTGCATTCCAATCATGCATATAATTCACATCTCCCTACAATCCTCGAGATTCAGCTGCGATCCCTGTACACGAATAGTCACGCGAGTCTATGAGTCTTCGTTCAGATAAACATGACGGTAGGTTTTAAGGAATTGACAGGCCTTGTATGTAATATTATACCAGTACTTCATCATTTGTAAACAAATTTGCTGATATATATATATATATATATATATATATATATATATATATATATATATATATATCTCCAGAGAAGACGATGGTCCCTTTCTTGATTTTGCGTGCATTGTGCAAATTATCGCATACTATCCAGGAAGTCTGTTAATTCCAGTTACTGTTATCGGATCTCTACATGTCTTGTCTCATCTGATGCATGTTCAACCCGATCATTGTTGATCTTCTTAATGAAGCTGCTGAAATCTCTAACAATATATTATGATGAAACCATTTGTTGTTTAATGCTGATGTATTTGTTCTCTCTCCTTGTTAGGCCGATATTCTCCCCACTGGCTTTTCCTAATTACGTAAAGCCACAGTTTAGGGTATAGTTTTCAGAAAGTTATAGAATTGCATTGACCCTTTTTCATATAATTATCCCTTTCTTTGCCTGGGATGTTTCTTTCCATCCCAATCTTCAATAAGATAACATTGCCTCTGTTAGTGTTCAGTCCTGAATCCATTGCCTTCGAGCTCAATGGTGAAGCATTCTATGCAGGAGTTGCTGATGGTAAAATTCTCGAGTATCAGTTCCCAACTCGGTTATATGTGTTTGCCTTTGCCACCCCAAACAGGTAGTAATTAACTTGCATTAATTTAATATCAATAGCTCTTTTGAAAACGAGTTATCTTGTTAATCCATAGCTAGAGATGATAAATCTGCATGAGTTTTCAGCCTTCAAATATGACCGCAAAAATGGACGATTGTATTTATTTTGCATGCAAGTCTTATAAATTGATTGTTGATTGTCAAGCATTCTTTTGTTTAAATACTAATACAGGTCCAAGACAGCATGTGATGGCACCACTAACTTAGATATGGAACCAGTGTGCGTAAGGCCATTTGGTTTGGCACTCAACTATGCAACCGGAAAGCTCATAGTTGCCGATGCTTATTACGGCCTCTTGGTTGTAGGACCTAAATGCAGACTCGCCACACAACTCGCCACCAGCGCTGAGGTATCTAGCAGGGCCATCATGAGTTGCAGTAAGTGCAGACAGCGCTTTGCTCGTCTCGGAGTTTACTGGAAATAGGACTTTCAAATATTGGCTGAGGGGTCCCAGAACAAAAGAATACGATATTATAAACTTCCAGGAAGGCCGAAAAACATCAAGAGGGCTACAGCCTTTTTACCAAGGCAGTCGTTTTGGGAAGCGGCGATCAACATTACCAGAACACCGACAGGGGAAAGGAGCGATAAATTTGGTGTTATTTTGGAAACCTTTTAAGTTTTGAGTTATAGCATGGCAGTGCTCCAATCAGTGACGTTCAACCGTTTGGAGGTGCGCCATATATACCTCCCCCGTTTGTGAATTTCATTGTTGTTTACAGGCCCAAAATGCCAGTTTGTTTTTATGGCAGCTTAAGTTCTAAGAGCTGCAAACTGAATAAGTTTTACAATAAGAGGCTGCTACCCCTGTCCAGTCCTGGGATCCTAAATTGGTTTTTTTACAGAGTTTATTTTGCTTTTCCAAGTATAATTAATAAAGTAGTTCGAACATCTCCTTTAGAAATGGACGCCTGATGCAAAACTCACAGTACAGTCTTTTCAGATCATTGCCAAAACACAAAACTGTATTCGAACATCTCCTTTAGGAGCAACCGGGAATCTATGAGAAGTGCGCAGCTCTTTCAAAAGCTTTAATGGATCCACCCCTGAATCTGATCAAAGATCATTATCAAAAGTGAAAACAATCTGCAAATTTTTTTTCTCAAACTGAAAATTTATTTAATTCAAGTCTGGTATGCCCATTGCATTCAATATTCAATGCACAACACATAGTTAATATCGTACAAAACAGCATTTCAAAGGAATTTTAATTAAGATGTTAACAAGTTGACCCAAGTAGATAACATGGTGGGAGACTAACTAGTAACCAGCAACCATTATACAACTAATCTTATGCAACAAAGATGATTGATACATGTAGTTCACATGTTATTAAACTCGGCTAAAATTTCTTGAAGATCTTCTAACTTTGTGTTGTAGAGGCCTGGAAAACAAAGGAAAAGAATCTCATGACAAAAATATGGGATTTTGACTCCATAAAAAAAATCAACTCGTTGAGACAAATAACAAATTATTGATGTCATTGTTACCTTTGCTGCGATTCTTCGAGCAGAAATCTCTTTTTGGACTGTAAACCATCCTTGCTTTAGTGCGCTGCATATCTTCCATCCTTCCGGCCTTCAGATTATCCATTTTTATGCGAAGTTCTGATGCAGTTTTTACCACATCTGCAGGAGGCAATTGCTGAGAATAGAAACTACCACAACCAGTATACAATTTTCTACTAAAACATTTCATCCTTCCAGAAACTATAGTTAGTACCAGAAACAAATCATTGAACAATTTTTGATAGCAGAAATACTTTCATCTCTAAATGTAGAAATTAGCCTACTTTGGATTCAGTGGCTATCAGAGTTGTCTCCCAAGCTTAAAGCTCCTCTTTCATGGGCTCAATACAAGGTAAAATGAAAAAGAAGAATTCATGATAAAGTGCCCTACTTCAGGGGAAGCATTTCTTACTGCAAACTGATTGCCAAATTACACAAACTTTTTTTAAGCAATCTCTGAATCACATAGTTGCAGAAAATTATTTTTCCTCTCCTATGTTTAGAGGTCAAGCTAGATATAAACAGTGAGAATGGCATCAGCAAAACCAAGAACTATGGACACTTATAACCAACTTGTCGTGTTGTCCATTGAAAGACTTCAAGCAGATTAAACTCAAGAATATCAGGAGCAACAAACAAAAGGGAAAATTATGGCAGCAAATATTTGGCTTGTGGTTCAAAATATACATGATCAAGAAGTCTATACAGGCAGCAGTTTTCAGTGCTCTCTGATTAAAAAGAGGATGGTGTTTATTAGACAGCACAGCAGCAACTTTTTAAGCAGCTACCATTGTGAGATATTAAAACAGGACAAGTATAACAAACCAGCAATGTTCCCAAAAAGATGAGTGATATGAAGGCTTGAGGTGTCTTCAGCATACAAAAATCCATTGTGCTAGAATCTGCAATATCTCCCTAAATCACTTTTGTACAGCTACAACATTAGATCATGTGGATGCAAGCATTACAAAGGGATGTGCAGCAATGTCTAATCAAAGAAAACATCGGGCTAATTTATTAACCTTGGAACAGGTCATGCAAAGAGTTTTGATCATATAATTGTAATGCCTCACTAACTAGTGCAGCACAGTGATCACTTGCAGAAGACTGTTTTTCTAATGCTCGGAGCTCTTGATTCAGCTCAGCAGACTCCTTTTTAACCTGAACAGTAATTTTCCATCACAAGGGAAACCAATTCAGACAATAGAGAAAACAGAAAATCACTTGCATATGAAATTTCATAAATATGTAAAACTCCTTTTACCATGGAAAGCTTATCCCTCAAAGATTCCAATTGCGCATCCAGATCTGAATCATTTAATGCATCTTGGCACATAGAACTTTCACCAGATAATTCATTCTGAAACAAAAATTTTGAAGAGTGTCATTTAGTAGTTAAAAATGAGCATTTCCTTTTCATTTAAAAGATATTTAGAAAATTAAAAATAAATAACTTCCAAACAAAAGCCGGACTTTTAGAAACTTTCAACCATCATGTTCATTCAAAAACTGATGAATTGCCTCAATGAATTGGAGAGAGATGAAACAAGCAGCCAACTGTTATGAGGAGAGGCATCATGCAAGTTAATAAATCTATACAGAATTGAAAAAGGAAAAACTATACTTCTTCAGAATTAACTGCTAAAAAACAAACATCTGGGATTTAAGGGAAAAAAAAAGATCAATATTTTGCTGTCCAATGTGCCAATAATAATTCACATCCAATAAACAAAAGAACCTACAGTTTTGGGTAAAGAAAAGCCTTCAGGAACAGCAAAACAGTGATGATGGCAATACTTCTCCCACATATACAGCCGCTTATCCAAAATGGATTGAATCATATTGCGAATGTAAGCAACACCCTAAAAAAGAAAAAATCATGTAAGAACCAAAAGACCAAGTCATTAGCATAAAACACAACCCACAAACTATGCTTCATGTTCAATTGCCACAAACTATGCTTCATATACTGAAATTATAACTCAGAACCCATCAAATTTCAAGAAATTCTAGAGCAGTACTTTTCTATACACCTCTGCATTACAAGCCAGTTCAGGTCACCACTAACGCTTTTATTAATGAAAATCAAGTTCCAAATTAAACAACAAACTATGGTTTAGTAAACAAATTGCGCAGCAAAAACAATGGGTCTCATCACCTTGTTTAGATCTTGAGACCTATCCGTACCCTCAATTTTCAAAAGCCTCGATGCCTCTCTGCAAAACGACAGCAGCAGAATTTTCAAATTTTTTTTCTTATAATAAAAAATAAAAAAATATAATGAACACAGAGAGAAAGAGAATACTGGAGATAGAAACTAAAAGCGTCATCGACCAAATCGTCGACGGTGTTGAGGGATTCGTTGATGAATAGTTGTGGGTTTACGTTTAGAGAATCGAATACGGTCTCGCTTTCGCTTCCTTCCATTTCTCACTTAGAAAATCTGAGCTTTTGAGTTCCTAATTTTTGGGTAGGCTGGATGCGTTTTTAGGGTTTCAATTTCACATTTGATAATTTTCCCGCCAAAAGTTTGTAGTGTCAGTAATGAATAAGCGTTAGAAAAGGTAAAAGTCGGTGGCAGTGTCAGGCTCCTCCTTCCTCTTATCTCCGCACTCCTTCAAAGGGTCTTTCCTCCTCCTTTATTTTTTTTTAATTTTTATTTTCTCAGAAAAACTATTTATGTATATTTTTATTTATAATTTGAGCTAAAAGATCAATTTATTCCACTTTTTTTTTAAAAATATTCACTAGAATGCTTTGAATAATTTTTTTTGGTAAATTATATAAATTGATTTATATTTTTTATTATAAAAAAATTAAATATTTTATTTTATTTTATTTTTCGTTCAAATTCACTTGTTAAATTACTTATATGCGAGATTTTTTAAATGAAATATAAATTTTTTACCCATTATTGATTAATATTTTTATAATAAAAATTCATTTAAAATATAATTTTTAAAGTATTTTAACAATATATATATCTTATTTTAAAGTAAATATTTCTATCTCCGACTTATCTCTGTATTACTAATATTAAATAATATAAAATTTACATAAAATATTAACAAAATTAAATAAAATAATAAATAAATTATAATCAATGTATAAACAGTAATAAATTAATGTGTTGATAAATTATAATATTAATTTTTAATCAAAATAAGAAAAAAAAATTGAATAGAATAAAATATTTAGAATTTTCTTAAATTTTGTAGTTTTATATAAAAATATTAAATATTTTTATTATTTTTCTAGGAAAAAATATTTTGGTTGGTAGATAAAAAAATTTTGAAACTTATTTTTTTTCCTTTGTTAATCTTCACTTGATGTACTAAAACTTAATTTAATATTTATAATTAATCATTTAATTTCGTATTAACTAATTATTACATATTTTATTTTCATAAATTTTTAGTTTACAAAATATATATATATAATTATTTATAAATATGCATTTATAAATTTTATTTTTAATTTTAAATATTATATAATAATATAAGAACAAAGATGGCAGGAGGAGATGGATGATTTTTTCCATCGCCATTCTTGTCCTGCTTTAAAAATAAGGATTAGCATACATTCTTATCCTCGTCCTGCTTTAAAAATAAGGATTAGCATACATTCTTATCCTCGTCCTGCTTTATATTACAAGAATGAAATCGTTTATAATTTTTGCCATGAATGGAGCGAACATCTATCGTGTAGAAATTTTGGTCAATTATAATATCACACGTGCATGTCTACACATGCGTATACATGCGTGTATGTGTATGATTGTGTGCGCGCGCGCGCATATATATATATATATATATATATATAATTATAAGTACGATAATTAATAAAATTAATTTTATTTATTTATTATTAATAAATTTATATATTTTTATTTTATTAATTAAAATTTTTTTAATTATATTTATAAATTTAACATGATAAAATTATTTTATGATAATTTTTTTTTAAATATAATCTCTCACCAATTTTTTGTCAATATTAAAAAATAATATTTAAAATATAAATTAATATAATATAATATAATAATATTTTTGTTACATATTTTATGTAATTTATTTTTATTTATAATATGATGTAATAATGTTTTTGCATAAAGTTTAATTTTTTTAATTGATAAATTTTGATGCCGGTCCGAAAGGGTCGACCCTCGTTGGGACTGCTGAGCCACGAGATGGAAAATATTCTGGCACAATTTCTTATGGCATCAGAAGTTGTACCAATTCTCAGTTAACGCCACAACGTTGTCGAAATTGCAAAAAGCATCAGATAAGGCAAGGGGTTTTTGACCGGACAAAGCGCGAGCACTGGTCGTAGCATGTTTTCAGAGGTACGTGCACATGGCAAAGAAGACTTTTTCTTCTTCTTCGAAAGTTCAGGCTTTGTACGAGCTCTGTAAACGGACCTTTACGCCCTCAGGGACACCGCCTCCCTCATCTCAAGCTGTTCACGATCTCTGCTCTCTTTTGGGTATTTCTCCAGATACTTTTTGATTTTTTAATAAGTTACTGAATTGGGCGAGACTTTCTTTGTTGCAATTGTGAAGCTTGGGTCAGTTCTGTTTCTGGGTTTTTCGAGTTAAGGGATGTTTGATGCGGGTCTACTTTGTTTTAACGCTGAAATTGAAGAATTTTTATTTTGCGATTTATGCAATTTCTATAAGATGGGATTCGATTGTAACAGATAAAGATATATCTGTCACTGTCTTTGCTGCTTGGTGCGCCATAGATGCTAAAGTATGCCAACTTATGGCGAAGTATGTCATGCTATGCAATATATGAACGGATTAAGTAACACTAATTGCATTTGAGTCTATTTGTTAAAAGAATGAAAACACCATCACGCTTACTCTTCGTACCATGAGCCACTAACGCAGCAAATGTTCCCCTGAGAAAAGATAAATCAATTGAGAAAATTGCAATTCTACTCTGACCCAAATTTGCCCAATGAAAAGATAGTTTACGTTCTTTCAGATGCTTTGTGATGAGACTAGGATTTCAAATCAATTAATTGTTGCTAATGTTAGGAGCCTTAACAGCTGCTAGTTTGCTAAAATAAAATAAAAAATTTATTTGATGAATGAAAATAAGGGATTGGAAGGGATGACTAGAAAATTCAGTTTGGATCGCTTATTTCTGTCAATCTAAGAATAGCTGGCTTGTCTGACGGTAACACCCAACTATGGAAGAAGATTGTAATGACATTAAGCCAGTTTGGATGTCGATTCTGGCACCAGCAGCACTTCAATGGATATAAATATGTCAAAGAATTTCATGCATCAATGTTATGTTTTCCTGCTATTTCTTTATGAGATTCCATTTCCCAATTAAAGATTGCTTTTTAGAAATAATAAAAAAGCTTGAAACATGAAGTGATATTTTGATCATTGGTGTTGAGATGTTAATCTGTTGCCTTTATCCTTCTGATGTGTTACTGAGAATTAACATTCTGCAGACACAGTTGGTGCTGCTGATGTGGGGCTAGAGGAGGAAAGTTCAGATGATGATCGAGGGCTTGGGATTTTTGGGCTTAACACACTGAATAGAGTAGCTAGATGGGCTCAACCAATCACATTTTTGGACATCCATGAATGTAATAGTTTTACGGTAAGCAGAACTGAATCCTTGCCTTCTAACTGAAATTTATTGAAGCTATAGGTTCTTGAGCCTTTATTTACAGATTTATTTTACATGTTCAATTTCATGTCTCTGAAGAATTTCACAAGTTTAATATTGATTACTTGAGAATGATTCCACAAATTGTGGCCATTATCTATGACTGTTTTGTGTTTCAATCATACTCAAGTCCAAGATTCAAAAATTTAACCTTTTTCTTGAGCCTTATAAGAAATTGATCAGTAATATCAAATTATGACTATGCCCAATAATGCTTTTGAGCAGTCATAATCTGGACCATATGACCGGTAAAATCAGCCATATAATATAGTTTTTTGTAGTTTAAGGCTGGTCAAAATAAATATTTTTTGAGGATCACATAGACTATTTTATATACAGATGTGCATGTTCTGCTTTCCGACTTCTGCGGTTATTCCACTCCATGACCATCCTGGGATGACTGTATTTAGCAAAGTTCTCTATGGTTCTATGCATGTCAAAGCCTATGACTGGATTGAGCCTGCGTGTTTCCAAGAATCCAATAGACCAGGTTATTGTCCAGGTTTGACTTTTAAGCTTGCTTTCAGTTTGGAAGATAATAATAGTTAGGAATTTCAGGAACTAAAATGTAATTCTAGCATCTTTTTTTTTCCCCGAAATCTTCTGATAAATTTTCTGTGGCATTCCAACCTATATCGAGGAACTGAAAAATAATCATATCATGTGTTCTAATATTATATTGCAGTTAATATTGCAATCTTTGTGTTGTTTCTGTGGTTTAATTGACGTCAATTTACAATCTTGGTTGTAACTTATGTATTATGTAGAAGCTAGATTTTGTGTGAGAGTTACATATTTTCTCTTGGGCATGCGAGATATCTTTTGGATATTGGCTTGTTAGACTTATTTGTTTCTTCCTGTTATAAATATCGAACATCAATAGGTGTACAACTTATGGGGAAATTTTTTTCCTTGGCAGTGAGATTGGCAAAGTTGGCAGTTGATGAAGTTCTGACGGCACCATGTGGGACATCAGTTTTGTTCCCAAATAGTGGGGGTAATTTGCACTGTTTCACTGCAGTCACCCCTTGTGCTGTGCTTGACATTCTCTCACCTCCCTATAGAGAGGATGCGGGCAGAATCTGTACTTACTACATTGATTACCCTTATTCTACCTTTTGTAAGCCATTGTAGAGTTGTTCATTTTTTTCTTAAATCCTTCAATCATACTGTTCTGCCAATGACTACAAATTTGTGGCACTGTATGGTGCAGCTGCTGGTAATGGAGCTGAAGTAAGTAATGAAAAAGAAGAGTACGCATGGCTTTCTGAGATAGATACACCAGATGATCTCTACATGCGTTCAGGAGTATATGCTGGCCCGGCCATTCAGGTTTAGCTTGTACTACAGTGATCGGAGGCTGGCTCATGCTTTGCATCAACTTTGTCTGAGTTGTTAACTTCGTCTGAGTTGTTTGTACCAGAAGTTCTTGACATGTTTGACTCTTGATGGTTTTACCTAAAACTGCATTGCCAATGTGACAAACTTCATGCATGATCCTGTGCCTTTCTCAAGCAGATGTACATGAAACTATGAATGACTTGAAATACGGTAAGCTATGTGAGGCATCTAGTTTTACCTTAAGCAATTTGAATGGCCACTTTGTAACTTGATTGGCAGTTTTACTGAGAATGTGATCAAGGTCTTGGCTGCGGCAGAATAATCTTATTATGTGCAAATGTCTTCCAACTTCTACAGCAGTTTGGTTCCTACTCAATTTTACACATGCTTCACCAGTTCTATTACAGTCAGTCTTGCCCTGCGTTCTGGATTTTGCAAATTGACGAAACTGCGTAGATCCGGCAAATAGGTGGTCCCTTCTATTGTCAGAGTAGCTAAAAACTCGGGCATGATGTAATAATGATCAAATTTAATTGAAATATTGCTCGTTTGTAAAAAATAAAAATGCCTGACTGAGAGACTGTCATATGGATCCTGACTTCTTAAATAGACTTCTGTTATATATGTGAACAGAAGCAATTTACTGTCAATATTCAACGGCAACTCTAATCCAGAAAGTTGTTAAATCCAAAATAATTTCCTACCCATTGATAGAATTCTTAAACAATTGATGTATAAATGCAAGATTATATCTGAATGTATCATACAAAGCAATCTGGAATATCATGTAGCCATGATATATCTGAATGTATCATACAACTACAATCGTTTTTGTGATCAGAAATTTAGCCATGTAGCATCAAGGACAACAACATTGAAGAGGAGAACAGCTTTCTCATACAAGGACGCGTGGTTCAGTTATCAAATATTCAGCAAGACTATGTTCACTCAGATACTTCAAAGTGCAAAGTTTATTCAGAGACAACAGTTATTTAAAATGGATATTGAGAACACATGATTTACAATGCATCATCCATTGTATTATGTTCCAAATGACATCTAAACTGACTGACCCTACCAAAAATCTCTCCAGGCTTTTCTATGTTTACTGGGCTAGTAGCTCAGGCAATGTGTTTCACATCGCTGAATTTGACCCAGTACCTTATTCCAGTAAAAGAAGCCATTTTTTGTATCTTCTCCCTAGGGTGATCTGAAAGCTTGACCAGCATAACGCACATTTCCAAGTTCCTCTTCAATGCGCAGAAGCTGTAACCAAAAAGATAACTCCAGAAGGTGAGAGAAAATTCTATCATAACAATCAGTGATCAAAGAATTTGCAAATGAAAAAAGACACAAAATATTAACTTAAAAGAGTGCAAAACCAGCAGGTTTTGTAAGAAACTCACTAAATCATTGGAGGATACACAGAAAAAAATGCCTTTGTTTTCTCTGAGTTTAAGATTAATTTATATTGTCATGCAAGACACAGATGCTCTGATTTCATAATTGCGGCTAATTCAATGATTTTGAAGTTGGGTATTTAAGGCCAACCAATCACATAGTTTTTGGAAAATGGAAATACACATGATCCACTTGGAACACACTGCATCCACAAGAAAATTCTGCATTTTGGGACAACAGTGTGCTGCTAAACTCTAGCAACTTATCAGATATCTGTTTCTTGGGTTGAGGGAGAGAGAGAAATGGGGAATTCAACCCCACCAATCTTGCAAAGAAAAACAAGAGCGTAAGAACTTTGATTCTGACCTGATTATACTTGGCCAGTCTCTCACTTCGGCAAGGAGCTCCAGTCTTGATCTATACAACAGAATATGCAATGTCAACGTTATAGCACTAAAAACTGAAATGTGAATAGCATAGTTTACAAATGTTAGCTACTAAACCTGTCCACTAGCCAAACCAACAGAAAGATCAGCAATAAAATTGTCTTCAGTTTCACCACTTCGGTGGCTGACCATCACACCCCAACCTGCAACTTTTGAGTCAAGTGCTGCTTGGATGGATTCTGTCACAGTCCCAATCTGGTTCACCTGAAAGAGAATAACCCAATATGAACTACATTCAGCATCAATATCACAAACATCCTTCACATAATATTACCAGAAAAAAGTAACTAAGAATTTATCATACCAATTTTACAACATTAAGTGTAAAATATACAGAGATGTGGAAGTAGGAACAAGAAATAAAAACAGCTGAGTTATTTGTGATTTCCTCCTCAGCCACTAAACTCTCCAGGTTGAAACACAGCCACTAAACTCTCCAGGTTGAAACAAACACTTTGAACTCCACTAAATGATACCCAATAATTTGCAAATTTCAACCAGGTTAAGGTTAATAGGGATGAGCCAGAAGTATATTGAGGAGTCTGTCATGCCAATTCATTCTTTTCTATATTCATTAAACAAATCATTTTAATAGTTTGAAATCAATATCTAAATCTCTTGCATATAACTCCATTAAAAAATGCATACAATTCTAAAAGGGCAGGGCATACATAGATTTAACACTGGGAGGAAAAGGAAAATGCTTCATCATGCTCCTACAAAAATATAAAAAGAACATAGAATGTAATCACTACAAAATAAACAAGTTACATGCATGATGCTAAAAATGAGGGAAATTGCTGCTTTTTCTAAATAAGCTAGTAATAGCATTTAGTCACTCTAAATCAAGAGCATTTACAAGATAAAATTAAGACTTACAGAAGGAAATAGGGAATAAACCTAAATAAAGAGAAATTAAATGAAACTGTCTACATAAATACATTGGCAGAACCATATTAGGCTAAAAATTGACAATGACATGCTACAAACTTTATATTACATACAAATTGACATGTTCTCTAATAAGAAGTCCCTTTATAATAATTTTTTCTTTTTTCTTTTGGTTACGGAATCTCTCAGAATAAAATAGGAGAGTAAACAAAATTGAGTGTTTATTACTGCATCTCTATTGACAGAAGACTCCAACACTAATGCAAACTTGTGAGTTACCTCCTCAAAAAAGATTAAATCAGAAATTCAGGACCAAAAATAGATCATTGGCAAAATATATGTAAATAGGAAGAAATAGAAGGGAAACAAATTTTACAAAGTTGATAAAGCAATTATTAAACACAGGAAAGAAGGAAAAGTGCAATGACACTCATCATCTAAGGGGGAATAGAAAGACAAAGATCACTATGGATTAGATGCATGCCTTTAGAAGTAATCCATTGCACGCCTTTTTCTGAATAGCTTCAGCTATTCTCTTTGGATTTGTCACCAATAGGTCATCTCCCACAAGTTGAATATCAACTGAGGACTGCAGTGATGCCCATGAGCTCCAATCATCTTGGTCAAAGGGGTCTTCAATAGACACAATAGGGAAATCTCTGACAAACTCCTTATAGAGTTCACCAAGACTCTGAGCTGACAACACATGAGCTCCATCGTTTGGTTGTTTCTTAAAGTTTAGATCGTACGTTCCATCTTTAGTGAAAAATTCTGAAGCAGCAACATCCATACCTATTTTGATCTGCATCATTGGTTCAAGCCCATAAATATCACAAGCAAAATTTTAGTTACAACCAAAAAGAATAAAACAAATCAGAACCCCACGTACCTTGCCTGTGTAACCAGCCTTTTCAATTGCATCCATAAGCAAAATCAATCCCTCCTTGTTATCCTCCACATTGGGAGCAAAACCACCTTCGTCTCCAACATTGCAAGCATCTTGTCCATATTTTGCCTTAATAATCCCCTTCAATATATGATAAACTGTAACCTCAAAAACATAAAATGTTTATCAGCCAATCATCACTGAAAAACTTACAAGTAACCTAAATAATATGCTAGCAAACATCTTCATTGACATGTCAAAATGTGTCAGCAGTTGACCATGATCCTAGACACACTAGCTGAGGAATGTTAATAGCAAGAAGTATGACATCGGTGTTGGTTGAGAAAACTCAATCAAAGTTTCAATTAATAAAAGGCATTTTCATGATCTGCCAAATAAGCATCAACAAAAATACATTCCTTGAAATACAGTCATGCTGGAAATACAGTTCTTGATGGAAGAGAACACAGGAGATCAGAGATAGTGTACTAACCTTCACTACCCATCTGGAGTGCCTCAGCAAATGAGGTTGCACCCACTGGCAGTATCATAAATTCTTGCATAGCCAAATTATTTCCAGCATGACTGCCTCCATTTATCACATTAAAAGCTGGAACTGGCATGACAAGCTCCTTTGTCCCCGACAATGCCTGAATGTGTTTGTACAATGGCACTCCTTTTGCTCCGGCACCAGCTCTGCACACACTCAGAGATACTCCTAGTATTGCATTCGCCCCCAGTTTTGCTTTGTTTGGAGTTCCGTCAATTTCCAGCATTATAGCATCCACGTTAGCTTGATCTCTTTAAGAGGTTAACAAAAAAGGGGAAGAATGTCAGAACCTTACTACAAATGAGTAAAGGATTCCCCTCAAGCATTACCAAACACCTCAATAATAAGGTAGATTAACTCTCAGGAAGTTCAAAAAGTGGTATACTGGACTGTTTTCATGGTTATTGATTGTGGCGATCAAAGCTAAAAAAGTGTTTGGTAAAGCAACTTTTCATGGAGCCAACCCATTTTGTACGTTAAATCTAGTGCTTCCATCTCACATCAGCTTTGGCTTAATAGCTAGCACACCTCAATACCAAACTAATGCTAAATCAGTGTGACCTACTTCGCAGTTACCCCATCTATTCACCAGATTAATGACCTAACTTGTATCACTTTATCTTCATGTTTTACCTCTAAAAATTACCACAAATGTCGCCTTACTCAAAACCATGATAAAAAAAAATGACAATTACTTCCCTCCTCTAACGTTTTAACTAATATTCAAACAGGTTTCCATTGTTTCAAAATTCTCCTTAAACTTACTTAAAAATTGGTAAGAAACATACTTGAACAACAGCAATGGAGTAACATTTTTTATTAACTAAATATGAAAATCATTTTTACCTGACATCAACGCCAACGAGCTTAGGGCCCAGAATGTCATTAATATTCCTAACGGCATTGAGCACACCTTTACCACCATACACACTCTTGTCCCCATCTCTAAGCTCCAAAGCCTCATAGATTCCAGTAGAAGCACCGCTGGGGACAGCCGATCGAAACAAATCATCAGTGACCAGATCGACCTCAACTGTGGGATTCCCCCTGCTGTCAATGATCTGTCTGGCCTTCACTGACTTCACCTTCGACGAGGACGCCACGGAGCATTGCACTCTCATGGGGCGATATTTTCGAGACGGCGTTGAAGGTTGAAATTTGGATGAAAACAAGGGATTGGTATAGGTGGTTAAAGAAGCCATCTGCCTTGGTGTTTTCCTTTCACAGGGAATAAGAAGGGTGTGTTTGGAAGGAGGGAAAGTTGGAGAGAAAACTGTAATATAAGAGTGGAAGTTGGCGTCTGTATGGAAAAGTCCGCAAAGTGGCGATGAAAGCAGTGTTTGTAGTTCGAAAATAAATATATTTTTGTTGGCTTTTGGTAGTTGTTGGACAGACCTTGAAGACAAAAGTAGATGGGCAGGTCATGGTTCTCCAGTTAGGTGTGTCTGTGAATACCGTATCTTTTTCTTTTTTTTTAAATAAAAATCTTTAGACAAAAATAATAAATTTAAAAAAAAATAATTTAAAATAATAATACCATATTTTTATTCACTTTTGAGGGCACCTAATTTTTATTCTATAAAATTAATATTTTATTATTTAATTTTATTAATAATATTTATTATTTTTATTATGCACCTGTTTTAAATTAAAAAATTATATATATTTATTTAATTAAGATTAAGATCATTTTAAGTTTTTACAAAATTTTTATATTATTTATATATAACTTAATTAATTTTATTAAATAATTACGATTATATTTTATATGTATATTAATTATATATAAATAAAAAATTATTACTCTCTAACTTAAAAAAGAGGTCAAGACTGTAATAAATTGATAATTTTTTATAATTTAATAAAATTAAAATATTTTATAATAAATAAAATTTTATTTTTTAAAAAACAAAAATATTGAAATTAAAAAGAAAAAGAAAAAAAACAAGTGGGCTTGGATACAGAGAAGACTGGGCCGACTTCGAATGATGGGAAGTGATTGGTTGGTGTCTAGGCTATGCTCATGAATTTGGGGCCACTCAGGCCTGCCTTCCAAGTTAAATTGAGAAATTGACAATAACAAGATTATGGTTAAAAATTATATTATTTTAAAAAATTATTTTTATTAAAGATAATTAATCTAGATACCCTTTTTATTAAAGATATTATCAGGAAAATTTTTGCCTTCCTTTCTAATTACAAATTATTTTTGGTTCAAATTGACAAATTTTAGAATTAATGCAATTATAATATTTATTAACTCTTGCGGCGGAGCTAAGATTTAGATTGTGAGAGGACTAAAATTTTTTGGAGAACGAAAAATTTTATTTTAAAAGATAAAATTGAGTTTATTGATATAATTTTTTTCGTAAAAAATTTCAGTAGTTCCATTATTAAGAATGGCAATAAATTGAGTTTGAAATTGATATCTTCAAGCTTACATCCATATTTATTACAAAAAATTAATATAAAATCTGCACTAAATTCGTAGTGAATTTAATATTTCATTATCAAATTTGCTTAAACAGATATGAAATATATAATAAACTTGTAACGAATATTTGTGAATTTTTAGTAAATTTTACGTTTTTTCAACTGTATATATATATTTTTTGTACTTTTAAAATTACTTAATTTCATGCATAATTTATGTATAAAAAAATTTAATTAAAAATTCAATCAATTGAAAATTATAATAATTAAAAAAATACAATTTAATTACTACATATATTTACACATTCGAATGTATAAAATAATATTGTTTTATTTCTTAAAAATAAATTAAAAATAGTATTTTAAAAAATAATATCAAGTACGACATAAAACATATAGTATTTGAAAATAAAAATATTTTTTCTCTATAAATAATAAAATAGTTTCAAGTAAAAACAAAGAATATTTTTACAAAAATAAAAGATTTTTTCTCAAATGTAAATATTTTTTTTACATATACATGTGTGTGCAAGAGGAATGTTAAGTGTTAATTTCTCAACTCTCAAAGACTAAATTCACATTTGTAACTATTTTTTAAATAAAATATTATTATAAAAATATTATTTCAAAAATTAAATCTTTTTCCACATAAAAAAATTTAAGCATATTTTTGGTATTTTTATTAAAAGAATATATTTAAAAAATAAATATCGTCAAGTACTTATAATGGATATTTGTAAATATTTATTTATAATGACTAAGAGATCATGCAATCAGCAGTGTCAATTAATTTGCTTTCACAGTGTTCGTTCCCACTATAATTTGTCATGCGAGTATTTATATAATTTTACTTCTTGCTTATATATACATATATAAATTCATGCATACACGAGAACAACGATAAGCTTCTGTACCAAGCTTTTGAAACATTTCTCTTTACTTTTCCAGGGATGTGATGCATCAATATTAATGGAAGAGAAACAGGCAATTCCCAATAATAATTCACTGAGGGGATTTGAAGTCGTTCAAATCACAGTTGGAAGAGTCTTGCAGTGGTACTGTTTCTTGCGCTGACATCATAGCTATTGCTGTAAGAAAATATCCTACTTATTACATCTATATGCAATATTTTATTTGCCCACGTTCATATTTTTTAAATGTTAATTATAGGATAGAAATCGGTTTTAATTTGATAACGGTAATTAGCATCCATTATATATTTTTTATTTTTATCATTATTCTCACAGATTTGGATTTGTTTCAGTTGGGTGGACCAAGATGGACGGTTCAATTGGGAAGAAGACATTCAGCCACAGTAAGTCTGAGTGCAACTGCTGACATCCCAGGCCCAAATTTCACCCCCAGCGACGTAATTTCTGCTGTCTCTAAGAAAGGATTCACAGCCCAAGAAATGGCGGCGCTTTCAGGATCTCGCACAATTGGCCAAGCTAGATGCACAGGTTTTCGCAACAGAATTTACAACGACACCGACATTGATTCCTCGTTTGCGACATCATTGAAGGCAGGATGTCCGAGCACTGGAAGCGACGACAAACTTTCCCCTCTCGATGTCACAAGCTCTACATCTTTTGACAATGCTTGCTTCAAGAACTTGTTAAGCCAAAAAGGAATTTTGCATTCGGACCAGCAGCTCTGCAGTGGTCCAACTGACGCACAAGTTGAAGCTTATAGCGATAACTTGAACGCTTTCATGAATGATTTTGCAAACGCCATGGTGAAAATAGGAAATCTTAGCCCACTCACTGGCTCCAGTGGCCAAATCAGAACAAACTGCAGGAAAGCGAATTGTGTTTGTTGTCATAATTGAATCTTTGCTGCGATTGAGAATAAGGAATTTGTTTCCATGTTAGTTTGATCAGTAGCCAAAACACTGAAATGTAATGTCGCGGACATGTTTTACTGCTTTGGCAGTTTCAGTTTTCTTGCAAGAACTTCAAAGAAATCTTGGTTAAATTTATGGACGTGTCAACATCGAGGAACGATTGCTATTCATCTTTAATATAGGATTGACTTATTTATGTCCATTTCATTGGAGACAATAATGGGCCTTTGGTAATTATTACTCAATGTTAGTCCTACAGGCTACAAGAGACAGACACGATGTCTGAACAGAATCTGGAAGCTGCTGGATGGTGCATGCACTTCATCTTTTGATAGCACAAGTTTTATTAATTCAATAAAAACATTCATCTTTGACCATTCAATACAGGAAGTCGTAAATCAAGATGCTTTTTTAACATAATTAAATCATGAATAGCGTCGCCATATTAATTATTTTCGTCGGTACATGATGGAAACGATGTGTGCTATGCGTTATCGGTTGTGAGGTAGAGAGTAATGTTCTTCGGGTGTTTTCTTGTATTTCTGTCTCTGCCTGTTAGAAATCACAAAAGATAACATATACATTTTTATAATGACGAAAGACAAACATCCCACGTATAAGACTTTGTCCTAAAGTAAATGAGCTTCCTACTGACCATGTTTATCATGAGCTTCCTCCAGAGGATGCGTGTGAAAATGTAACGAAGACTTGATCATGTCATGTCTCATAAGAAAGATTTGGTGTATGTATCTAATAGTTGATTGAATCAACAAAATGTCATAGAAGGCATGCAATAAGAATCAACGAGGAAGCAGCAACTTGGACTTGTTCACTTTCGTACGCAATAATCAATAGAATTAAATAAACCACCACTTCGATACCTGCTCTGATTGATCTCACAAAATCATTGGTTCAACAGTGCTTCCTTTCATGTATTGACTGCAAGAAACTTCCCATTTTTCAAAATATTCAAATGAGCAGGTGAACTTTTGATTAAAGAAATTCAAAAGAGAACTGATGCCAGCCTTTGGTGGCCATGTACATTGTTTCTCTAGAACTCATCTGATCCCTTAAAACGAATCAATAATAATGTGGAGACGGCACGCCCCATTTGTTTATATAATATGCAAATTGACTTTGGATTTCAAACAGAGTTTCTTATTCCAAAATGATAAAACGATGAGTTTTTGCACCTATTATTGACTTCGATTGCTCTCAATATGTATATTAAAATGTTACATTGACCCTATCAAATACATTGACCATATCAGAGTGGATAGCGATGATTCTAATTCTCATTTTTTATTTTCAATCACATTATTATTTTAGGTTTCTAATATTTTTTAGGTACCCTTTTAATTATTATTTATTTATTTTAAATATTTTTTATTTATCTATGTAAATTATATTAAGAATTGATTGATTTTATATATATATATATATATATATATATATATATATATATAATACAGTGAATGCATACGATATGCTGTCACAAGTTCCATGTGAAGTGTTTCTCCTAAAACAGATAGGCCGCCCTCGGTTGCTTGCATGGCTTGGCTACACTGCTTCTTCAAGCTGTGAAATTAGGTCAGCTTCTGGGAAGCAGTCTTACCATTGCCAATTCCTTGAATATGACATACTAACTTTCTTTCTTTTCTCCCCTATAAATAAGACCAAAAGCCGAACAATAAGCAGCACCACATCAAACAAAAGCTTATTGTAGTTGTAAGTGATTAGCCATGACTTCCAGCGGCAAATTCCTGCTTCTTGCTATTCTCATTTTGTCTGTTGCAACAACAGCTTTCTCAACACTTTCTCCTTACTACTATGAAAAAGTTTGTCCCGAAGCTTTGCCCACAATTAAACGAGTAGTCGAGGCTGCTGTAAAAAGAGAAGGACGCATGGGTGCTTCCTTGCTTCGTCTTCACTTCCATGATTGTTTCGTTCAAGTACGGAAAACCCTAACTGTTAAACTTCTTCTCGTTCTCGATTCTCCCACGCAATCTTGTATAATTTTGTTATAAGGTTTACCAACGTGCATCAATTCTTAGGTTCATGTTCTTTGTAATGTAGGGTTGTGATGGTTCAATTCTTCTGGATTCAACGCCCACCATTGACAGTGAAAAGAATGCACTGGCCAATGAAAATTCTGCTAGAGGATTCGAAGTGGTCGACTTGATTAAGAAAGAAGTGGACAAAATTTGCGGCCGCCCCGTTGTTTCTTGCGCAGACATTTTGGCCGTTGCAGCTCGTGATTCCGTTGTCGCGGTGAGTAGTAAGATTTTAGGTTTTCACACGAGAAAAGATAATTGTTTTCCTTATTAGCAAATAAATCCATAATTTCTGTTCAAATAGGTGAGCCTTCTATCGGCATCCTAGTTTCATGCTAAACTTTGAAAGTAATACAGAGAAAGTGTTTGCTAACATTGTCATGGTTATTAGCTTTGTCATTTTTAATGGACACAGGGACCTATTTGTCATAGATGAATACATTATATCTTTATTTATAATACTACAAAAATTTACATACTCGAATTTGTAAAATCTGCATGAACAGTAACGGCTAATAGTATGTTGCAAATTTGCAGCTAGGAGGCCCGACATGGAAGGTGATGGTAGGAAGAAGAGATTCAACAACAGCAAGCAGGACGTTGGCCAACAACGATATCCCATCCCCATTTCTCGACCTTCCCGGACTGATCGAGAACTTCAAAAGGCAAGGCCTCAACGAGAGGGACTTAGTGGCGCTTTCTGGCGGCCACACCCTTGGTTTTGCACAATGTCGAACCTTCAGAAACCGCATTTACAGCGCAACAAACATAGACCCAGTCTTTGCAAATGCTCGCAGAAAGACTTGCCCTCGCACCGGACGCGACAGCAATCTCGCCCCTCTTGACCCGACGGCTGTGGTCTTCGACACTAAATACTTCACCAACTTGTTGAAGAGGAGAGGTCTTCTCCAATCTGATCAAGCCCTTTTCACCGGCGGCTCAACCGACGGCCTGGTTAAGACTTACGGCAATAACTTGAAGGCTTTCTCTAATGATTTTGCTAACTCAATGATCAAGATGGGGAACATTAAAGTGTTGACCGGTAGGCAGGGTGAAATTCGTTTGAACTGTAGGAAGGTGAACAGCCATTAAACACTACTGTCATTTGGATCTTTTTGATTCTAATCAATTTGTTTGTTGAAGAAATGAGTGAAATTGTATAGAACCAACGCAATTCATTGTAGAATAAGATGCTTTCATCTCTTCCATGGAAGAGTTGAAAACATTATTTGTGATTTGTAAGTGTGTTTTCTTCTGAATTTGATCTGCACTAAATTTGATATTTATTACAAAAAATTAATATAAAATTTGCACTAAATTCGTAGTGAATTTGATATTTTATATCAAATTTGCTTAAACATATATGAAATATATAATAAACTTGTAACGAATATTTGTGAATTTTTAGTAAATTTTACATCTTTTCAACTATATATATATTTTTTGTACTTTTAAAATTACTTAATTTAATGCATAATTTATGTACAAAAAAATTTAATTAAAAATTCAATCAATTGAAAATTATAATAATTAAAAAAATACAATTTAATTACTACATATATTTACACATTCGAATGTATAAAATAATCTTGTTTTATTTTTTAAAAATAAATTAAAAATACTATTTGAAAAACAATATCAAATACGACATAAAACATAGAGTATTTGAAAATAAAAATAATTTTTTTCTATAAATAATAAAATAGTTTCAAGTAAAATAAAGAATATTTTTACAAAATATAAGGATTTTTTTCTCAAATGTAAATTTTTTTTTACATATACATGTATGTGCAAGAGGAATATTAAGTGTTAATTTCTCAACTCTTAAAGACTAAATTCACATTTATAATTATTTTTTAAATAAAATATTATTTCAAAAATTAAATCTTTTTTCACATAAACAGATACATGTAATAGAAAAGTTAAGCATATTTTTGGTATTTTTATTAGAAGAAAATATATATTTAAAAAATAAATATCGTCAAATACTTATAAGGATATTTGTAAATATTTATTTATAATCTTTTTCTTTTTGTTTTCCCAACTAAAAAGTATGACAAATTATGGATATTAGGGGACCGATGACTTTATAAATAAAATTACCATTCTTATCCACCATTACTCAAGTTAGGCCTTAGAGTTGCCGATGTTCACAAAGATGACAAATGAGAAGTAGAAAATAAATCTATTAGATAGGTGATTATGAAAGAATTTATATTATTTTGGATACAAAAATTAAATAGATTTACACAAATAATTAATTAAAATTTTAAGATAATTAAAAATTAGAACAAATTATTGACTAATAGTTATAAGCATTCTCTTATCATATTTTTACCATGTTATAGTACGAGCATATAATCATAAGATACCGTATTTATATTTATAGTTAATTTTACGTGATGTTATACAATTACATAGTTAAAAGGATGACATGACAAGACAATTTGATATTTATAGGTTTATTGTAGTTTTGTTAGAAAAATTATGAAGGGGGAGAATAATATTCTCTTTTTTAATTTTTTTTTATGCTCGATAATTATAATAAATTAAAAATATTAAAATATAATTTTAAAAAATTTATTATTAATTATTTATTGTCATGCATGTCAAGGTCTTCTTTTTAAGTTAAAAAGATAAAAAAATAGGAGAGAATATTATCTCAATCCTGATATAAGATGATATATGGACGAAGTTTCCCAACAGCTGGGGAAGAACAATCCTAATAACTTACTCAGGTTTCGCATCCGTCGAGGTTTGAATTCGAGTCCTTGTAAATAACTCCTAATTTCCCCGTTCCTACGTCTATTTGGCTTACAGCTCTATTTGAATTCTCCACTTCCTTCCCTCGTTTAATCATACCCTCTGTATCAGCAAAAGAAAATCAAGTCTAGGGTTTGTTCAACTTTTTAATACAATGGTTCGCCCAAGCAACTTCCTTTTAGGCATTTTCAACTGCTTGTCTCTGCTTGGTGGCCTCATCGCTATCGCTTTCTCGCTCTATATTCACTTTCATGGCGGCACCTCATGCCAAAATTCTCTATACAAGCCGTTATTGACAATTGGTTTACTTTTATCTATTGTTTCGTTCCTGGGATTGTTCGGTTCGTGGTGCAAGAGCAACCTCTTCCTGTACTTTTATTTAATTGTGATGTTCTTGTTTATTGTTGGGTCCGCGGTCTTCGCTGGTTTTGTGTTTGTTGTTACGAATAACAGTGCGGGTAAAGCTGTTTCGGGAATAGGGTTTCGAGAGTATCGGCTAGGGAATTATTCGAGCTGGTTACAAAATCATTTTGTGAATGAGAGGAACTGGAACGGTATCAAGAGTTGCTTGATTGATGCTCAAGTCTGCAGGAACCTCGCTAGGAATACTAATCAGACAGCCACGGATTTTTACAAGAGAAATATGTATCCCGTACAGTTAGGTTGCTGCAAACCACCCATTGATTGCGGGTTTGAATATAAGAACGCGACGTTCTGGACAGCTCCAAAATCAGGCATAAGAGTGCAAAACAGCGAGTGTTTCCAGTGGAGTAATAAGCCAGACAAGCTGTGTTACAACTGCAATTCTTGCAAGGCTGGAGTTCTGAACACGATCAATAAAGAGTGGAGGAATTTGGCAATAGTAAACGTCTGCTTAGTCGTGTTGTTCATCATTATATACTCCGTTGGTTGCTGCGCGGTGAGGAACAATCGAGCAGATAGATATGATTATGGACATAGATACAGATACAACCCTTGAACCAAATCATTGTTTTAGTTCATTATTAGTTTTCATATATGATATTGTCATGCATCAGATGTATATATATATAGTAAAATTACTATAATTTATTTATTAATTAAAATATATAGCAAAAACTCTATAATTTTATAAATACAAACTTTTATAAAAATACATTTATTAGTATTATATCGATGTTATTTATATTTATTTTAAATTATATAATATTATTTCACAATTTTAAAATTAGTTATCACACTTTTTCAATTCAATTAACAAATATCGTATTATTTGGATGAAAATCGAGGACCTGTAACATTACCCTACTTTTCAATTAAGTTATCTCCAATTTTTATCCCAAAATTACATCTAAAATAATACAGTATTCATAAAATAAATAATATATTTTCACGATTTGTTTTTAATTATTTATTATTCTTATTTTATCATCAATTTAATAAATTTTTCATCATTTAAAAAAATTAAAATGATCTGAACTTTTAACATTTTTTTTCAAGGATGAACAACAATCATGCAATGCTATTATTTTAGAATAAATTTTCAACTACCATCCACTTACAATTTGCATGCTTCCTCCTCATTACAATTTACATGCGTCCTCTCCATTTATTCATCATGTAAGCTTATACATAAATTAAAAAATTAAGAATATCGCAAAATAATCAATATATTTGTAGCACATTATTATCCCTTTTTTACACAATTTTTTGTAGTTGATATATTGGAGAAAACCAAATCAATTTGTGTAATAAATACAAAATTTCACAGTTACTCTATGTTACGCCATTTCTTCCTTTTTATTAAAATTTATATGCCAAATAACACTTGAGAAATGGTGTTGAAGTATTTTTTTTTCATAATTTGATAAAAAATTTTATAAATAAAAATTATATTATAAAATTAATAATATTTGATTATGTCGTGTTTTCTCTTACGTCATTTATTTTTTTCATCTGTTGTAAACAATATTTGTCTTTTTCATCACCACTATCCTTAATATTTTTAGAAAAATATATAATAAAAATTATTAATTAGTATATAATAGAAATTAAGATAGATAAAAAAGTACTCGATTATGACATGTTTTCTTTAATAGTATTTATTTATTTTTATTGTTATAAATAATATTTGTTTTTTCAGCACCATTATTTTTAATTTTTTTCGAAAATAAATAGTTAAAATTATTAATTAGTATATAATAGAAATTTAGGTATAAAAAAGATAATATTTATGTACTAAAAAAATATAAAATATTATAAACTTTTAAATCATTTCATACCATAGGTTTCTCTATGAATACAAACTCTAAACTTTTTGAAAATAGGATTAGTAATTTAACCATTAACAAGTATCAAAAGAGTTAAACATAGTATTCTCCAATTTATATTAACTTAAAATAGTTTAAGAATACTTGTCTTTCCCACAAATCAATTTATGGAAAATAATTTCAGAAGAGTGGTAGATATTTTTTCTTAATCATTCACTCTAAATATATGCCCTTATCATATACTAAAATTTTCCATTAATTGGAAATTAAATTGAATCTCAAAATGGTTAATTGTATGAGTTTACTCGACTGCTAACTATTAAAACGAAGAAAACATTAGAAAACAACAGAAAATATTTCACGGACTAAAGAGAACGTACGTATTAAGCAATAATAATCTTCACAACTTGGCAAAAGCACTGAACCAATTTCCATGGTTTTAAGATAGTATACTAAATCGTGAATGGGTGCTGCAAAGTTCCACGTTTAGCACTGTTTTCTTGTAGAAGAGTTCTGAAACTTGCGATTGTACGTATCGGATGAATGCTGTAAATTTATATAAATTGGTTGATTCAATTCTTTACTTTATTGATTTTGATGTATTGATCATTCTGGAGGAAAAATGTAAACTCTATTACTTGTGATCTCAGCGTACATTTCAATACTAAACAAGTTCTATTTAGAACAACCTAAGCTCTACTAATTGAGCATGGAACGCAGATAGGATAACTGGAGAAATGAAAGAGGCTTTGCAAGAACCTCAGTCCGTTTCATGACTGGGAAGATATTTCATTTCAAGCTGCATGGCGCTCACTCTATCTCGCACAAAATGAATGTCGAGATCTACACGATTCATAACAGGATTTTTAGCCAAAGATGCAACGCTTACATTATCACACCAGTAATTGGCCAAGTAGAAAGGAGTAGCCAGAGTTCTCCAAGCAGAGATTGCAGCCAAGTAAGTTCCGCAGACTCTGGAATGGACCTTTCAACGAGTTGCTGCTGCTTCTTGAAGGACTAGAAGATAAGAATGTCACCAAGAAACACACTAGGCACCCTTGGGATTTATTTCAACTTTTTTACTAAGATTTATTAAAAGGTTTAAGCTTCCAACAATTCCGAAAATCTCATTCCAACTGGGACTCTTTCCTAAATGTTACGAATGACATTTAAATACTAAACCAGACAGCGGCATAAGTAACATTACGTTGAGATTTTATTTTAACTTTTCTTTTTTTATTAAGTTATTAGAAACTTACCGTGTCTATCATCAATAATTTCTCAAATATTCAAATTTGAATAGCACCATTAGAATAGCAGTAAGTTGCCTAGTTTGTATTACAAAAGTGATTTGATGTATTCATCAAACAATTT
This sequence comes from Xylocarpus granatum, assembly GCA_019650275.1. NCBI lineage: Eukaryota > Viridiplantae > Streptophyta > Magnoliopsida > Sapindales > Meliaceae > Xylocarpus > Xylocarpus granatum. The sequence goes on along the minus strand of BNST01001808.1, from coordinate 217,778 downwards.
ATAGAAAAATAAAGTAAGCTTTGGAAACTATATCATTCTTAAAGTGTGCATGGTATTAGAGCTGCAAGACGCACGTCTAAGCCGACTTCTTCCTTCTAAAACACGTCTTTTTCTCCTAATTCATCAACTTCTAATGCTTCTACTACTGTCCTCCCAATCTTCAACGTTTCCATAAATATAAATGTAAAACCAATCGTTTAGATCCTAAGAATAGTTTAGTCTTTTTGAGCTTAGATTGCATTTTTATACATATGCATACTTCATGACTAATTTATATAAACGACGTCAGCAACCCCTTCATTAAAAGTGAATACAAAGGTAAAGAAAACTTATTGTAGGCAAGGGTAAGAGAATAAAAATCGTGCACATTTGCCATTAACATTACACATACCAATAAGCACACACCATTAAAACTTAGAAACATTTTTCATGTACCACAAATTGCTAACAATTTATTGTACATATCAAAACTTGCTAGTGATAATAACTTTTGCATTGAATTTGATGATCTTGAATGTGCTACGAAAGATAAGAACTGGATGGTGCTGTTGAAGGAATGGTTAAGGATAGCCTCTACCTGTTGAGTAAGATTGAGTTTGTTTTGTCTTGTATTTCTTTCTTTACTTCTGCCAATATTAGCAACCCGGAAAACTTAAATTGAGTCATAGAGCCTTTTGCTAATAAAGTCAAAATTAGATTATAGTCTTTGAAAAATGGTTTAAGTCTTTTGTATAGGAAGTTCGGTCGTCCACATGATCAAATCCTAACGACAATTTTGTCTACATGTAAGAACCTTAAGCTAATCAATAAGAATCAATTTAATCACTTCTGTAAAGCATATCAGTATAGGAAGAAAAACAAACTGACCCTAAAATAGAGCACATCAAAGACTCAAAAACCATTGGAAATCTTGTATGCACACTTATGGGAGCCTACTCCCATCAGTTCAAACAATGACCATAAATATTACCTAAGCATTGTTGATTATCACAGCAAGTATACCTAGATTTTTTTTTCCAAAAAACAAATCACAAAACAGTAATAAAAAGACAACTAGGCTAAAAAATCTTAATGTCACAAACTGATATGGGAAGTGAATTCAAACCATTGGAACAAGCATTGAAACACAAGCATCATTGTAAGGCACTTGTGTCCAAACACATTTATACAAAATAGAGTCGTTATGAGAAAACACTTGTACATCATTGAAACTGGGTTGACTTTGTTAGCATAAGCAAATTTACCTATCAGATTTTCATGAAAAGCATTTGAAATATCAGTTTTATTTGATAAATAGACTACCAACAACAACCTTGAATTTCAAATCTCCATTCAAAGTTTTGTATCACAAGCCACCAAACTATGTTTTTCTCAAAACGTTTACCTACGCCTATTACCCTTACCTTAGACCTTACAGCCAGCATAAATTAGATTTTCATACAACTAGGTGCATCTTTTTATGATATAACAAGGATCACAAAAGGTTTAGATGCGTGAACATAATAGGGAAAGTGTATACTGCTATACATGTCAACTTTAATGAAAATGAATTTTCCTATATAACAGACCAACTAAACACATAAAAAACTTAGGATAAATCTAGCCAAATCATGTTTGATTATTCGTAATTCCTGCTTATTGCTTAATCAATGTTCCCAGGTATCATTTCAAATATTTTGCCATCCGAAGTCATTCCATCAGCAACAACATCTAAAGAGAATTCACGATAGTCAAGCAATCTTCAAATGCCAACAAAAACCCTTGAACACATTGAAAAATTCCTAAAAGAATATAATGCTATAGTGAAAAACAAAACCTGAGATTTGGCACCTGCAAAATCTGACATGAAACTTATTGGCCACAAATGAATATTTAAATTGAAGTATAAAGTGCTACCATCAAACAGCAGGAGTGGACTACATAGAAACCTATAGTCTTGTGGTAAGATCATTGATAATTAAGAGTGTTTTTATGCTTATCAATTTATTTCAGATGGAAAATAAGGTAGGTTGATGTGAACAATGCTTTTCTAAAAAGAAGCCTGGGTGAAGAAGTCCACATGGAACAATTCGAAGCGTTGAAAGATTCCAAGAGACCTAAACATGTATGCAAGCTCAACAAAGCCTTGTATGGCCTAAAACAGGCTTCAAGAGCCTAGTATCAAAGGTTGAAGTCTACACTGATTAACTGAGGTTTCACCAATCTAAAAACTGATACACCGATCTTCGTCTATCCAAGCCACCGAGGAATTATCTTGACACTAATTTATGTTGACAACATTCTCATTACTGGTACTATGGACTACCTTATATAAAATAAAATAGATAAGTTCAATAGTAGCTTATCCTTAAAAAACTTGGGTTTGCTTAACAGTGTTCTAGAGGTTGAAGTTAGAAGAGATGTATAAGGAATGCGTTTAAGTCAGTTGAAATACATTCAAGACTTGTTGACAAAGATTAGGGTGCTTGAATGCAAAGAAATGCCTATACTAATGAGCAAAGTACGAAAGAAAAGATTTTGGAGACAAGACTCTATATAGAAGTCTGGTGGGAGCTTTTTAGTATCTCATATTAACTAGATAGCATCTAGTGTGAACAAACTTTGTGAATTTCAAGAAAATCGAAAGAAACGCTATTGAATTGGATGCAAGAGGATCCTCATATACCTCTAGGGCACAAAGAACCATGGTTTACACTAAACTAAAGTTGAGAAACTAAATTTGGTAGTGTTCTCAGATCTTGATTAGGCAGGAGATATGGATGATCAAAAGTCAACTGTTGGATATGCGATATTCTTGGCTGAAAACCTAGCTTTTTGGATTTTCAGAAAGCAGGACATAAGCTGAAAATAGAAGCTTGGCACCAATAGCATTAGACCTATTAATTCATTTCTGACCGAACTAAAGATAAAAATATATCAAAAAATTGTGGTATGGTGTGATAACATAGGGGCAATATCTCCGGCCAAAAATCCTGTATTTCATGCTAGATCCAAGCATATAGAAATCAACATTCATTTTGTTCGAGAAACATTAGCAAGAGGAGAATTAATTATCAAATATGTTCCCACAAAGAATCAAATTGCAGACATCTGTACAAAGGTTTTGTCAAGTGAAAGATTCCAATTATTGAAGAGCAAACTTAGTGTACTAAAAGAGGGCTAAGTTTGAGAGGGAGAGTCAAATATTCAAGTCAATCCCAGAATGCCCTTGGAGATACATCAGTCGAATTCTAGGATAAGTATAAATCACTGCTAAATCACTAGCCTTGGTAACTAAATTTGATGATCAAGAAAGGACCACTTGCAACTCTGAATTCACTTTCTCACCTTACAATGGTAACGAAAAAAAATAAAGGACAGGCTGAATATGCCAAGACAAGCTTAATTCGTATTTTTTGAATTTCTATACAGCCATATATTAGGGCTACATCAAGGCTAAGTCTATATATATGTAATGTTTTACAATGTATGTGGAATTGACAAAAATATACAAATAATTTGCAAACTTGTCGGCTGATATCTTCAGCTCTCTGCATTTCATTTACCAAATAATATATCTAAGTTTAGGCAGTATAATGGAAATACAACAGTTATAAATGTATTTAAAATATCAATTACATACCAACGATCTGATGTCTCAAACACATGCGAAGTATAAACTAGCAGTGACGGGATAAAAATTGTGCTCGTTGGCAGCAGTGAGAGCTGCATCGGCCTGTAACTAAACTTAAACAGAATAAACAGTGGCGATGCTATTAACAATGCATAGATTCATAACCATTTTCAGTTTACTAGCAACCTTGTACTGGAAAATATTGTAAAAGGGTTGGTTTGTACAATTAACTGGTGACAAATCTTTCTAATTATGAGAGTGAATTATAGTTTTCTTTTTCCAGTATTAATTTTATTGTCGTATAAATAGGAACAATTTTGTTTACAGAAACCAACCTAAAATATCGCAAAAGATTAGAATTTCATGACAAAACATCATTATTAATTATCATTTAAATGCCCATTTATGAACAATTTACTAACATCTATTACAACAAGTATTTACAAAATAAAACTAAAATATTACACAAAAACATTACGAAAGTTTCCTTGTAACTCAAATCAAATGACTAAATAATTTATTTTGCACCCGTTTGTTAATTAATAACAAAAATTATCTTTCCTTGTATATATATCTATATCCAAAAGCAGTTACAAATCCAGTAGAAGATGGTAGGTGCCCATTTCCCTGGTTTGTCTTCTTTCTCTTTTAACTGCAATAATCAATATTCTCTGTAGCCCATTTCCATATAAATCAAATCGTTTTGTTCTTAAAAAATAGAAAATAAAAGACGATAAACAGTCTCACAATACAACAACAATGGCCCGCTTAAGCATCCCCATGTTCATAGCCCTAAACTGCTTGTCTTTGGCATTTGGTTTCGCCGCCATCAGCTGGTCTGCGTACTTGCAATTGTATGGCGGCACGGTTTGCCAGAAAGCCCTGGAAATACCGTTGCTGGTGACGGGTCTGTTCTTGTTGGTGGTGGCGACGATTGGGTTGGCTGGTTCATGTTGCAGAGCTAATTTCCTGCTGTGGATTTATTTGTTTGTGATGTTCGTTATGATAGTAGGGCTTGTAGTTTTCACTGTTTTTGTTCTCGTCGTTACCAATAAGTTTGTGGGCAAAAGAACTTCCCCAGACCGGCTTCGCGATTACTCTTCTTGGCTGCAAAATCGATTCTCTGATGGCAGAAATTGGGAAGAGATTAGGAGTTGTTTGGTTGATGCACAAGTGTGCAGCAATCTTGATCGCGTTGAGATTAAGGATTGGTCTCTCTTACAGGTACTTTTTTCCTTCTCTTCTTACTGGATTATTTTAGTTAAGGCCATAATTCATTATATCCAAGCAGAATTTTATAGTATTCAGCAATGTTAGATGTACAGACTCTCTCTATACAAGTTTTAAAATACACATTTTTTCTTTTGTATAAATTATAAAATTATATTAATTTATATAGAAAATTTTGTTCATCTTTTGAATCTTGATGCTCTCACTCAACAACTATTTTTTTTCTTTAAATTATTACAAATATTTCAATGTTTGGATATTAAATAATTTTTAATAAATTAATTTGTTTAAAAAATTAATTCAAAATGTTATAGATTTGATTTTTGTTTATCAAACTCTTTTCTCAATTTTACCACCAGGTTTAAATTATAAAAGCTCTCAGGTTACCAATTTAACCCGTTAATACCCACAAAAATTTTAATTAGCAATGACAGATTTGGTCTTGCGAGTTATAATATATCAATCACACAGATTTGATTTTGTAAACTGAATATATGATCAGTCATCCGAAATCTTTGTTGGACCAAACAATGGAGTTATTGAATTTTCAGTCCGGCTGCTGCAAGCCACCGATGTACTGCGGATTAACTCGCAAGAACGATACTTTCTGGATAATGCCGGAGAAAGGGCCGGCAGCGCCGGACAGTGACTGCACCACGTTCAGCAACAACCAAGATGAACTTTGCTACGACTGCAGTTCATGCAAGGGAGGAGTTCTTTCCAAAGTTAGGGAAGAGTGGAGAGCTCTGGCTATATTAAATTGCTGTGTTGTGTTCATCTTTGCCATCGTCTTCTTTATCGGTTGTCATGTGATGAAGTACAATCGGTATGATAAATACATACATAGGATACAGTAATAATGCCCACTACTAGCACAACAAACTGCACTGTATTTGTCCAAGTAATCCTCTCATTATTGTAGGAATGCTGGACATGTCGAATTTTTTTATTAAAGTTTTATTTTTTTGTATGTAAAGTGACAGGATAATGATAGTGAAATATTGTAAAGATATATCGTTCACTACATTAAAATTTAAAATTTACTTAAAAACATTTCAAATATTAAGAGATATGTGACAGATTTCCAACTTTAAGGGATATAGGACACATTCCCAAAAAATTTCTAAATGAGCTATATGCTAAACTATCCCCCCATGAATTTAGTATCCGTTTCTTTGACGTTGAGCTTGCATGGACTAATCACTGGAACCTCGTACAAACAATTTAAAATCAGTGACATTCTTCCCTTTCAACTCCCCCGTCTCTTTCTCTCTCTCTAACCAAACTCTGAGAACTTCTCTCCCAAATATAATCATCGCAACAGACGGGATTTCTTCAACACAAGAGAGATGGTTCGTGTTAGCAACTGCATTGTCGGATTCTTAAGCTGCCGTTCTCTTCTCATTGGCCTCATTGCCATCGCCGTCGACCTCTTCTTCTACATCCACAGCGGCTCACACTGTCAGACAACGTTAGCAAAACCGTTATTCGTGACGGGTGTTGTTCTATCCGTCCGTCTTTGCTGTGGTTGACGAGTGCTTGCTGCAAGTTAAATTCAATATTGTTAATCTATTCGGTGGTGGTGGTGTTGTTGATTGTTGGTGTGGGTTTTGGTCTTCACAATTTTCTGCGTTTTGATCACCAATGAGGACGCCCGCGAGACGTTGTCGAATAAAGAGATTTAAGGGTTTTAAGACGTGGGATTTAACGAATTGGTTGCGTTATCATCTTGTGGAAGGGAAGAATTGGAGCGAGATCAGGAGTTGTTTGAAAGATTCTGATGTTTGTAGTAATCAACACAAGTGTATTGAATTCCAATTTCCCATTGCTTTTTCAAACTAGTTCATGATAAAATTATTAGAATACTATCATTCAACCAAATCATATTAATTGTTGTAATATTTTTCAATCTGGTTGCTGCAAACCACCGTCTTGACTGTGGATTCAAGAGCCAGAATGCGACGTTCCGGACAGCCCCGGAAACCGGGCAAGCCGCCAATAACAGCGACTGATTAGGTTTAATTTCGTTGAATTCTACCCAAACCCCCATTTTGTGTAGTAATTTTATTGAAGCTGCTCGGTGGTAAAAACTATGACTGCACTTTGATACTCTGGTATAATAGTTCTCGAGAAGAAAGTTTGGGATCATCAAGAATAAATTATAATTTAGAAACATTCGGACAAGATTAAAGATCATTTAGACTCTGAGAACATTTTCATCGAAAATGTTCAAAGGATTCAAAATTGAAGCAACAATAGCCTAATTCCACAATACTCTGTATAAACAATGCAAAAAATGAAACAGGGTAACTTTGGTTCAACTCTAAATTTCAAAAGGTACATAAGAGTGTAATCGAAACTTTATTTGAGGAAAGTACAGCCAAGAAACAAGAAAAAGTATGCTACTAATGAGGTTAGAAGCTCCAGCGTCCAAGTCGGATGTATAAGAACTGTTGGAATCATTGGGACAAAGATGGAACCACATATCCATCCACTCGCAAGAGCACCCAGTCTGGGATGGAGCATACGAAAATGTTAGTAACTAAAAGAAACCATTGCTTATACGACGAAAGAGTTAAAAAAAAATTACAAACGAATGATGATGTAATGGAATGGTGATGAGTTCTTTCCATCAGTAAGCTTACCCAATAATTGACGCTCTAGCCAAGCTCTTTGTCTTCTCGTTAAGAAAATATATGCAAGCAGCCAAAGATACAGCTACCTGCACATAAAATTATTGTTCATTGTCAGGGTAACATGTAAGGAAATGATGTAAGCCAATTCCAATATACCAGAGAAAGCAGGCACTAAGTGGTGCAGAAAGGTTTGTCTGAGAAAGCATGATTCAAAAGCAAATTGCCTCAGGGATTCTAAATTTCAATTATACAACTCACGAAAGTCACCTGTTTTAATTCAATCAAAGAAACCATTAACAGAAACCTCAGCTTGGAATTCTTAACTCAAGGACACAATACAGCATCCTGTTAAGACCTCATTGTCTTGCTAGCAAGGTCTTATGGCATTCATAAAAACATTCAACGTGTTACTAAAACTGACAAAAGCTTCATCCAATGACATCTTCTGTTTGTCTAATGCTTGAGGTTAAACAGTATTAATTTAACCGATTCTTGTAAGTTACAGTATTTAAGGAGTAAACTTTAGAGAATATAATTATCAAGATACAACAGAACTCAAAACAAGAACAAACCTGGAAAGCAGGTCCACCTTCAGCAGAATTCATGATACTCCAGCCACCCATGAATGCAAAAAGAAACAATCTTCTAAAAATAACTTCCTTTGGAGGAAGCTCCACAAAGCCGAGCAAGTTCTTAATCCACGGAGGAGACTCCTCTACTTGCTTCTTTAGCCTGCTTTTCAAATTAATTTTTGTTTTCTTCCTTTGTCTAAAGCTGGCCATAAGTAATTTCTCAAAAGCAGCTTCTATCGATTCTTCACTTCTCTCATGTCCAGCATATTGCTGCAAGAGAAAATTTCGCGATCCCCAAATTTCTTCCTCAGAAGCATAAGGGCTTACTCCGAGGCGTTTATAAGGATCCCAAACATTCACTCGAGGAAATGTTGGCACATTGCCTGTGGAAAAAGGTTGATATTTCAAGAAGACACAACCAGCAGTATAGTATAACGAGATAACAACAGGAGCATACGAAAAACACCATGAATGTAGGGTTAACTAACATTTTACATGACAAGGTACATATTCCATAAAGCTGGAAATCAAGAAAATTTCATTGTCAAACATTTAATGCTTTAAAGAGTCTAATAAATGTTGCTTGACAGGTCCATTCATTGTTACAAAGAACTTCCAAGATAAACAGATGAATTGGATTGCTTGAACCACCTACTTTTATTCAGATATAGAAACACACAACCCACACAACCATTTAATGTGGTAGAGCCCAACATCATTCTGTATGATTGGCATGCAATTTAAATGGTAAACAATAAGACAAGAAAAACCATTCCGACTCTGCCTCCCCAAAAGAAATCCATATATTAACCAGACTGCCAACAAATCCACTATAATTTCAGGCCCAAAATTCGGAAACATTATGCATGTTGCAAGGCATCTCCACCAGCCGCTCATGTAGAAGAACAGTAAGCAAACATATTGCTAAGGACTTACTTTTCACTCCCTACAAGTATCTATTGTGAACCCAATTCCTATAATTCCACAAAAGAATCAGAATTCTTCAGTCTTGGATCATTCATGCACTAAGGAATTGATTCTAACATTTGATAATAATGTAAAAGTTGAAACCAACCTAAGCCAAATAAACTCATTATAATCCCTATAAAGACCACATCAAAATAATCATTCACATATGCTCATCTACATAAGCAATGTCAAATTTAAAACAAAAAGAAGAAAGTCAAATTTAAAACAAAAAGAAGCAAAGCACTAGGACAAGGATTAAAATAAGCAATTCAAGGATGGAAAAGTTACTTGTACTTAACAAAAATATGAAGAAGAAACATTAATATATCAATTGAGTTGAAAGCAGTAAGAAATTGCAACACCCTTTAGTTCCAGTCAGCTATTACGATAATACCGTAATCAAGTACATTTGGTTAAAACCAAAATATCTGTTAGACGTTTACTGGTAGTCCTTTCTACCTTCTGAGTTGTGAACGAAGTAACTTCGGTACCATAATCAAAACACGCGCATGCTCAACCATTTTGCAGTGCTCTATCACTAAAGTGACAGGAATTGTTCATAATAGAATGCAAGCCATATATTGAAATTTTCATATAAATTCAACAAGCTAACATATAAATACACAAAATCTATTTTTCATATAACAGATATTATAGTGAGAGAATTAACCAAACAATTAAAAAAAGCAATTCTTTCAAGAAAAAATTCAATGAAAAAAATTTTAGAAACATGAAAAATAGTTCAATATTTATTGGGAAAAACAAATACCTCCATATGGTGAGTCGACAGCGCATCTAGGTATTCTAGAACGTCTAGAGAGAGGACAAAACGGCGCCTTTCTTGTGTTTTGATGACCAGAACTGCACAAAAACAAAAAAAAGAAAAGAAAACCCGTGTCCTTAAATCAATAAAATTCATAAAAATTTACTCACGAAGATATAAAATTTTATCAACATCAAATGTATATTTAAAAAAAAACAGAGAGAGAGCTCGAAGGCTCGTGAAGGAAAGCATTGACTACTTACAGATTACTGGGAGGGAAGGGAGTGGAGAACTTAGGGTTAGAGAGTAAAAGAGAAGACATTAATGCTAGTTTGTTGGATTAGTTATTTCAACTTGGGAAGAATCGGAACCGCGAACTCATCCAACAAACGTTTTGGGTGGTGAAGCCTGCAAGTTAAAGGAAGAAAAATTTTCAGTATTTTATGTTTTTAAAAGCAAAATGGCATGGAGATCAGATTGCGCAGGGTGCCGCACACCGCCCCCTGTCCAATCCAGATATGTGTTACTGGGCCTTAGCCCAAGCTCACCCTGAATATCCATCCACTCAAGGTAACTGAGATTATCTACTCTCTACCTCAATGGAGGTGAATTTTGCCATGGCATTGATTTGACGACAACAGTTTTAAGAAAGATACAAATTGAGGTGTTATTATCTTTTAATTCACTCGACGAATTTCGGAAGCATTTTTTTTTCTTGGGTAATTTTTTGCTTAGTGAGTATCAAAGGTAGGAGACAGGAGAAGAAAGCTTTATTGCTTTGTACATGAAAGTGTGTGATTGCGGGCGACCCCTCAATTTACAACTGTTACTGATTCAAGTATAAACAGGGGAATATAAAATGTTTGAATACAGAGTGCATAACTACGAGCGTATCTATCATAGTTTAGAATTTTGGTAAGTTTGAGCTAATTGCTTCCGCAAAACCCTTCTCATAACCTTATTTGTTGCTGTTCTTGGAAGGGATGGAAGGGCAACAACACGAGAAACCTGCAGCCACAATCACATTTTTCAATCAATTAAGTTAGCATGAAATTCTATTTTGCCAAATGCTTAGGCAGAGGGGGGAGCAAAGCCAAAATCCGTACCTTGAATAGAGGATTTAGTTTCTTCTGCACTGCTGAATTGAACGATATTCTCAATTGACTCAAGTCTGGTGGTCTGTTATCTGAATCCTTGAATGCAACGACAATTATAAGCCTCTCAGGTCCCCCGTCAGTTGGTGGCACCCCAACCGCTGCTGTTTCAAGGACATTGTTATTAACTGCATTGCAGATGCGCTCAATCTCAACAGAACTGACCTGCCAAATAGAACAAATACATTAAGTGCAGATAAACACATCATTCTGCACCAAACTTTGACAGCAATCTACTGATAAAAGTCAGGTTGGGTATGAACAGACACCCTTTTCTATATCTGTTTTTACATAATCTAAATTGTCAATAGGAGACAGACAACCCTTTTTATGTACAACATTATATTGTCCTTGAGAAGTTCTGATGCATGACTGCATACCTGACCTTGAAAATAAAGTCAGAACCATCTCCATAATTGACAAGACAAGAAAGCATTCAGGTGGGCAATGTCAGATTTGCAAGCCAAATTTATAAAAAAAAAGGACAGGCTACTGCACTGGACAGAATAACCACCTATTCTCTTTTATCACATTCAGTGTTATAAGGGTGGGACGATGCTAAAGATAATAATATTTGTTTGCATATGGAGTAATTAGGTTGAAATACATAACAAACAATCCAATATCTAGATCATATGCCATAATGTTGTATGCATACCTTGATTCCCCCAAGATTCATGGTATCATCTGCACGACCATGTGCACGATAATATCCTCTAGAAGTGCGCTCAAAAACATCACCATGCCTCCGTAGAATCTGCTCAAGTGACTCAAAATATAAAGATTAAACTAACCTAGAGAATAGACAGAATGAAGGTGGAAAGAAAGTTTTCTTTACTTGTCCATTCCAGGAAGGCATTCCACTAAAGTAGACATCATAGTGATTGGCATTCAGCAATGCATTTGAAGCACCAAACATATGAGGACCAAGCGCCAACTCACCCATTCCTGATGCATTTTGAGGCTATATTGAAAAAGTTAAAAGAAAAAATCACTTTATAGTAATTTGCATGCGTTGTAAAAGAAACATAATACAGCACTTATTAGTAGACAGAGAAGCAGCAGGAAGTACAACAGTCTTTTGAATACAATAACGGACAATCTTCTCTACATATTAAGCCAAGGTTTTCCAGTGCTCACAATAGGACGACCATCATTGCCAAGAATATACAACTTGCAGCCCATAGCTGGTGTACTAAAAGCAGCCAACGATTGAGTCTGCAATAATGATCCAGTAATAAATGCACCACTAATCTCAGTACCACCACAGTATTCGATAACAGGCTTGTAGCGAGCTCTCCCCATCAACCATAAGTACTCATCTACATTAGAAGCTTCACCAGTGGAAGCAAAGCACCTACCAGTTTCCAAATAATAAATACAGCCGAAACAATCAATATGTAGAGCACAATCCAAAGCACCTAAGTAACTGACTTTTGATTAAACAATCACAAGCATGATGCATGGCGCACTGAAAGCACATGGAGTACTTCAGTAATTACATGATAAACAAGCTCAGTATTGTGCCAACCAGGACCTACCGAATGGCAGACCAATCATAGCCAGCTACGCAGTTTGTGCTTTTCCACATTCGAACAATACTCGGAATCACACCAAGCATTGTTACTTTAGCATCCTAGACCAAATTCAGGAAATTAGTGGAATTCAAAAGGATTCCCAGATGCCTACATAATAAATATGTAACAAAATATAGAATGTTAATTTAGCAGCCTAGCTATTTTAAAATGCTCTCTTCAAAGTCCTGTTTTTAGTCAGTATCAACTTGTGACATTAGCAAGATTCATTACTTCACAGCATACGAGTAGATATAATCAAGATTGAGGTACTACTGACATGCAGCTTGTGAACCTTATACCTCTTAGTAATGACAGCAGCAAAATGCATTATCTAATGAAGTAAAGGTTCATGGTATACAAGTTTGTACAATCAAGATCAAACTACACCTGGCATAAAATTGCTAACCTTACAACAGCACCATTTGTTCCCCCATCTTGCCAACCCCACCAGTAAATATCTTCAACGTACATCATGGGAAAGTCAATTAACCATAAGGGGTGTTTCTCTAAAAGTTCCTTTTTGTTTTTTGTGCTCTTAACAATCACTGCCAATATTGACTGAATGCAATATATGTATGACAATGTCATCAGATCCGACAAGTTTCTTATGAAACAGCAGTAGCGAGTCAAATAATATCTTATAGACTTAATGAAAAAAATGACAACTTCTATAAGACCTAGTTTAACCCTGAACATCCAAGTCGTAATGTTTTCTAATTAGCCTTCAATGATAATTATATATTTTGAACCTATGAATGAAATCATTCTTATAGAGTACTTTAGCATCTCTGGATTGTTGTGGCATCAAGAGTTATTGACAGGAACGCCAAACAGAACTAAAAAACAGTAAGTTAACCACATCAATAAGATTTCCTACCTGTACAAACTTGGCAAAGCCAGAACCAAGGGGAGATCCATTATATAGAGCTATGGAAGCTCCATTTAACAATGGTGCATAAACCAACCAAGGACCCATCATCCAACCAAGGTTAGTAGGCCAAGCAACAATATTGCCTTTGCAGATATCCATGTGGCACCATGCATCTGCAGCAGATTTAAAAGGACTTGCATTGGTCCACGGTATTGCTTTTGGTTCCCCTATGCAAGACAATAAGACTTGTTATGCCTTTGCTCAACAATATATGCAAACATGGTACATCCATAAATGCAATTTTGGTTTGTAAGTTGTGGAATTTAATCATAGTTAAATGCTGATGAGAATCATACAGTTATCCACTCATTGTTATCCACTTTTATATAGGTATTAAATTAAAATTAATAAGGATGATTTTAAAAGGGAAGCTCCAAGAGTTGAAAGTTTTAATAGAAAGAAAAACTTCACTATCATATAGCTTAAACACAAGACACATGTTACCAATAGTTTTCCCTATCTTGTTTTTTGCATGTTTCCAGTTTTTACACTGAATATATTAAGTAATGTACTATTCAGGAGTCAATGGCTGCATAAAGAACTAAGAAATAAACTATTTCACTGTATAAAATAGTTATACAAGCAGCATTTGTAACTAGTTATAACTAAAACACTAGTGTTGAAAACAAAAAAGGAAAAATAAAAAAAATAAAAGAAATTACAACTAGAAAGACTATTTTTGAAAAACAAAAAAGGAAAAAAAAGTTTTTTTTTCTTTTTGTTTTTCATAAGAATGCTTTTATATGATGTTAAAAAAGAGAAAACCTAGTGGATGATTCCAATCCATCACCTTCATGATTTGTTGAAGAAGCTGAGAATTTATTATAACTGATTGGAGAGGGCTGACCAATTTTAGTCTTTATTAAGTGTGACTTAGTGTAAATACCATTTATTGCATATATTTGTATTTTTTTTCCTTTTTATGGTTAGCTAGGCTGGCTAAGACAATTTTTGATTTATTCCTACCAGTAAAAACCATGTGGTGTTGTGCCTTTATAGGCATGTATTCTCCATGCATTCGGATAATTCAATATAGCATTTTTTCCCAGACATCTCTGCAGTTGCAACTGTAATATAATTAGCAGAAAACTTCTTTTTTCCATTTTCCATTTACAGGCCATCTAAATCTTTTTGAAACTTCTAGAGTTCATATAATTTAAAGGTAACAGCATACACTTTGATCATTTTCACAACTTACACCAAGATCGTAGCTAAAACCCACAAATCCCCAAGTTTATGTTCAGTCCAGTAAATATCACTTTTCTAGTTAAATGAAATAGGTCAAGAAAGCTTTATGAGGTTTATTCTTTAAGATACCTGTAGTTCCAGATGAGAAAAGGATGTTTGTAAATGCTTCTACTGGTTGTTCAACAGCTGCAAATTCATCTTCTCTGCTGATTTGATGTAAAAAATGGACAGATACAACACCAGAATCAGAACTTCATGATACCTTATTTTTCATTCAAAATGAAGAAATCATTACATCATTTGTGTTCACTTAAGCATTAACAGCATGCATTAGTCAATAGCCTGGTCCCTCTAGAAAACAGGGACAGGAACAGCAGATTATTGCCTATTTTATTTTTTCATATTTGCAGATTTTTAAAATGTTCAGTGTGTTCTCCCACTTTCCCCAAGTTCTCCTTCTGTAGGAAAGAGAGGCCTGGGATTTGCAAGCCTCAAGTTTGTAATCCTTTCATAATATCAGCATGCTGGATACATATACCATTTTCACTTCCATGGTAAGTTGAACAAACATTAAGTACTGAATAAGCTTAACTATACTCCTGTACAAACTGATGTAGCAATATTATGTCATTGCCAAACATCCCACGTTCCCAAAGGCATAAAGGAAATAGCTAATGGAAATATGTGGTAAAAACACAACACTGCCACATTAGTTTGTATGAATAGAATTTATTTAGATAGAATTTGTGTAGGATTTTGTATCCCTAGTATTATTCCTTCAAAACGACACAAATTCAACAGAAATTCATATATTTCTCTATTTCAACTACATTGATATCTCTATTGCTGAAAGTTACATTTTAATAATATATATGGAATTAATTAGGCATCCAGTTTAACCAAATTATTATGGATAATAAACAATAGAAGATCATGCATATGGATTAACAAATTAATATAGATCAAGGAAAAAAAATGTTCATACTTGAAATTCCCAGCACTTTCCAGAAAATCATGCCAAGAAATGTCACCATCACGCAATTTCATGCTGAAGCTTAAACCCCTGGCTGGAATAACAATTGCCATAGGAGCTTGGGCATCGATAACTCTACTGCAGAACCGAAGCTCAACTATGAGAATATTCAGACAAGAAGCAAAAAGGAAAACAGAAAAATCAATTAGATGTATATGTCTGGGTAGTAATGAAAGCTTCACCTGTACAAGGGTATATGTTTGTCACCGCGAATGATTACATCCTGACAAGAAAGATTGAATGAAGAACATAATTACACATGAATGAGGAAAGGAGAAAACCAACATATAGGCTACATTTAGAAAAGGAGAATTTGAAATTGACCAACATAACATGGTGAAACTCAAGAAAAAGGTTTTTTTTCAGGAAATAGGTAAAAGCAGATAAAATAATTCAATAAGTTTGCATAGATACTACAGCCATGATCTTTCATTTCCAATTACTTAATTGTATATACCTCTCCTTTCAAAATGAATCTCTTATAGCTAGCAAAATGAACCTGGTTTAGGATGTATGCTTTATTTTCCAGCCATTTTAAGGCTGATTGGACCTCTCTATTAAGGTTAGGATAAAATATGTATGGGCAAAAACACATGCGACACCCAAATGTTTCAGTCCTCTGTGTCGGTAGCCAACCTGAGCCAGAGCTTTAATTTTCTTCAAATACACCATGGATTTGGCATTTCCATGAATGTAAAATAAAAGTATGGTTTCAAGTACTGCTTCCATAATGGCCTAATCTTAAGCTCACTAATCAAAATTGATATGCTTCAGTGCATATTGCTGAGCAAAAACATTTTAATACTTAGGTATATCAAAGTTGCACAAGAATACAATGCATAGAGCAAAATCCAACTTCCACTGACGATTGACCCAATCTTGGAAGGAAGGATGCCAAGTCAACATGCACCTTACAGCAACAATTCCATGCTTTTAGCTGCCAAAAGTACACCTCTAAAATGATATTGCCTCAGAACAATTCTGCTCTCCAAAAATATTGTTTTATGGCTAGGGAGTCAGGCTGATTAATGGAGCCACTCTATGAGCCACATGGTCTGTTTAAGAATTTCTAAGCCACTATATTAAATGATGAAAATATAAAATATAAAAAGAAGATTTTGTCCCTAAGCAGCTCAAACAGGCTTCTTTCACTGATAGAAAAATGAGCAACAAATTGCACTATAAATTACAGTCTCATCAATTGGTACCTGGAACTCAGTAGGAGATCTACTATAACAGCCCACTTTCACATTTAGTGATACCACACTAGAAGTTGAGATGCAAGTTTTCTTAACAATTCCGTGAAATGCAAAGTAGAGTTTGCAAAATATAATACAATTCCCAATTGGAAGATCATGGTGTAGGGGAACAACTAAAAGAACTACAGTCATTATTAATACAATTATATATTGACAGATATAAAATTATGAACTGTGATAGATAAACAGAATGATAACTCATTCTAGATGAGATTCTACATGTATCAATGCTCTATCAAATGCTCAAATAATTAAGCATGAAGAAATAGGCTGAGTTGCAGAGAGCTCATCCAAACAAGAAACCTCACAAAATTGACAGGAAACATAAAACTTCGTAAGATAGTCCCTTACAGCCATGATTTTTAAACCAATAAGCTCAAGCATATTAAGAACAACCTAAAAATTGAGATGCATTATGGTCCTTCATAGGAAAAGGTTATAACCTGAGTAAATATGGCTTTTGCTTCTGATATTCTAAGCCTCGTCAATATCTCAACTGCTGCAAAACTATCAGCAATGGAGACAACTATATATCCTGCCAGAACAACGGCTAGGTAGATAATGACAGAATTGACATTCATGGGCATATCAATTGCAATTGCAGATCCTCTGTCCAATCCCAGGGAATTGAGTGCATGTGCAACCAACCTACAACACATAGGCCAATGGATTATTTGTTATGTGACATTCAGAATGGCGATAATGTAAAAGAAAGTTAGAAACATCCTCTAAACCTCATCGTCCCACCCAAATTCAAAATTTCTCGTTGGAACATAAGAAGGTAGATTATGCAGCAGACATCAAGAAAAACCACTGCAACATAAACTACAGTGTCTTATGTGGCATACCAAATTTCAAATCTGCATAAGGACCAACCATGTTTGAATTAGAATAACTGCTTGCCTTTTGAATGGCAGCACCAAAGTTTACTAAGCTTTGATATGCTAATAGCAGCGTAAATCATTTGTATGCCCACATATGATATAATAAATCTACTGCAGGATAAAGTCATTTGCAATCCCACATACAATTTAATAATTCTACAAGGTGAAGTATCCAAAAATTGGTTCAATGTACAACACAAAAACTTTTCAAACAACTTGTTGAGGAAAAATACCATACCAAACCTCTGAACGCAATTCCTTAAGTGTCATGCTCTTCACAGGCAGATTGTCATCTCCTTCATCCCGCCACCTTATTACAATGTCATCCAAACTTCTATTACTATTTAAACTCAAGCAATTTTCTGCTGGATTCACATATGCTCCAGGAAGCCACTGCCCACCCAGGTTTGACAAGTCATTTTCCCCGTATGGATTCTCACATAAAATACAATGAGGAGGTACTGAAAACGATATACTCATTTCATCGAATACAGTTTTCCAATACACCTAACAGATAGAGAGATGGGAAATCATATTAATGTTATAAATAGCAGTGTAAAGTGACCAATGTCGTAATGTAAAATAAATGTCACCTTAAAGTTCTATTAGTCCTACCTCGGGGTTTGAGACAGAAAATTCCTGAAAATCAAGAAAACTCAACATGGGATCCTTGTAACTTGCACCCAAAAACTCTTTTCCACGCCTCTCTAATAACTTGCCAACATTTGTCAACTTTGCTGCCTCCCTACCCAAACCATAACAAATTAAGTTGAAAAAACAAAAAGAAAGAGAGCGAGAGAGAAAAATTTTTGCATTGATATAAAAAAAACGTAAATTAAAAAAGAAACAAAGAAACACATATTGCCGTCATCTATACTTCGAATCTATTTTGTAACCTTCAACTGTTGGAAAACTCGTCATTTGCTTGACACATTTATCTCCAACCTATTAAGTGAAAAAGCTCTTGCTTATAGAATTTAACTTGATTCACATAAAACGGCAGCTTAAAACATGAAGAATTATAAAAAAGACAAATCAATAAACTTTAAACAAATCTACTCCACATCATTAGTTTCAACAGAAACCATCCAAATTGAAGATTGTTTTATCAAAGCATTCCAACATCAAAATCACATGCCAAAATTTTATAATCATAAATATGTTCCCATAACGCTGGCACTAGTACTTTCCTTTTAATTATTCAATATTATGTACGATGAAATTAGAATCAATTATTCCATCCATAATAAAACAAAGTTAAGGTCAGGGAATCAGATAACATTACGGGTCGGGAATCCAAGCAGGCGGGTCGGGACCAAAGTCTTTATAGCAACCGTAGTACAGCATCTGATGCAAGGAGAAGGGAAGGTCCGGGTTGAGTATTTCAGCGGTAATTTTGTGCCAGGTGGCGGGAGTGGCAGCGCCGTAAATATTGACTATCTCAGTAAGCCTTTCATGGAGTTGTTCTGCAACTTTTGTAGGTATCCCATGAGCTTCGATATCGTTGCAGTTGATACAGTCAAGTGCTTTGTAACTGTACGTAGCCATTTCTTCTTCTGGGTGCTTGTTGTTTCTCTCGGAGAAGACGAAGTTTCAGTGTTCTATCAATCTAATCATGGAGTTGATCAGATTTCGTTTCATTTCTTGTCATTTAACGTTCTTCTCACAATTTCTATCTTTCACGTTAGCTTTTTCCTTTTTTTTCCTTTTATCTTAACGAATTTTTTAAAAATTAAATTATTAAAAATAAAATATTTAACAATTTTAACACATGAATAAAATCACGTACGGTCAGAATAAAATCTGTAGCTTCGGTAGTGGAATCCCATGATTATCCTCATGGTTACCACTACATTTGATAACTTAGATATTTTCCATTGTAATCATGGTGTTGCCAACAAACGTGGCATCACTTTACTCTACCATCAATAATGACATCAATCCCATAAAAGGGAAAACGTTATGTGAGCATACTCGTTGAGGACAAGTTGATTGTATGTATATCGATATAGGTAGGGGAGACATCATAATCGTTATCCAATCCATAATTTGCACCAAATGAATGTATTAAGTACAAGCAAGAGAAATCGAGGCAGTAGAGAAGATGAAGTGGAAAAGGATTGAGATTTGCTAAGATTAATCAAAGAATTACAACAGAGAATTTCACATGATTCTATCTAAACCGAGAATGGACATTTTTGGGAGTACTTGATCTGATGAGATGAGGCAAAAAAAAATAAAATTAAAAATTAGTCTGAGCTAGGAAGAAACTTAGTGCTGCTTGTACCAAAACGTCTGGCCGCAGCAGGAATGACTCTGGATGGTGAAAGAACCTCCGCTAAAGAAAAGTTGTATGAATCTACGCCTAGCCGACTCTCTAACCACCCTCTTCTTCCAGCAAACCCATCAGCTACAACCCAACAGTTTTTGAACCCAAGACTTGTTAGCACACTTGCAACTGTTTTTGCTGAATCCGAGTAGCTGCACATCATCAACCAGTACTGACTAATGTTAGCAACATGCCTGAGTATCATCAGGAAATCACGACCAATAAGAGTAATAAAAAGACATGAGACATAACTTTAATCCAAACACACACTGATAATAAATTTAATGCACAGCTATATACCAAAATAGGCAAGATGGAAGAACTTACGAGTCCATGATTATGATGTTGGAGCCTTTGTTTATCCTTTTGAGGTATGAAATCTTCAGAGCCACTATTTCAGCTTCTACTTTCTTTTAATTTCTTACAAGGCCTCTCAGCTTGCCAGATAGTTCTTCTAAACTGATACATTTTAGCAATAATGAATAATTACAATGCTCAATGGTACGAAAATGTGGTTGCTGAAAAATAAGGGATACAAATTACAAACTGAATTCATCTTTTTTCTAGAACATTTTACTCAAATGGCCAATACACAAATTTCTAGCAATGATGTGACTACTAGCATGGTGCATTCTTCCACACCAAAGCAGGCAGAAAGATTGGGTGGTAAGTTAGATATCAAATTGAGGCAAGACACGTGATCTTTCAATTTGCTTGTAAATAGAAAGTATAATACATTTAATCTCTTGATTGGCGGTTAAGAAAGTGAAGCAAATGCAGCAAGGCAGCAGATTTACTGATTTACTTACGGAATTGAAACAATCCTGTCTTTAGCACTAGGGGGAACACGAGGAATACCAGCTATGTCCTTGTCCTTCTCTGATCAAATATCGATCATTAGGTGATTTTGTGTGGTTACCAGATCAAGTGTTTGAGCGGCAGTAAGTTCACCTTCAGAAGTAACAAAGTAGTAACATCAGTTCCTGTAATACAAATCCGCAGGGGTAAAACCAGAAGAAATTCATATAATTGAGACAATCTACTTTCATAAATTTTATTCATTATTTTTGGATGTGAAAATTTTGAGCCACAGATATGGGTTCAATCCTTAAGTTTAAAACAGCAAGTTATTGTAGCATTATCAATATGTAAATTTGAGGTAGTTAAGGAAATGAATTAGCTGAGAAACTTCTCTCTTAAGCCTTAAGATGCCCTCTCAGTCCCTTTTCTCCTCTCAACTTGCCTCTTGGTTCAAAAGACCTGTAATAGGTGGCTTAAATCCAGATTATCAAATTCTATGCAACCATATTGAATTCACTCATAGGAAGTGACTACATCAGCAACAGAGAAATCACCTTGGTAACCACAAAGGTTAAATGTGATTGCAGACCAAATGGGAGGAAGGAGGAGATATGTCAGAAACAATGTGCCAGCAGTCCCAACGATCACAATGGTACCTCCTGATGAGATGGTTTCAACAGCTGATGTAGCTATAGGCTTGGCCTCTCCAACGACCTTTGTGGTCTGTTGTGCTGCATCTGCTACTGTCTGCAACAAGAGAGAACATTCATTTTATGGATGGAAGTTCAGAGAACAATCCTTTAGATGGATTTACTTGGAACAAGAGAGAACAACCACTTAATAACGGAAATTACCAGGGTGCTACAATGCTAATTTCAGAGAGGACAGCACACCCTTAGCACATTAAAACACACACGAGGAGGAATGTTAAGCAGATAGCTCTGGTCCTTGGAAATTTATGATGTTTCACAAATAATTTGGAAACACAACGTTGACAGAGATCAGCTATCAAAATCATAAATAGTATTGCTTCATACAAGTTAAAAGAGCTTAATCCTAAACGATTTAAATGTTTCTGAAGCTGAAGAAACTAACCTATTCTATAATTATTTACTCATTTGTATCCCAATTGAGCCTACATTGACATAATAGATACATTAAATATAAGCAAAAGTCCATGAAAATGATTAGTTTATGTCCCCAATTTTTGTTTCAATGTCCAAGACTCAAAATGCTTCAAAGATGACAGCTCCAGTTTTTTTCTCCAATATGTCAATTGTCCAATATGCATATTACTATCTTTCTACAACACAGATTTAAATCAGAATAAGCACTTCAAATGACCCCATTAATGACAAAATTTGACAAAGCCAGTCACTTCTATAACCAGAGCAAAGACTTCTATTTGATACATTTTCTTCAGGATGACATTGAAGAATAAAAGTGGATTCCAATTCAAACACATAATACTCATTTGCAAAATCTCCACAAGCAATCTAACATATTTACAGTGCAGAATTAACAAAAAGAAGAAAGAAAGAACATGGAGTTGAAAAGGAGAAAGGCAAACCCTGGCAGCAGTGACAACTGGTTCAGTATTAACACCAGCGCTTTGAATTGCTTCTTGGGCTCTCTTTGTAGCCTAAGAAATAGCCGGAGAAGCAATCTTTAATGCCTGTTCTCCAGCTTGCTTTGCAACAGGCAATGCTGCATCTACAGCTGGCTTCAAAGCACTCCCGACAACATCAAGAATTTTCTGTGTAGTATACAAGAAACTTGAACCAGTTTCTTGAACTAGATCAATTGTTTTCTCCACCTATCAACCAATAAACAGTTACCAATTTTAAGAAATGGGTAGTCGATTAAAATTCTAAATTAGAGAAAAATGCTATTGGCAGCGCTGAAATGCTTGACTTTTGCCGTCTAGAACAAGAAAAGTAGCTTGAAAACAATTTACATGAACTGGCTATCAAGAAAAGATTTAAGAAATCAACTTAGTTTCAACTCGGTAAGAATATGTAAGTTATATTTAATTATTCAGAAAGCAAGAACGCAGCATTTGAAGCAGTGGGTATTAACCGAGTTTAATAGCCGCACGATGGCATAAACAAGTCCAGAAACTATAACTGCAGAACTGTTTGATCATTGCTCAACAATCCGAATTGCCCTTGAACCCTAAAACTGCAGTAATAAATTATTTCTAAGTTGTTCTACCATGCTCAAAGATTATCAATTGCAACTTGTTACCTCATTGAGGGATGAGACAATCTGGTCTTTGTCAAGAGTGAGCGCCTTAACTTCATCTGGAGCATTGAAGAGAGCCAAGAGAGAGAAAGCAGTTGATGTTGGCAGCAACACAGAGTTTGGTCTCAACTGAGACTTAGAGGAAACTCTTTGCGGGGAAGACACAAATGGAGTAGAAGGAAGAGAGAGTTTAGCAGTGGCTGAAGATCGGATAGCCATAACCACTGCCATTCTGTATTCAGTATTCTTCAAATCTATTCCTGTCTATATGTCAGTATGATTATGCGTTTCGAGAGGCTAATGGATTTCTGGCTGGTGGGTACCTGAGAATTGCGTGCTCAGAAATGGATGGCTTAAAAAAATCAGGAATATTGGGAAAACAAAAAGGATCTTCCGTTGTTTCCTAGGGGGCCATCGTACCCTACGTGCCATACCAATACTTTCATTAGAGACACCCATTCCGCCAGTCACCCAGTCCACATGGCAATTACGTATCCCTTCTTTGTGAACAGAAAAATTGCAAAACACAATCAGCTTCTGCATTGTCTTCAGGCAAATGCCCAGAAGCCCAACAGGAGAAAACAAGTTGATAATTTCCTTCTTTTTGTACATATTTGACAACCCTGAATGTTTACAAGGCCCTCGAGGACAGTCCACTGTCAACAATATATCTCTAAACTTGGATTGTGGAAATTAGGATTTATGTGTTAAATGAGGCGATAAAGAGTTTTGACTCAAACCAAATTCCAGGCTCCAATAACAAAATTCAGACAATTTTACATAAGGCCAAATTGGTTTCTTTATTCATCTGAGCAAAAGAGTTGAGACAATGTAGTCATCTGTTTATACATTATTGAATTAAATTTATAAACCACGGTATAAAAAGTTAAAAACAAAATTCTGGTAGAGGAACAAAGAAAAGGAAACAGAGAAATTAAAGGATGGATATTCAGACAACATTTTTGAAAGCTTCTTAAGAGAAAACTCTTTCTTAGAGTGGCAGTACATGCTCTAACTTATACCAGTTTTCTCCCCTGCGGGCTTGAACCATTGTTTCAAATTCATACGGCATGTAGCCCCACTTCAGATTGCTAAGTGTAGTTACTGGCCATAATCCTCTTGGCACAATCTTCAACCACTTACACTCTACTATCATCAACTTCGTAAGAGTGCTCATTGCTCCTTCCTCTATCCTCCACTTCTCCATTGAATTTATGTTAGACAGCTTCAAGAATTGGAGCTGTGGAAACCCCCCACTAGAGCAGACCATTTCTTTCCCCACATATGATGATTGCTTCAATTTCAGGACTCTCAGATTTGGAAGCTTCTCGAGCTTCTTCAGGGGGTCTTCCATCATGTAAGAAAATTGCAAAGTAAGCTCCATCAGATTTGGAGGAAAATCTTGTGCATCAAACAACTCCCGTTGGAACCATTTTAAGTGTAGCTTGTAGAGATGAACATGATTTGAAAAGGCTTTAATCTTTGGAATAGCAGTTATAGTAATACCAACATTGCCATTCAGAGTAATATCAGCATTTCCAGTCCTCGTCTGCATTTTGAAACATTGGAGACCCCTTCAAGTTAAAAATCCACTTGCCTAAAGCTTCTTCATGTAGAATCAAGTCACCACGCAATCCTAACACTCCAATTTGTCCAACCCTCGCTCTATGCAAGTACTTTTGCAGATGCATATTCCCTGTAGTGTTAGGAGATTTGGCAAAGAAGCCTGTGCTGGTGGTTCACTACCATCTCTCTATGCTTACTAAAGTAAAGATGTCTCAATTGTTGCATCTGCCAAATCACATCTGGGATCGGAGCAATCAAAGTGGAACTTAAATCTAGAGTTTGCAAATTGAAAAGATTGGCTATTGCAGAAGGCAGCTTCTTCAACCAAGTTTTTCCCAAAGCCAAGTGCCTCAAATGAATGAGGCGACCTATAAATGAGTCAAGAAAAGCTATATGAACACCCTTGAAATCAAGAACCTGCAAGAGTTCTAATTTCTTCAATTTTAAAAAACAGGTTCATCGGGGTCAAAGAACAACAACGAACGGAATCTTAAAGTGTTTCTTGTTTTAAGTGGTATCCCAAAATGTACAGCAAGCCTTCGAGCAACACAATAGGCATTTGCATCTCCATGGATGATATCAAGCAACTGATCTTCCTTTGCCTTTGATACGGCAAGTTCCCTCTGAAGATCATGTACTCGAATTGTCTTAATTCTCCCATTATATTTCCTAGTCGCAGTTTGAATCACGCTCCTTCCTATTAGCTTTTCTAAGTAAACCTCAGCAACGTCCTTCAATGGTTCTGTACCTCTTGGTTGCACAAACCCTTCAGCAACCCAAAGCAAGATCAACTTTGTAGCAGATATCTCAAAATCTTCGGGAAAGAGACCAACATAAAGAAATCCTGCAAACTCAATTTTAAGATGTCTGCACATTTTGCTGGATCTTGTGTTAGCTGCCATTGAGCATGATATGTCCACATGTAATGTATGCAGGGATACGTGACCTGCATACATTGTAGGTTGCACAAATTCAACTTATCAGAGCACTCTGAAGAACTTTGAGCCATTCACTGTAGGTTGCTTCCTGTCTAGATAAGAGGCCACCCAACACGACGAAGGCAAGGGGTAAGTCACCACACCTTTTCACAATCTGTTTTCCAAGTTCTATGGACCAAGTTGGTAAGCTTGCTAAGGCATTGCATTCCGGGAATGCCTTCTTCGACGGTATTCCCAACTATCATCCTCATTAAGCAGGCATAGTACATATGGAGGACTTCCCGGATCAGTATTTAATGCGACATCTTTGAAACGAGTAGTGAAAATTATACTACTTCCATTCTTTGCATCTGGAAAAGCTGCTTTCAAATCATCCTATACTTCTCTTTTCCATATATCGTCCAGAATTATTATATATCTTCTTCCTTCCAAAAATTTTGACTACTGTTCTTTCATATCTTCTTTATCCATCCTATCCAGCACCAATCTTCCCAGGCCCATCATCTTTTCACACAAATGCTGCAAAATCTCTCTTGCTCTATACTCTTGTGTGACATAAACCCAAGCGCAACAATTAAAATGTTTCGTGACAGCACTATTCTGATAAATTTTCCGAGCAAGATTGGTCTTACCCAAACCTGCCATGCCAATAATTGAAATTACTGAAAGCTGTAAACCCCCATGAATCACTCGATCTCCCAAAATCCTTATGTCATCCACCAAACCAACAATGTCCTCCTCACAAGTACAGGGATAAGATCGGTCTCTTCTCTCGAAGACAGTCAACTGCAAAACTAATAGCATGAATACGCATGTTGATCCTACTTATCTGCTTGTTAACCTTATGGTGAATGAATTCATTAAAGAAGACAAAAGGTTACCTCTTGAATATAACTGTGAGAAACCCCCTCTGTCTTTTTCTGCTCCATTTTGAAGATGGGGTTGTCAATAACATCTTTTGTATCAAAAGCAACATCTCTAACATCCGCCACCCAATTTCTAACCCTTACGTCAATATCATGCCTTGCATCTGCATCTTTAAGAAAGCATTGCATTCGCTTGAATTCGCCTTCAATCCGTTCAACTTGATCACGTACTCTTGAAAAGGAAATGGCTTCCTCCATCAGTCAGCCAGCAATTTTTTCCATAAGCACGGAAACTATGCGCTCAGCGTTGTATTATAGTCTAAGCTTGGTCGTTACAACAAAACACTGGCATATGAATTCATTGTCCATATATTATTTCTGGGTGTATAATTTCTTCTACGCCTCATGTTTGACCAAGACTACGCCATCAATCACCTAACACCATTATTCTAATCTCAGAATTCGCCGTAATAGCTACTGTCAAAACAGTTATTTAACAACTTTTCCCAGATTTCACTCAGAAAATATAATAGTTGGAAATCTCTAACTCCTTTAACTAATATCATATCATTTCCATAGTAGACTTTGCTAATTAGAAAAATAGAAATAAGATATAATATTAGGATCAATTGCAAGACTAATAGTACAGGAGGCCAGCTCAGAAATAAAGCATTATCAACAGGAGAGAAATGGGGACGTTGAATTGACACAAAAGCATGGTCGTGTTCTCCATTTATTGAACTTGTATTCACACATACACTTGGAAGGGGAATTAGTACTTGAAAGGCTTCTGTTGACAAGAAACAAGACAGCATCCATGCCCATGCCCATGCGCGCTTTCACAAGTTCATAAATTTGTATTTGCCAATGTTGCCTGTTGAAATTAAATAGAATCTGAAAAAATAGGATCAGAGTGACAATATTTATGAAAAAAATAATAATTTAAATCTCTTGAGTACAGAAAGATATTTACCTTTGATCAATCAAGAAGGAACAAGAACAGATGAAATTATTGGGAATGTTAGTGTAGTACTAGCGCTAGTAGCTGCTGTCATGACCGCTGGCCAATATTTATCTTTATGGTCGGGGCCATGGCTCTGGGGCTTCTGCCTAGTATTCATCTAGCTCTGGTTTTCTAAATAAAAATATTGGCCACTTGATGGCCAAATCAATTTCAAATATTTATTACTGAAAATATTTTTAAAAAAAAACTTATTTGCAAAATTGTAATTTAAAGCCAGATTTATATAACTTGTAATTTTAAGAATTGAAAACAAAATGATGTATTATTATTATTATTTATTTATTTTTGTGCATGATGTCTTATGGAAAGATTTGTAGTTTTTTAATAATAATGATTTGTAGTTATTTCTTAAAAGGAAAAAGTTTGAGACGGTGAACGATGATAAGAACAAAGGTGTGGGCTGTGTTTGTTTTGGCATTTTTGAGGTGCGACTCTTGTTTGTTGGCTTTTGGATTTATGCCACCTGCGGTCTTCAATTTCCAACCCATTTACAAACATAACAGAGAAAAGACAATATCTATATTTCGGGTTCATGAGAAATACTGTCATTGACCATTTTTTATACATAGTTTTGTCGGAAGAATAACAATAATAAATGTATTAGAGATGTTACTATAAACAGCCATGGTAAACCCATAGCACATCAGAAGTTGATGTATGCGAATATCTTATGTCGTTGCTTTCTCTGTGATAGGATCGAATCTATTGTTTGTATCTTGTTGATTTTTACATTCATATTTTAACTCGAATAGGACAATCAACATGCCATCATCACCTTCGTTATTCTTTATATTTTCTTTTAATTGATGATTCCACACCAAGTGCATCCATGCTAGCCGACGTTTCTCACCCACTCTCATGGACAACCCAGAGAGCTCAAAAATCCCACCTCAGCCTCCAAACCTTGGCGGAAATGAAACAAATAACTTGATTGAAAATGGAGAGAAAAGAGGCGTGAAGCATTCAAAGATTGGAAGAAATCATCACAACGAAAGGAGATTTCTTGGTGTAAGACAACGGCCGTCGGGCAGATGGGTTGCTGAAATCAAGGACTCTTCACAGAAGCTAAGGCTATGGTTAGGAACTTTTGATAAACCAGAAGACGCTGCTTTGGCTTACGACGGCGCCGCCAGACTTTTGCGAGGGAGAAATGCAAAGACGAATTTTAGATATCACGGAATCATGAATTTCCGTGAAGAAAATTTCCGCTTATTAGGAAAGAATAATAATCCAAGGGTTTACCAAGTTCTTCAGCGCGCAATCACCAAGGGCCACCCAACGGTTCTGAATAATCCAAATATGGGTAGTAACAGAGATGAATCGATCATCAATTTCGATACGCTTGTCGAAGAAACTTTATTTTGTTCATCATCTTCGTCAAGTAGTTCAAATTGTAGCCATGGTTATGCACTCTCATTCGGAAGCAGCTCTAAGGTTTATTCTTCTGTGATTGTTGCTCCATCTTTTAGTGAAGTTAGAAGAGAGGACAGAAATTAATCTTCTCGTGTAATTAATAAATAAATTTTCATTTATAATTAATTGCTGCTGTTTGTACCTATATTTGTAGTTCAAGTAATGGAAATTAATGAGATGTGGTTCTTCAATTCCAGAATTATATACTTGGGATCTCATGGAGATTCGTTGCTCCACTTTCATTTTTATTGTCAAAGTCAAAGCAAACCCACTAGCAATGTTTGTTTGAAAACTGATACAAACACATTTAATATAATTTCCATCTCTTAAATTCTAAAAATTTAAATTATAAAAATTATATATATATATATATATAAACACACACGCATGCACACCAAAACACACGAGACTTACATTATTTCTTTAATTTATTAATATTGTCACTATAAAAGAAATGAAATTGACATATTTGCCCTTGGTCCTCTCATTATACTGATGGATAATGTGGCCACCGTCCTCGTAATAATCATGGACAATGCGTCACCGTTGTCTCCAGTGTTCAATAAACAAAAAGTCGCTGAATATGACAAGTTGGAAAAAAAATTACGGCAGTGGTTTTTCTTAATTTTTATTCTGATTTTTAACCCTTTTAAGGGATAATATATAAGACCTCCGTGTTTCGGTTCCAAATCAAATTCCGAATTTTATTTAAAGAATATTTATTTTTTATAAAAATATAATTATTTAATAAATGAAATTCTTGAGTGACAACAACCGATTTAAACTGCACAATATATATATATATATTAAATATATTATTACAATAATTTTTATTAAGCCTGCGCCGACTTGTATCCAAAGCATATCTCTATTTTCTTAAAAATTAAAATAAAATAGCAATCACCAAAAACAGAAAATATCCTCCCATTGCTTATGTTTGTTTCCCAGGAATCTTTACTAACTTTTTTTTTCCCTTTTCTGGAGAAAATTATCATGCTCCGGGAAAAAAAGGATTTCCACATAATAAATGCTTCTTCTGCTTGCTAGACTATGGAATCATTTCTACTTCGATTTTTGTTTGATGAAGGAATTTGATACCCTTTGTGCACATCAATATTTGTAGATTCTA
Organism: Xylocarpus granatum; assembly: GCA_019650275.1. Taxonomy (NCBI): domain Eukaryota; kingdom Viridiplantae; phylum Streptophyta; class Magnoliopsida; order Sapindales; family Meliaceae; genus Xylocarpus; species Xylocarpus granatum. The sequence goes on along the minus strand of BNST01001808.1, from coordinate 187,659 downwards.
TTACAAATAATTCTACAACTCTGTTGTTTTCATCATTTTTATGAAGCAATGACGACAGTATGAATGTATCCCCACTTGGAATTTACATTTACCAGAGAAAGTAACATAGAGAACTTACTTTAGACTACATGCTCAAGAAAAAATGACACTTGATTGGCGGAGAATGAATTCCCATGTAAAATGGAAAAGCTGTCAACACGGCTGTATTTCCCTGTTACAAGCCTGGATGAAAACTCTGGCCAGACAATGTTCACAGAGAATCAAATGACACAAGAGCCACGAAAGATACAGGGATGTTTAGAGTTTGAACTCGTAATACAAATCATCCCGGAGTTTTCTTTTCTTTTTTTACAAAAAAAAAGGGATCAAACGGGAAGCAGAAGAAGAGTCAAAAGCTAAATCCCAAGAGGGGATTACACGGCTAGAGCTACAAGCTTCAAAACTAGACTACCATTAGATCTTGGGCCTTCTGTTGTGGGTGGAGTGCTTGTCATCGATTCAAAAAATTAGCTTATTAGATGTTGTTGAGTGTTTGTCATTAACTCAAAATCCTAGTTTATTAAATAAATATTTAACAAGAAAGTTGGGGGAGAAGTGTAAGCGTTGGATGCAGAGGTTTATCGATCCATTCATGTATTTGTGTTATTTTCTCAACAAAACTCTCAGGATGAGATCGATGAACCTCTGCCTCCACTGACTTTTTCTTCCCTTTTACTCAAAAAAACTTTCATTAAAAAAATCAAAATCAAGATCTATCATTCTTCTGGCAACAAAATCTTCAACACCAGACAACATAAATCAGTTTAAGCCTTTCAGACAACACAGATCTAATGTTCTAAACGCTAGCAAATGATAATAATGCATACATGCATAAATATATATGGGTTTTATATATATATATATACACACATATATTTACAGAAGGGATACTGATTACGAGAGGGAGGAAAGTAATTTTGAACCAGGATTATGCAGAGTAGTCACTGTTGTTGGTTCTTGGGGTTCCCTCTTTGACAGGGAGAGAAGAGACCATTGCCTACCCAAGCAAGCGTATGAATTTAGTGCGTGGATAATCACGTGAATTTAGTAGTTTTACACTTTTAACCCCCCACTATTGTGCATCATTCACCCATTACCTTCTGTCCTTATTCCTTTTCTTTCCTTCAAATGGTAATTTTCATCGACATCCCTCGAGTTTCCTCAGAAAATCGTAAGATGGAATGGAAGGGATACTCTTAGTTTTTCCCAACCATCTACTAAAAATTACTAAATTAAAAAAAAATTAATGGTTATAGTTATTTAATCATTCAATAGCTTGGTCCCAATGGGATGGTAAACATGTTCTGTGAATAAAGAACCTGCCTTGGCAGCTAAGATTTATTGATGGAACTGCGGGGTCCAAGCCATGATATAATGGTTTTATTACGTGCTTACCTCTAGTATTTTTATTTTATTTTTATAATAAAATTTTAAAAAAATATATTTATCCCTTTCTGATCATAAATAAAATAAATTAAAAATATAAATATATTTTTAATTTATTTATTTTTTATAAAAAAAAATTTATTTATTTATCTTTTTTCAATTTTTAGAACTAACCAGATATACTTTCTAAAATATATAAACATACACATGCATATATAAATTTTTTAATAAATTAATTTAAAATTATTTATTATTTTGTATAAATTTTATTTTATATATCAAATAGTGTTAAAAAATTATAATATTAAAATATTTTAATTTTTATTATTTATAAATTTATTTTATAACATATAATTTTTTATTTTATAAAATTTTAATATAAATTATTTTATGGTAATATGATAATTTTTATTTTAAATTAATTAAAATTTTATATTAATAAAATTTAGAATATAAATTCATGACTAAAATAAATAAATTTAAAAAATTAAATAAATATGAGTAAATTAAAATTTAATCATGAAAAATAAATAAATGAAAAGTATATTTGTTTTTTAGTTAATCAACTTATAATTAAAAAGTAAATATTTTTACTAAATTTACTATAAAATAAAATTACTAAAAATATTAATAAAGGTATATGATAAAGCATGATAATGTGAGTAAATATAAGCAAAAGATTTACATTTTTATCACACAATTAAAACATTGTTATGAAACAAGAATATATTGTAAAATGAAAAAATTAATTAAAAATATATGGAACGAAACTTGTAAATTTAAAATGGTGACGGTCAAAAGAATTAACTTGTTTAATAGAATAGAATAAGAAAGTGGGCTGGGTCAATGGCAAAAAAATGAAAAATAGAAATTGTTATAATTAAATTATATTTGAGATTTTTTTTATATACTTGTTAAAAATGTAGAAAAAATTATAATGTTTTAGTTTCTCTGATAGATTAATTTGGGTTAGAAAATTAGAAAACATTAATTTAGAAAAACGTTAATAATTAAAGCAATTATTTTGGAAAATAATAATTATTTAAAAAATATGACTCTATTTAGAAAAATAATTGTTAGCAATGTTAATCATATCTAACAATACTTAAAGTAATTTTTTGATATAACACAAGATTGATTATTTTTCACAATAAAAAAAATATAAATAAAAATTGAAATTATATTTCAAAAAATAATTATAATAAGTTAAATAGCTCAAGGAACTTACCTCTTACAATTACTGTTTGTTGTCTAATTTGGATTAATAGAAAGATTTTTCAAACTCTCTTAACTCTCACTTAATGGTAACTAATAAAAAAAAACGAATTCAAAAATCATTTGTCATATATTCTTCTCTTTGTATAAATTTTTCTATCAATAATTGTAAATGAGTTATCAAATACTGATCATGGCAGTTTTCATTTTCAAATGGTAATTGTTGAAGGTTGCTAAAAAAATAAAAGGAGTTTAATGGTGGTTATAGGTCATTTTTTGTTGGTTATTATCGTCGATATAATTGTTATCTCTTGTATTTTTTTATTTGGTCCATAATATTCATAAATTATTATGATTAAAAAATAAACGCATGAATTATAATAATATATTATCTAAATTGATAATTTTTTTTTATAAGTGTTAAAATAGCATTAAATTTAAAAAATTTAAACTTTATTATTGTATTTTTATATTTAAATTATTAAATAAAATTATAAAATAAAACGAACAAAAAAATATTCGTTCTAAAATTGAGATCTAATTACAAAAAAATAATAATAAATTTAACAAATCCACCAAATCTAAGCTGTATGTTTGACAATCACAGCAACCTCACATGAAGATCAGACACACCTTGGCTTGGCTTGGCTTCGCTTCGCTTCACTTAGAGCCGTCCTTTGAGTTTTAATTTATTTAATTAAAGGTTTAATTATCCATGAGTTAGCTTCCGTGAAAATTCCCTAAAATTAATTGAACCTGTACAATTCCCTAAATACCCTTTATCAAATAATTTACACCACCGACCGACGCGGTTTTTCTATTTTTTATTTACAAATCCAAAATCCAACACACAATTCTCAACGAACCACCCAAATTCATTCATTGTTCGTTGTCCATGTCCCTGAAACGATTGCCATTTTCATCCCCCAATCTGTAAGTTGTCATCCGCCATAATCAATTATGGGCGGCTTACGTGTAGATCAACTCAATCAATTACGAGACATTTTCGCAAGATTCGACATGGACTCCGACGGCAGCCTCACCATCCTGGAACTTGCAGCATTGTTAAGGTCTCTTGGGCTCAAGCCTTCCGGCGACCAAATTCACGTCCTGTTAGCCAGCATGGATTCCAACCGCAACGGCTCCGTCGAATTTGATGAACTCGTCAATGCCATTTTGCCCGACATGGACGAAACCATTTTGATAAACCAAGAGCGACTTCTAGATGTTTTCCGAGCGTTTGATCGCGACGGCAACGGCTACATCACGGCGGCTGAGCTAGCCGGGTCCATGGCCAAGATGGGACAACCGCTAACGTATAAAGAATTGACTGAGATGATCAAAGAAGCTGATGCAAACGGTGACGGCGTTATTAGCTTTAACGAATTTGCAGCCGTAATGGCTAAATCAACCGCCGATTTCTTTGGCCTTGCATTATCTTGATTCGTCTCCGTCTCACAAATTTTAGATTTTTAGAATTTGATATAGACTGGTTCTTTCTCTTCTCTTTTCTTTTCCTTTGCTTTGTTATTTTGTTGATATGTTGACAGACATTCATGGTTGAACAAGATTCCTCCTTCTTTTGTGAATGGAAAATCACAACAACAACAACCGCAAATGGACTCTTTGAAGGTGACTGCCCATTTTAATTTTTTCTCAAATCATTTTACTGCCACCAACATAAATTTATATGAAATATACGACCATAATAAATTTTACAACTTAATTTATATAAATAAAAAATTATAATTTAATTTATACAAAAATTTGTATTAATAAAATTTTTCATTGAACTTTTAATTTCAATGGAGAGAATCATCCGGTTGACTGTTCTTTCTTGTTGAGCAGACAACTGAAAGACATTGAATGTGTACACAAGGAAGAAATTGCCGACTTCTGAGCAAGTTTACAACCAATTTTTGACAGACTACAAATTAAGAACTGCGATCATCAACTATCTTCAAGCTTAGCCCTCAAGTCTCTGGAACTTGATTCAAAACGAGCTGTGTAACCTACTGTTGTTGGCCGCAGTGATCTTTGTCTCACCATTTGACAGAATTCGGGGTCATCTGTGTGGCCATCGGATCTAAACCACTGTATCATCTGATGATGTAATGGGAAAAACCTCATTTGTAGGGTGGAGTAAGTGAAATATGGGAGGAGGGAGGAGATCACTACCAAGAGTGTTATGAGCCAAAAAGATGGTGCGGGTGCACAGGCCTCGATAAAGACTTTGTAAGCAGTTGTTGATATGTACGGATCCATTGCTCCATACGCCAAGAGGAATGTGTACCAAAATATAATGCCACCCCAGATGAAAAGATGTTGTATGTATGTGAAATAGCTGATGGATAGTGCCATTTGGCAGTTCACCACCCAGACAACACACGTGTACATGGTGGCGCCTAGGATTTCCAAGCCAACGACTTCCCCGCCTTTACGGAAGGCTTGTTGCTCCATCGCTCGGATGCAGAAGAAGAAGATAATTGTAGAAATTACCACACCATTAAATGCCCAGCCAAGTATTCTATACCAGCTAAAGAGGAGATTTTGTACACCTTCTTGGTATAGCAGAGGGAACTGTGAAAATAAATGGAAAAGCAAATCATCAGATTTCCTTAAAACTCCCAAGGTATTAAAAACCAATTAGTCTCGATCAATACTATCCCAGCTTCTAATAAAAAATGGTTTAACAAAAGGAATAATTAGGTACTTACCTTGAGACATAAACGGGCAGCGATATCCTGGTCAAAAACTCCCAAGGCAATAACAGGAAGTGATGTGAAGAAAACATTATATAGAGATAGAAACCAGTCATTGTACACTGTTTGGCCAGAGAATGATGCATAAATCTCAAAGAAGAAGAGAGTGAAGCCAAATGCAATGTTCTTGTAAAAGAAATAGCATATCTGCCAGAACACAAAGAAACATGTCAATAAATTTAATTCGCTTAATTTGGCTAGGTGTTAAGAGGCATAATATTTTCACAGTGAACCAGGTACCATTGATGAGATCCTCCTATAACACCAATGTCCATGTACAAGCAGCAAGCGCTCCAAGAATCGGAACTGTGCAATTGCAATATCACTTGACATGACTGCCTGCAATTTTGAACAGAAGACATATCAGAAAGGAGAGTTGAGATTGTGGTCAAATCAATAGCTAGGATAAGACTCATGAACCAGTGAAACATCTTTGAACAAGCTGTTTAGCATTTACCTGCATTCCTTCTACACCACTGATACCAACTCCTATATCTGCTTCTTGAAGCATTCCAACATCATTTGCTCCATCACCTATAGCTAATGTTGTGCTGCCTGTTTTAACTTTGACCAGTCTTGCAACCTGCAAATATTAACTGATCCTTTTAGACTAAAACAAAGGCATGGTTGGATAGTTTCGTTTCTGCAATATTTTCATTTTATATGTAACTTACAAGTGCTTTCTGTTTAGGAGATGAACGACAGCAAATAACAGATGCACAGCCAACAGCAAACTCCAGAAACAGGTCCTTGATATCATCTTCTAGAGCATAAGCAAGTGATTTGCCATCAATAATCAAAGCCAATGCCCCAGAGTTTTCATTCGAAGCAGAAAGTGATTCCTGTCCTTGAATTATCTGATGGAGCACGCTTGCCTTCAATGCCTAAAAAGAATCCTATCTTGTCAAGCTCAAAACTTATAGCCTAATGCAAGATTGACTAATTTATTACTCGCATTGTATGCAGGAGCTATCGATTACTTGAACCATCCTATTTTTGGACTATTTGGATGTGCAAAAACAAGTTTTTGAGATTATCAAACATCATTTCTGGTAGAAATCTTTCTTTAGTTTTGTTTTGATTAATACAGCTTGACTAGATCTCCATCATTTATCACTTCTGTCAACTTTGAAACTGTCTGAGAAGAAAACTCAGGCTGAATGCACCTAAATTTATCTTAAAAACGGAAAGGAGAGGTTGAGGAAGATGCACAACAGCGCTGGTGCTCTACAGCTGACACAAGGATACATTTTCAAGGGGGCAAGCGTATGGATTTGAAATGATTTTACCTAAACGTTGAAAGGAATTGAAAACTTATTCCTCGGCAAGTTCATTAAAATGAACGGGATCCACAAGTATCTCTAACTGTTAAGGAAAAAGATATCCAGAAATGGTGCCACAACACATGGCCATCGGATAGATTCAGAAAAGAAGAGAAAAATATCTGAAATATTTCTAATGCAGTTACTAGTAATTAATATTCTACATGATGGCATAATACTTCAAATCACTCCCAAAGGAAGAAAGAAAAGGAAATTAGGGATTACTGCAGCAGCTGCAGCTTTGTCCTGTGATTTCTCCAGAGCTTTGTTTTCTGGTGTTTCAGAGCTGATTATTATTTGCCGCATTCCTTGTCTAAGCAAACTACACGCAAAACTGCCAAATTCAACATAAGATCGGAAACATTAGCATATGAGAACCACATTAATTGAAAAATTCATATTTGGTAAACATAAACGTACCCTATATTGATTGCAGTCTCCATCTTATCTCCAGTCAAAACCCATATCTTTATTCCAGCTTGTGCAAGTTTGTCAATGCATTCAGGAACCTATCCCAGACAAAATAGGTACTCAGTCTCAAACTGTATTTTCAACCTAGAAGAAAGTAATTCAACAAACTGGCATTTGGACTTGACATAAATTAACAATTAAATTTACTTTAAACTAAGCATTTGCAATGAGTACATTGCCCCCACAACATCTGAAAGAGATTTATTTCATTGCGTGATAGTAATTATTTCTACTAAAGGAAACTGATGAGGCTATTGTGATTAAGTATTAGCTTTGCTGGTGTACCAAACCCTCCCCTACTTAAATACCATGCAAAAGAAATTTGATAGCTCTGGTATGAAGCTCCGGTTTTTACTTTTCAAGTCCTACACTCACCCCGTTTTGAAGTTTGTCTTCCACAGCAGTAGCACCAAGGAGAATCAAATCCTTTTCTATCTTTTCTGCCACAGCCTCAATCAGTTCCTCACGATCTGAAGTCATGGTGTTCTTGGCCTCAGTAAATTCTTCATTAAACTCAATGTATTCTTTTTCATCCAGTTCACGGTAGGCAAGTATTAAAGTCCTCAAACCAGCATCAGCATACTCATTGACGTGTGCCTTGGTCTGCTCTTCAAACTCTCTTCCATCCTTTGCAAGTCTTTCAAACATGACACTGCTTGCAGATAAAAAAGAAGATTAACATCAAGCATTCAAAAACTGGCTACACTAATCGGACTCAAACAGCCTAATTAACACCAAGCATTCAAAAACTGGCTACAGGAATCGGACTCAAACGGCCATTCTCTCATTTCGACGGGAATGGCTTTCCCTTTGCGAGAAAACAGAGCGGTATAGTAGTCTTTACTGGCTACATGAGCAGCATTAAGTAGCAACTACTCCAATTTTATTTGAAGAGCAATATTCTAATTGAAATAATCTCATAGGCTCTAATTCAATGCTCTAATTTACGAACCTGTCGGCTCCTTTAGAAAGCAGTAGCAGGGTTCCCTCCTCATTTCTTACAATCACAGACATCCGCTTTCTAGAGCTACTAAACTCCAAGACATTCAACAGTTTGTAAGATCTGCAAAACATAAAGTGAAAGAACTATTCCTTGAGCAGGGGATGGAAAAAATTTAATTACTATAAATTAATTAAAATGGATGGATAAATCGAAATGTCGACTACCAGCAGATAAATTGTGTAGATTCAATGAAACTAATGAAGTTCATGTAAATGCAAGAATAAATATTACCTTTCAACTTTCGTGCCAGAGAGCAGATCTAACTCACGCAATGAGATGCTCGTTTGAGTCCTTTCATAGAATTCAAACCCAAGTTCTCTTGCTGCAATTACAAAAGCTGCTTCATCTGGGGATTCAGCTTCATATGAAATTCTTCCAGTTTCTTCATCAATTTCAGGTAGTGCAGTGTGACAAACAGCCAATAAACAGAGGAAATTTTGGATAACATCAGCACGTGGCTCCTTAACCCAATTACCATTCATAATTCTTTCATCCTCAAAATTAAACCCTTTAACGGATGCCTTATCTTCAGCAGAATCCTCAACATATTCCCTCTTCCTCGGTCACATCTTCTGCTGACCCCTTTCTCCTGGCCATTGCTCTCTCAACTTCAGTTACTCCACGGCCATAGGAGGTCCCGGCAATGGAACACTTAATAAATTCCATAGAGTTGCAAGTTAAAGTCCCCGTTTTATCTGAGAGTATAGTGTCAACTTGGCCAAGTTCTTCATTTAAATTTGAGGTACGGGCTCGTGCTGGCTTGTCAGCTTCTTCGTAGTACATATGCAGATCTTGGTTAATAAAAATGCTCTGGAGAACTTTAACAATTTCTATTGACACATACAAGGAAATTGGAATTAAATATCCATAAAGCATAAGGGCAGTCAAAAACTGCAAAATTGCTGCAACTGCTGCTCTCTGCGGACTATAGTAAATTGTAGTCTCATCTGGTCTAAGATACCATCTTGTCATCCTTCCATCTTCCAAGTCCCCTCGGGTTGCAATCCCAAAGAAAATCGATCCAATTAAAGACATCAAAACTAATACACCAAATAAGAAGTACACAATCTTATCCATCCTTCTCTCAATTTTGCTTCTCTTAGAAGGAGGTGCTGTCGAATTTTGGAAAACCTTTGTATCATTACCAGTAAAGATAACTGCCCCATAGATACAATCAGTATTTCGTAGCTTTGAATCCCTAAGAAGAAGCTGCTGAGGTGTAAGAGGGTACTGCTGTTCTTCGACATCCAGACTGCCAACAAACGAGTACAAATTTGCATTTGGATCTTCACATCTAATGATAGCCTTGAAGTTTTGGAAGCTGGAATCCTCATGATGATTCGAAGTTGCATCAAGAGCTTGTTTCAGTTTCAAGTTAGTTTCTCCGTCCAGATTTGTGGTTTCAACATAGCAAATTGCTTCTTCATAACTCGAGGAAAGTAAGATGAGATCAGCAGGAAAAAATTCATCCTTCTCTACCTTCACTAAATCCCCAACTTTCAAATCCTTCCACTTTGTATACTCAAAAACACCATTACCACAATGCACTTTTACTTTTCTGTTGTTCACCGCAATATCCTGGAAACGGGTCAAAAATGGACTAATTTAACAACAGCATCAAGTTTAGATCTAAAGTCAAGAAATTTTCAGCTCATATTTTCTAGCATGATATCAGTACAAACAGATTGAGGACGTATAAGAAACTGCTAAAGACCTGCTTGCTTTTAATGCAATAAAACAAACAATTAAAAAATGTTTATGTTGCATGCATCAAGATTCCTGCATCATAACGGGCAGGAAAAACAAATTAACAACCCGGAAAGCATTTTTCCAACAATCTGTTCATTAGAACTAAAATTTCATCAATATTTCGTATTTTTCTAACTTTTCAAGCATATAATCAATTTAATCAGTCGCATTGGCCTTGTTCATCATTTAAAATACACTTCTAAGCTTGTAATGTAGAAAGAAAGCAACAATAAAGTTGGAAAGTTGCATCCAAGCTGACAACAATGTAATAAAGTTACCTGTTTTTTTCGCCTCCAATCTTCAAGAATCTCTTTCCCCATTGTAGCTCCAATCACAACAACAAGAGGAAGAACATTGCTGACAGCGGAGAAAGGCGAAAGCGGCGTAAAAGACAGAATTGCACAGATGAGGAAATAAATATTGGCAACTCTCCTGAATTGCTCAAACAAGGATTTGGGGAAGAAAGTTGCAAGAGTGTATTTAGTAGTTCTAATATAATTGCTACTGTAATTGAGGACATTGGCCTCAAAGCATTCGGGCTCATTGCAATAGACTACTCTTGAAAATCCAGGTCCGCCAATCAGAGAATGATCCCCTTTGAATGAAGTTTTGCCACATGAAAATGCATGAATTCTGCTGAAATGATGCCTCTTTCTTCTATTACCAGCCATCTATGCAACTATGGGTTCTGCTTTCAAATTGTCGAAACACATTAAACAGCAGCGAATGGCAACAAAAAATCTCGAAAAGAGCTTCAATAACGAACGAATTTAAGAAAACAGAACTAAAGAAAAGAACACAGGAAACTTCAGGATCAACTCTTGAACTTAAAACAAAGAATTTAACTTAAGGAACAAAATTTGAACGAGAGAGAGAGCAGAAGAAGAAGCAAAATCAAAAAATTCTTGAGCCAACTTTAATGTAAAGTCCTCAATATTGGGAATAAAAAAAAATTCAACATAAATTAAAAACCCGGAAAAACCCTTGAAAACTCAAGACACTAGCTTATTAGAACTTTGGAAAATCTGGATTTCCTTTGTGAATTATTTTTGCTTAGTTGAGAAATACTGTTAACAGGTAGAAGTTTGCGGGACTGACTTGCAGGCAACATTTGACTTGTAGATAGAAAGAAACAAATTTTAAACGTGATAATGGGTTTTCTGCAGTACAAAACTCAACTACTTCAACAACAGCTCATTTAGACCAGGCTATATAAATTAAGAAAATAATTTCAGCATCGTCCCTCTCTCTCTCTCTCTCTCTCCATATATATATATATATATATATATGCATCAAGTAATATACAATATAAAAGAAAAGGATGAATTATATGAAGTAATGGCCAAGAATTCCAGAAGGTCAAATCAACTGAAAGCTGTGCGGAAATGAATGAAAATATGAAGAGAAAGACAGATACACAAAAGCGATGTTAGTTCATTGTCTCCAATCCATCATTTGCAAATCTGGGTTTGCTTTTTCTTCAGATTAGAAGCTTCACAGAAATACCAAAGCTAAAAAATTTAAAAACTTAATTTTTTTAAAAAATTTTGTGAATATGAATGGACATAAATTAATACAAGTTAATCTATCGGGAACAGAGGAGAAGCACTCGAGCACATGACATATGTCAGTAAAAAAGTAGTGTCTTTTAAGGTTGTTATAAAAAGACAGTGAATCAAATCTGTGACAGGTTAAAAAGACAGTTCAGAGATCATTTTATTTTATAAACTTAGAATTACATTTAAAAAAAAAGAAAAGAAAATTGGCAGATGCGCTGAGGAAATGATAGGGTTGAGCGCCGCGTGAGAAGGGTCAACAAACACTCTTTATCACAGGTAACATGTTCTTTTTCTTCAGGATTTTGTACGAATATTGCACCACCATTATGAATACTACAGAAGTTTCATTTCTAAATCATTACATGTCTTCTTATTATTAGCATGTATCGTTTGAAAATTTGTCTTTGCGTAGGATTTCAAGTCCACTCTCTCCATCAATATTGTCGAGCAAGGTTTACTTTTCATGCCAGCAAAAAATAAAAAATAAAATTTTCTCTAAATTTATAGGATTAAGTTATTATGAATATTATCTTGAATGCTTTTTTTTTATTATTGATAAAAACCCATTGTCTTGTCCAAAATAAGAAAAACCAAATCAATATTTGCACTTAGATTTTAGTAGAAAACCACCGTTTCATAAATTATCAACTTCTCAAGTGTATTGATATATATGTATGTATATATGTTCATGTATTATCAATGAATATGAATAATAGGGAAACTAAAACACATTTAAGTAATTTTTGGGTGTAATTGGATTGATGGTTGTGACTTTTAATTCATGATTTTTATTAAATAAAATATATTGCACAAAGGGATGAACAGCTGATGAACATAGTTGTCAAATCTCACCAAATACTTTACTTTCAAAATTGAGAAAAATCCATAGAATGAATGACTAATACTCTTACTTAACCTTGGTTTGGCTTGTGTTGTCCTATACTTGATGGCGATCCTCTTTCCATTCTATTTGTAGGGACATTTGGTGTAACAACTCTTTGGATGTTCTCTCTTTATTGATGATACATTTTTCTTTATTTTTGGAGATTACTTGGAAAAGGAAATAGTTGTAAGTTGCACAATTTTATGAATCAATTTGTCTTTTTATATCATCTTTTTAACTCTTATAATATCAATTATTTTATTTTATTGTCAAACTTATTCTTATATGAATTATTAATCTTAAATAAAATACATATGCGCCGATCTTATTAAATAAATGTAAGGCTTTTATAGTGTGGCATTAGGTAACACTTGTTCGTATTGATTTGAAGGAACATCAATAATAATAAAAAAAAGAATTTAAAATAAAAAAAAACTATAAAAGAGTTTGTATAAATATATTATATCATCTTTTAATAAAAAAACAGGAGAGATGTTGAGATATAAGACAATTAAGATTAAATATTAATATTTTTAAAAAAAAATATTATTTTGATAGTATATTATCGAAATTATTTAATATATTTTTTATTCTTAATATTGCATTTCGTTGAAATATAATAATTATAAATATAATATTTTTATTCATAGTTGTGAAATAAAATTAATATCTATATAGTTTAAATAGGTAAATAATTATTAAATATTAATTTATAAGTTAAAATAATTATTCATTAAATATAAATAATATATATGTATATTTAAAATTAAGAAAAAAATATAATAATTATAAACATAATTGTCACTCATCCCGTAATTAAGATTTTTTTTTAATTTTGAAAAAGAAGGCAGGTACCTGAAATTTGGAAAGTTAGTTTGGGAAATGGGGGTGTTGAGACGTCAATTCAATCAATGGCAACTTAACAGTCAACTGCTATGAATCCAATCAATGGCAACAATTAAAAAACTAAGTAATGGTGGCATTGCTTTTGTATACCATGCCATGCATCTAATTCTGATTGCTTTTGTATACCATGCCATGCATGTAATTCTGAAACGAAACGAAGTTCATCAATCAAATGACAAACAAAATGGCATTTCTCGTTTAAGTTAGAAGTCTTAAAATACGGGGTTTAAAATATATCCCCAACACAAATGAAATGAAAGTGACTTCGGACCAACTTTTTATTACATAATAGTATTAATAATCTTTGATGGGTCGAAGTCACTGCCCAAATCTCATAATTACTTGCTGGAATTTGAGTTACAGGTTTCGAAAGTGGAGTGGGGCATGCAAATTGCTCCATGATAGTGTACTCTCGTGATTTCAACTCAAAAACCAAGGAATGTATTCGACGAGGGCATTGTGATTTACCAAATCCAAGCCCAATACACCCTTCTTAGTTGCCGTCATTGCTGGACCAGCGTACTTTCTGTTTAAATAACACTAGTGAACAACTGGATGCATGTGCCGCCCTGCCTGGGAGAGAAATACCCAGTAATACTTTATACCAATACAACCCACCAATGTCTAAATTTAATTAGTCTTCCAGTATTCTGGTTAATAGCCATAAATATTCTGCCACGATAAAAATTTTAATGCCCTGACCATTAGCAAAAGAAAAATGTCAAATTCATGGACCTATTTTACAACATACACACTTAATAATTTTAATCGATAAAATATTAATAAAAATTTAATATACATTCAATGTATCTTATATTTTTTAACGTAAAATTTAAAATAATTAATATAAAATTTAAAATTATTAATATAAAAATTATAAATTTTGATGTAAAATATATTTTAAACAATTTCCAAAAAAATTTATAGAAAACAAATGGAATATCCAACTTACATATTATGTGGTCTTAATTTTGAGGACCACTAACAATAGGAGATGTCTTGTGTATTTTGTGAAAAAGGAAGTGCCAACCATCCTCCTCTAAGGTGGTTTTATAGGTGTATGCTTTAAATTTAATTGTTTTTGTTAGATATTTAGTATATTAATTATGCATCATGATATTATCCATTTGTATATTATTTATTATTTCATTATTACATATATATATGTATTTAATAATTGTAATAATACTTTCAAAATAATAGATTTAATTAGTTAAATACTATTCTTAAATATCCTTAATCAAATATTATTGTCTTAAATATCCTTAGTCAAGTATTATTATAAAAATAATAATAATACATAAAAAAAATTAATATGTATAATGATTGATAATTACATATTGTGTGTTATGATATAAGATATCAAGTTATTATATAGTTAGAAACTAATGAACTAATTTATTAAATTGATATACTATAAATACATTTCATAAATTCTGTATACGAGTGTTATAAATGATTCTCATAGTGATAATAGTGTATATAATTTTTGAATTAATATTACCATAATTCTCAATATTAACAATAAAATATTTTGATATTTTCAAATATTATCTATAATAAGATAGATTATAAATAAAATAATTAGATATGTTATAACTCGTATATAAAAATATGCGTGATCAAGATAAGATTTATTATTTCTGTATGATAGGAGTGATATTTTGAATTTTTTAATTGAACGAGATTATAAAATACATAGACATACTCAAATAAGTAAATGTATAATATTAATTTTATTTCTTTAAATAAATCTACACAAAATATCAAAAACATGAAAAATTAAACTATATGAACCTGATATATTTTATACTTTGTGTTTAATTGAGATATCTAAAACAAATAAATTAAATTACACAATAACATCGATCATAAATAAAATAATATTGAACCATTAATATTTTCGTTATTTAAATAGTCATTATATATTATTAGACACCTCTCATTATTTATAACATTAAAATTAAATTTTAATATTAGTACTAACATTACAGTAACTTATTGATTTGCATATTAAATTTAAAAATAATACTAATATTAATTTATAAAAATAAATTTTAATATATATATATATATATATATATATATATATAAAGAAAGAGAGAGATTCAAAATTTATCTAAAACTCGTTAAACTATTTTGATATCGAATTTAGTTAAACTTATAGTGTAAAAATTAAACTAAATTTATTAATATACATTTTACTAAATATATTAAAATTTCAAAAAAAATCCAATCCAATAATTTAAATTTAAATAAAATTTTTAAAATAATATTATAAATATATAATAGCTTACAATTTTAAAATGTGTCTATAGTTCGCCAATGACCTCGACGTTCGTAATGTATACTTGGATCTAACATCCACATTTTAAAACACATTATGCTACAAGCGCATAAAGATTACAGCCTGCTTTGCTAAAAGGGCAAATCTGGACTGTTGATAACTTGTTAGCAGCCGTCCATACCCCCGGACCTCACTGGCTTTACGCTAATACTTCCACAGTACCCTTCATTTTTTTAATCATGAAAAGTAGCAGCTGAAACATCTTCACAATTTAAACTAAGTAATGTATGTATAAATAGCAATGGTAAGTCATATCCTCATCTACTCCTGGTAATTTGAGTTGCTCCAGAGTAGTCTTTGATCACAGCTACTGAATACAAATAAATTTCACCAAAACATAAAAGACCGCATGACTATGCAGCGGCTGTTTCTGCAAATTGAAATCAGATTACAGAAGTGCCCCGTACTATCAAATATTCAGACTTGTATTTATGCAGTAGAAGGCAATGCGCAGAATTTGATCTTAGAAAAGACATATAGGGGCATTGTTGGGGAATTGCGAACAAAAAAGAAAACGAATTTTATTGTTTTCTTCAAGTGGCAGAAGAGTTGGAAGGCATGGGACTCACCTCTAAGCAAAATGTTCTGATTGCAGTCATATGGCTCACTGTATGTACAATGCTGAGATCATGAAGAATATCTATCAACTGCACAACAGCTGTGACTACAGCCCCAGACTAAAAATGGCAGTAGAAGTTCCAAGTTTCATGGTGATGATTCTTTCAAGAAAAATCCCCCGTCAGATATCTTTCTTGGTGTAGCTTCACTAGGAATTAAGGAAAACAAGACCGCCAGCTCAATCTCTCCATTTCCTTTTTTCTTTCTTCCCTGCAACACGGTCTTTCTCAGAATCATAATGCGATCTGCTGGGTGAGTCCCTGTCTCCACGCCTATGGTGTTTTCTTCTGCTACTACTCTTCTCTTGAGAGGACCTTTTCCTTCTAGCTTTTGACCTAGAATGGTATCGTTCCCGATAATCACTAGATGATTCGCTGGATGAGCCACCGCTTCTATACCGGTGCTGTCTAGTTCGTTTTTTACTCCTTTCATCTTCTGACGATGAGATGCTGCCCCTATTTCGATGGCAGCTAGATGGTAATTTAGATTTTCCATCCTCTTTAGTTCTTTCACGACCAACTTTACCATGTCTATATCCAGACAAATCAGTTTCCCTATATTTGTCACCACTATTTGGAGGACTGCAAGAAGTGAATTCATTTTTCTGGGATTTGCGATCTTGAGCAGTCTCTCTCCGATCTGACATCCCTTGATCCATCAAAGTCTCACTAACAGCATTTGCAGTGGAAGATTTGATTTCGACTGGCAGGATATTAGCATTTCCCACATTGGCATTAGAAGTTTCTTTCTGAGGAGCAGGATTCTTGACTTTACTCATTGAGTTGGGTAACTCAGGGGGAACCTCCAGACCAAGCTCTTTTCCCAAGGATTCTAAGAAGTCACCTGCAATCAAATGGCTCAATGCTGCATTAGCCACTTCCACCTTCTTTTCTGGATCCTCCACATTCTTAGGATTAAGTGTTTCCTCTTCATCATCAGAATCATCAGAAAAAATAGCCTGCACATGAACGCAGATTATTAACTTGTGACAACAACAGCATATCCTACCTATAACATGCTCTTCCAATAAAGAAATAATTAATACCTATCATAAGCATGGATGTTAAATATGACAAGGCAATCCAAATTTTGATACAAGAATATTTGATTGCCCTTTGCAATCCTCATATATAATATGGATCAAGAAAATTCATAGATGGTAAGATAAAGTTACCTAAGATCGAATGAACTCATTCAAGAAAGAAGTAACTTGCTGAAAGACACAAGTAGAAACACTGAAAAGTTACATATAAATGGGTTATTAAACAAACCAAGGAAGCAAGAGTTGGAGAGAGAGGATACAAAATTCTAATGGAGTAGAATGGTATAAAGAGAACTTTGTAGCCATTGCATGTGCACTATAAGCAGAGGACAATAAATTGACACCAAGACAGATCATGATAAGTGTATCCTATCAGACAACAATCGATTACTTCTTGATTAACAAACACAAATAAACAAACAAAGAGTACCCTTTTTTTTGCTGTCCAAGTGTTTCAAAATGGAAATTCAAAAACAGAGTCAATGACACAGTACATAATACATGGAAGATCATTTTTCCTCTTAACAAGAAAATAAATATGATTAAACACAAAAAAATAGTACCTTATAGAGGTCAACTGGCCTCTCAACATTTTCAACCTCTACTTCAACTTCAATTTCCTTATCAGATACATCTTTGTCTGTTTCTGGAGCATTGGCTTGAGATGCAGAATATTGGTTGTTATTTGAAGCAACAGATTCTCCCAATTTGGTGGCTTTGCCAGAATCTGACATGAAGATGAGAGAATCCATCTTGCTTTTAATCCTTGGCGCAGGTGGTGGCTGAAAGCAGCAGCATTGTATTTCCAAGTTAATATAATATTCAGATGAGGAGAGATATACAGTACAGTAGCTTTGGTTAAGCAGAAGCAATCTCTACTCTTTGATGAACCTTCCATAAAAATTATGAATTAACAGGGTAACCAAGGTCCAGGAGTAGCACCCAAACCCAATTTTCCCATTGTGGGAGCAAGAAAATTAAATAAACCAAAAACAAGAGAGATTAACAGACTACACAGATAAGGGCTTTAAGATTAACTGGGATAGCTATCTACATTTAGATGTCTCTCCCTAGCAGTTATCCATAGTATTTCAATGAATTATTGACAATCTCAGTTATAATAATAATAAAAAAAAATTCTCAACAACCAAAGAGCTGAGTTACTTCAAAAAATACTCTTTGAAAATTATAAATTTGAAAGTAAAGATGTACCCAGTCGTTTTGGACTGTTATCTATCAGAATACAAAAAAGCTAATCCAAGAACAAAACAGCACCTTCCCTGCATAAGGATCAATCAGATCAAAGCGCTTGCAGAGAATAGGTGAAGGACGCCACTGGAACTCTTCCCTTCTCGGGTATACTTTCTTAGTGATCAAATCTTCAGCTTGAGTATCTTTAACTTGCTGTTTTCAGAAATTCTTGTAAGACACTTAAGATCAGCACTGATAACTTTAGAAACTAAATTTCCAGTGGACAAAACATACCTCTAGTCCACCAGAAGTAAACTGCATCCCTCCCGCAGCTGAAAACTCCATTAGCTGCTGTGTAGATATTAGGCTTTCCTTACTGAATCTCGATTTCTCTATTGCTTCAGCTGCAGCTTCAAAGTCCAGTCTCTCGCGAGCACGAGCTGCTTCTGACATGTTACTAGCTCCACCAGACTCTGAAGAGCGAAGCCCTCCTTTATACTTTTCCTTAAGAAACTGCTCAAATCTTTCTTGCTTAGCCAGATCCTCTTTGAAAGGTTTTGCAACTTCTGGCAACTCACTCTATGTTACAGTGTGCCAATAAAAGGGGGAAAAAGAAGTAGCCCAGATTAAATTTCGGCAGAAACAATCCAGTGTAATATAAAACAGCAGTGATTTAAAACTATAAGCTCTAGAGAGATAAAATCAGGATTTCCTAGAACCTAATAACAAAAATGCATAAACCTAAAAGAAAGATAGTCAATGAAAGAAGTACGCTACTTACAAAAGAAGCAGACTTAGTAAATGTATCTGAAAGATTGTATTGGATATGAATTACACTTTCAGGACCAACGGACGAGTTTGAATCTCTTAAACTTCTTTCCAAAGGCCTTTCCCCTAACAATTTGCCGCGGGTCTCTGCTGTCATCTTCTGCACAGTCTGAGACAATTTCCCATCACTTAATAGCTTGGTATGATCATTACGTTTCTGCTGAGCCTCCCACAACTTCCTTGCATAATAATCATGGCCATTTCCTCCACTGAGAAAACTAAACAATGGATTTGATTGATTCTTCTCTCTGGAAAGATCCTCAAACAGTTTACCACATCGAGCTACCAAAGTCGCAACCCCCTCAATCAAGAGTTTCAGATTATTATCCTTGGGAGGAGGAACCTCTGGGGGAGGGGTAACACCAAGGTTGTTGACAGTCTCCAGAGGCCCAGAAAATTTATGGTGAGGGATAAAATCATTTGGAACAACTGGCTGATCAAATCTGAACAACAATTTAAAACATAAATATTTTGAGAAACTTTAAATCAAAAAATAGATAAAATACAAAGAATACAACTAGAATTGTTTCAATATTACTATTCTGCATCCTAAAAAAAATACTAAAGGTAACCACACCAAGAATAAGAATGAACATCATATTATTCAACTGGTATAGCTTTGCTTCATATATCTAATATTCCTATCCAATTACCTTTCCAACTGGTAGTCAGACTTTGATGAAACTATGAATCCAGGCAGCACACCTTGCTCTCTTCCTACCCACTTTTTCCTATTGTCTTTGCTCAATCTGGACGGCTCTTCGACCTCTTCCATATAAGTAGTCGAAAATTCATAGTCTGTAGAAAAACCATAATTATCAGTCCAAACTTAACCCTTTACATTAACATAAAATAAATATGAAAAAACTTAAAAGTTATTGCTTATTGTCCCCCTTCTACAGTTTGACCATTTGATATAACATAACACACCAGCATCTAGTGAACTTGCACTGAAGTCAATTTCACTTCCCAACATTCAGGGAATCAGATGCATCTTGATATCTGTGGTCGACAGCAGAGTTTCTGTATTGTGAAAGCCCTCAGGCATAATTGTTAACAAGGTAATAATTATATTGGAATAAGTTGTGTCTGAGGGGGATTACTTCTAAGATGAATACTATTTAAAGATGGTATCATGAAACTACGGAATACTAACCAGCACCATAAACATCCTCATCTTCAGCATCATATTCTTCAAGTGCACCAATGCCAAAACCAGGAGCAATCTTCCCAGCTGATGAAACCCCATTCAATTAGTTGAATAACCTTCATCTCACAATTAAGTAATCCAAGCAATTAAACAGAACCAATTAGATAGAAATGGAGCATAAAATCATATATACAACTAGTGAAAAGTAGATTCATCAGATAATATAACTTACACTTGAAACCAAAAAGACTATCTTTTATTGACAAAGCCTTCCTATTTCCAGATTCACTATGATCAGACATGCATGATTTTTTCTTTTCTGAAAGCAAAACAAAACATTAGACTACAATTTCCCATACAAAAAAAGTTACCTGCAACAAGGTTTATTTCAAGAAACTACATACCCCTGAATTCAGGAGCATGCTTGTAAGGATCATATCCCAAACCATGTAAGTCCTGCTTTGGATTTAATACATACACCTGCACCAGAAGGAAAGATGTGTTACTCAATTTTCACATACATTAAACTAAACTTTCAGCTATGAGACATGGATATCAACATAGGATCCAACTGAAATAGTATAAATATGTTCCATAACCCAAGTGAAAAGCAGGATCCACTACAACAGGGATAAACTAGTAAATAAGTATGAGTTTTCATACATTTATGTCTAGATTTCTTCTATTATTACATCTTGTCATCTAATATCATCAGTCATACATGCGACCCTGATTATACATCTACGTTTATTGTTACAATCATACTTCAAATAAAATGGGCTGTCTGAAGAAACCACGTCTTCAGTACAAATTTTGGATTATTAACAACTACCATACTTTAGTTTCAAGATTCTGGATATGATTAGTATCATATATCTACAAGGCAGAGTATTCATTGGGTACATGCTAACACTTAAAATAAGCTTACATTCCTGCTGTCTGAATTTAAGGTCTTAATGGCCCAAAATGCTTCTAAACGTTGAAAAACCAAACAATATTCATTTTTACAAATTATTCAAAAGATAAAATTTTCTGTTTCATTCTTTGTGCAAGAAAACCAACACACTTTCAACACCCATGTGAGTACAATAATTGATGTTCCTCTATGTAAAAAAATCCGAGCTCCTAAAATTTACAAATGACTCAATACCAAGGGATTGATTTTCACAGCAAAAAGATCAGTCATGTGTTCTTTTTCCAACAGGTACGGACAAGTAGTTGAATGTTCTCAAGCTCAGCAGAGATTTCAGCCTCATTGGCACACGCAAGAATACAAGTATATTCAAAGCCAGATATTGTCAAAAGAAAGACAAGCATATTACAAAAAGAAAAGGATGATTCAGATGACATTCATTATTCACAACATCTTGCAATTCAACTATTAAAAGGACACAAAGTCTTATGAAGAGGCAAAGTAACTGCTGGTATAAGGGATAAGTTAGCTAGGAAAAACCATACAGGTGTGCTGCAAGAAAGCTGAACATCATCTTTGACGGGCCGCTCAAAAAAACTTTCAAGATGACTATCAACAGGTTCTGAGTCAGACGGCTGTCCTTTTGCATTATCATGAGAAAATGCTAAGAGAGCTTTTCTAGCTTCTCTTCGAGCATCTGGAAAAGAGTTGCAAAGATAAAAACATATATATATAAGCTTGCCTCAAAGTTCAGTCAAACAAGTAAAGAAATCATCATCGACAAAATCTAGATGGATACAGAAACTAAAGAATGATTTTATATTCCAATCTCACATATCTTTAACAAATTACAGTGCCACATTTTGAATAAGTAACATATTGTCAATAAAAATGTCTAGAATATTCCAAACACATTTTCTATTTCTTTTTCTTATGGACAGAGTAAAGTTGACCCATTGTTATTGCAAAAGAAAGTCTAGATAGAATCCATATTTTTAAAGTTTGAATCAAATTATGTAGGAATTTCCATTGAAATGAAAGCCAATGTACCAACAATTTTTGGGAGCCACACAAAAAAATAAGTTTTAATGATATTCCTAGCATTTTTACAGTAGAACAGTCATCACATTGTAGCAACAAAGTAACCATAGAAGTATCAGATACACATGACAATGACAATGCCAACTCAAACTTATAACACCCTCTTGTTAAGCCTCAAGCACATAAAAGGCTTCTAACTTATGTAGCAGAAAATATAATTCTTTCTATTTTGAAGAAGATAACCATTCTGCAATTTTAAATGCAAGTAACTCATTTAAATCGCTTGGAGAAAATATACCATAAAGTGTATCTGCATGTGAATCCTTAATTGATCGACCACGTTGCCAACCCATCTTCAACAGCAATTTTACGCCTAGACAAGAAAATCAGAGCAAACTTAAGACTTTGACTTTGCATCATATACAATTGTCACAAAAATACTAGTATAAATTCTTCACACAAACCAATGGATTCTGTGGCTGGAACAACTAGTTCATCAGGAACAGGCCCAGGGATTGCTGATGGCCTGCCGCATACACAAGCAATGCATAAACAAACCAGAAAAAGATTTACATAGTGCTAACTGCAGGAAATGAAAGTACAAGAAATACACAAACATATGGACATACAATTTTAGAAATGCCGTTAGAATAAAACGTAGTTAAAATGACTACTTATGATAATGACAGCACGAAAGAGAAAAAAGAAATAAAGGAATGTGGCAGGCCTTTATAAGGGCCCTCCCAAACAGTTCGGTTAGTTTTGGGCTTGCAAGAACATACAGGAATTTTTTTTCTTTATAGAAATCATATGATCCCCCCAAGTGAAAGATATAATTCTGTTCTTACCCCAATAAATCAATAAATGAACAACAGTTCAGTTAGAACTGATGAAGCAATCATATTAACCTAACGAATATTAACATTTACATAGCATGAAAAAACAAAAAACAGAGCCAGCAATAGTTGCATGGAAAGTCCAGAGAGAAAATGAAATGGCACACACATCACTAGGTTAACCTAGCATACACACACACACACACATGCAGATGTATGTGTGCTAGATTTTGTGTTTTTGAATTTGAAGTGCAAGTAAAAGCTTCAAAAACATATATCTCAATCAATCCAACCAGCCGTAGGAATAACAGAAGTGGAATTTTTTTCTCCTGACTCATTAGATAGTCATTATTCATTTTATAATGATTGGCAAATAACGAAAGATAGGAAAGTAAATCTGTGAATGGAGAAATAAGATAACATATTTACTAGCCAATGGAATAAGTGCCGATGAATGTCTTTCTGTTAATGGAATAAAGGGAAGATAAGTAAAAAGGGACAGTTTTAACAAGATAAAACAGTCTCAGATAAAGGCCACAGGTTTACTAATGACATATGGATGGTATTTTTAACAGATGCATAAAATAAATAAAAAAATTTTGATAAAATTTTTTTTATAACTGTCTAAAATCAACAGTTGAAGGGCACTAGCTCTTCTTGTAAGAGAAGATCAATAGATGCAAGTGCATACAGATATCCACACACAGAACAACAACAACAGAGGGAAAAAAAAGGATGAAAATGAAGATAATGATTATAATTATGAGAAGTAGTCAAGGTATTAAGGTTGACAAAAAGAAGGCATCTGGCATCATATTCTTGAGAATCAAAAATCTCAGCCATTAAACAGTCATCAATTATAGACTTAACTATACTGCAGCTATAATTCATCTCCAATCAAAACAAAAATCATAACAGCTCATAAAACCTCTGTTGCTGCTCCTTTTCAGCTTGTTTACGAGCAAGTTCAGCAGCTGTAAATCCAAATGTGTCAAACTGCGAAGACATCCCCAACGATTTCCCTTCCAATTCCTAAAATGCAAAGCAACAGGATTTATAGATCTGAAATTGATTTACATCGTTGATACAAATTAACTAAGAATACCACAAATTTTCATGCATTGTCATATCAAGTAACGTTACATAGGACTATAATTATCTTCGCATAGCAGCTGCAAAATCAATACCATATTGGCAGCCACAAGAAAAATAACAGGCCTCGTCTCTCAAACACCCAACACTCCCAATAAATATAAAACTAGAAAAAAGAGGCAAATATGAAACAACATACAGAGAAGCATAAGCCAGAAAAAGCTGAACATTCTTAGCTTGGCAGATACTGTCTGTTCTCATCTCAGATGCAACATCAGAATTTCTGGCAAAGGCATCAACATCTTAATTAACTTGACAGCCACAGGTGGAGTACTTCAACCAATCTTCTGTCCACTCAAAGCATCAACTGAGACTCGATCTATTTGCTTGTTTAGTTTTTAAGAGTAGACAAGTTTAACTTGAGCTCCATAAATGATAAACTTCTTCTGATTTGTATGCATTACAGGAGCTTTGTCATCCACTTTCTTCGCCGTTTCACAGAAAGTGATACCATAACAATAAAGTAACACCAAATGTCTAAAAGCAACACCACAATATATTTGATAGAATTCATCATTTGTAAATTTACCATTCAAAATTTCAAATAGCATCATTTCATACTGACTGTGCTATGTTCTTCATAAAACAAAAGTGATTATTTTTTCTCTGGAAACCTTGGTTGTCATCCACTATTAAGAATTTATTTTCAAGTAAACATGTTCTACACATCATAATTTTCATATAATCCAATAAGTATCGGTGAACTCAAAATAAATCCATAATAAAGAAATGAATTATCCACAAAGAATGCAAACAAAAAATAAAATAAAAGTACTGTGCTCAACAGCATGGAATAACATTTCTACGAAAGGCAAAGCTACCACTAATCACAATTCAAGAACATCAAGAAAATTTTAAGTAAGTTAAATGATGTGAAAGAATATGGTAACGTACAGCTTTCTCATCTTCATCCAAAAAGCTAAGAATGCTCTGTTGTTTGACTTCAGCTCTATTCTTCCTTGATGATGTGAACGTCTGTGGAGCCCATCCTGCATAAGCATTTCAAATTGGATTAAATGATTAAGCAACATGCACCAAAATACACAAGGAAAACAAAAAATAACATGATCCCGAATTGAAATATAAATGTAAGTAAGAATATACCCTCTTTTGAGCCCACTGTATTGTAATAACCAGCAGAAAATCCTCCTGTAAATGCTCCGTGAAATCTTCTTCTTCCTTCTTCATCTCTAACCTGAAGAAGTTTTTAATTTAGCAGATAAATACCAAAATACTGACAATAAACTCACATGTAGCTAACCATACAGTAGATTCTATGTAAATTTAGTTGTGTTATGACACTAACATTTGACACTATAGAAACTTCTGAGAACACATAATCTCGAATGACAATCAGTTCGCTTTCCTTCAACACACAAAATGTTTGAAAACAAATTGATTGCTGTCTCATGTTACTCAGTTCGGAAGCTTATAAAATGTACTCGGAAATAGAAAAACAGAAAAAGAAAAAATAGTTCATTCAATGAAATAAGCATATTCCTCTGTTATGCAACTAATTATCAGACATTAGTTTTCTACAGGCCAAAAACATTGAGCGAGCTAAGGCTAAAAGCTAAAAAACTTACAACGCTCTTTCAAGTATTCTTTAGATTGCGAATTATTATTAGAAGCCGGAACCAAACAAATAACAGGAAGCACCAGAGTTGAAATTAAAACTCTCTTTCAGTTTCTAGGTTTTTCTCAGGAACCAAACAGTACCTCTTGTTTCCAAGGAACGAGGGTTCGGAGGTGACCAGAGGCCTCAGCGATGGATTTCTTTCGGCGGCTAGTGATCTCTTCCTCACGCTCTATCGGCGTGCCGTAGAACACGTAATCCTCTTCGTCCGAATCCATTTTTTTTTATTTTTTATTTTTATAGTTAATGACTCTGTAATTTCCGTGATAGATTTATTAATGAAAACGAAGGGACTCTGTACGCTGGGGGAAGGGTTTCTCCTAGGAGAGTCGAGAAAGAGGGGAAACGGACGAGAATGATAACGACACCCAGCAGAGCAAATAGCTACCTGAATGCATTAAGTTTACTGGACCGATATTCCTCCCGTTGCCGTTTCATTTATTCTCTTTTCCCATATTTACCAAATATTTCCTTCTCTTAAAAATGCGAAATGTAAATTTAATATTAAATAATTAAAATTTTGAGTTGGATCAAACATTCAAAAAAAATTTTCAAATTTTTAATAATAAATATCAAGTGGCAACTCGCGTGAATAAAGGATTATAAGTGAAAACATCTCTCAAAGTTATCGATCAATCTTATAAACTTTTAAAAAAATAAAAAAAATTTAAAATAAAAAATTTAGTATTTTATGAACTACATTATCCACTTATATCATATTATTTAATAAAAAAATAAAGAGAAATTCACTAGAAAATTTCTTATAATTTACAAGTTGAGAATAATATATATACATTAATTAAATATTACGTGTAAGAAATAATAAGTTTGCCATGCGATAGATATTTATTTTAGGATGACGTATGATTTTTTAAAAACTTAAGAAACAAACATGTATAATATACTCAATTATAGAATCAAATTTTGTTAATTTGACAATAACAATGATTGAAACAGAGAGGCTAAAAGAATTCTATTATAAATCTCACTAATATAAAAGAGTATATTAACAATTTCTATACATTATGATAGTTAACATATAATGAGTTAAGTCCCTTACCACATGCATTTCATGAAATATATAATAGCAAGTTTAGACACATTAGTTTAAGACATGATTTTATAAAAAAAATTAGTCAAGAGTGAAATTGTTTCTCTCGCTTATATGAAATCAAATGAAAATCTAAGCACATTCATTTACCAATTCTTTGATGAAAGATATGATTAAATTAATATTTAGAAGGATGGGGCTAAAACTTCGTAGATTGAATAATTTAACAATTATGACAACTCAAACCAAATACAAATTAAAATTTAGTATATAGTTTAAAGGGTAAAAACAAGTTATTGACTCGAAGAGTTTTCTACATTAAATAAGAAAAATGAATACAATTTTAATTCTTAATGAAATTTAATCTATAGATGACAAGTATCTTAAATATAACGAAAGATATTGAAAGAACTTTACTTGTGTGAATATAAAAGAGTTGGAGTTTTCTCTTCAAAAGTTTATGTAACAAGATGAGTGCATGACCATTAAAAGTATTAAGCAAATGTAGTATAGAATACAAAAGTATATGATAATATGTCTGCGATGTTATTGATTTTGTCTAAAGAATAACTAGCTCAAAGCAACAAATTACCTAAATTTTCAATAGATATTTTGTGGCACTTACATTAAGATAAAATTTAAATCGAAAAATATTTAAACAAGTGGAGAATTGCTGGATTTGTTCAAATATAATTTGTGTGAAAGAAATACATGCAAGGAAGAAGACATGCATTGAGTGCTTATATATATATATATATATATGTATATATATAATAATTTAAGTTTTGCATGGAAAGGAAGAAGGCTTGCATGTGATTATATGCACATATTATGCTTGCATATGTATATCCAAGGCAAAACCCACGGCATTGCAGCCCCAACTGTGCAAGGCGCGCGGTGCCTGAATGGAAGAAAGAAAAAGCCAAGGTGGAAGCCTTGTCGCGCCACGGCTATATACAAAAAGCTGCAATGCCAAATTTTCAAAGTCGTACCCTTGGGTAAACTGTCATGATTTTTCAGTGTGTTGTTTTATTTTTTGATTCAATTTAAACCATTCATTAAATTTTAAACTTAATCCAATGGACATCAATGAAGAGATAGCATCAATTGAAATGTATCTACAAAGAGTTATATGTATATTTATAAATAAAGTCATTTAATGGCTTCAAAAATATACGAAACATATTTAATATTTCTCTTCTTCCTTATTTTTAGAAATATAAATTTGTACACCTTTTTTTTTGAATTCTTTATTATTATTTGGTGTAGAGTTCTTAAAACTCGTCGTATTTTAGAAGCAATATATCGATGAAATTTCATAAGTAACTTTAAACTGATACGATAAATAATATTTTTAAAAATATATAATTTGTATATATTTTAAGCTTCTAAATCTAAAATTTTTTCCAACAATGTCTTCAATTTTTGTCTCAATAGTGAAGAAAATCCATAAAAATAAAATTGGGTAACAATTTATCTCATTGTATATATCTAAACACGATAAAATAGTGTGCAATTTTTTTGTCTCATATACTCTTCCATTGTTCAAGATCAGCTATATTCAGAAATTATAAGTGTTTATGTATGATTTCAACAAAAAAAATACTTAGTTTCAGCTTTTATTTTTGTATTCTTTAATTTGACTATGATACGATATTATTACAATAAAATTAATAAAAAATTTTATTTTATAAAAATATTCTTAAACTAAAATATCGACTAACGGTCAAACATAACAATAAAAGTACTAAATATATTTTTTTTCACAAATTTTACCAAAAATTTTACAAATCTCAAATAGAAAAAGAAGTTATAGGATAAATGGTGGATGGGCTCTCTACGCTGTTGCCATAGGCTTCAATCCTTGCCAAACCTGCCCTCTCCTCTAGCATAAATGGATGCTAATCACTACATATGCCAAACCTTGCCATAGGTTTATCAATTTTTTTCACACTTCCGCAGGCTTTCAATCATGATTTAAAATTTTTAATTAATTAATTGTTGGACATTTTTTTAATTAATTTATTAATTAGGATACAAATAATCACAATAATGGAGTCCTCGTGTCTTTATGCTTAAGGAAAATGATAATATAACTATATTGATACTGGCTTTTTAAATAATTACTGGACATTTTTTTAATCCTTATGACCTGAGACCAATCCTTAAACGAGGATAACTACATCGATTTTGATTACGAGTTATGAGCCCTTTTTGCCCAATTTGTATCGTGATTATACCTCAAAGAGTGCATTACTCTTTACAAAATTAACAGCCCAAGCCCATTGATTTCTAAGAACCCAAGGGCCAGGTCAATCACGTGCTTTCTTGTACGCTTTGTCTTCTTCCGGGGCGATGACACTTAACAAAGCCTCATTGGTGCACGAATGAACGAGAAAAATAAATATATAAATAAGAAAAAATTCAAAAAAGGGAAAAAGGTTTTTGGGGAAAAAAAAGAAGCGCACTTGGAGTTGTATTCCCTCTCTTTTCCTATCCCATATCGAAAAAGAAAAGAAAATAATAATAATATCACAAATAAATTATTAAAAAAATTTCATAGTCGTAACGCGCTCTTAAGTCACTTTCGCCACACACACTCCAACTATCTTATCCTTTTACACGTGGGTCCTGCACAATAACAAGCATCGCGGCCTGGGAAGCGCGTGAAGCGACAGCTTTGTTTTTTTGTTTGCTTGTTTGCGTTTGCCCTAATCGCATGTGAGCTAGAACTCTCTCTTATCGTGAAGAATAACAAATCGAAATCATGCCTTTGTTTCATAAATCCAGTATATATCAGCGATGTCCCTCCGCCTGAATCCTCCGTCGACTTGGATCCCTACTCGTTTTGATTCGTTTCCTGCACCCGTAGTTGATTCTCTCGTTTCTCTCCGCGACTGGGCTCGGTGACGTGTGTGAGTCAAATGCCTCGTTCTTCCTTTAGATCTGTTTGTCGCTTGTTTGATTATTACAGTTGTCGTTTTTTGTTTCGTTTTTCATGCATGTGTAGCTCTATACTGATAATTTAACCATTTGTTTATTATTGTTTTCTAAAGATTGAAGATGGAGCCTATGGATATTGTTGGCAAGTCAAAGGAAGACGCTTCGCTTCCAAAAGGTCAGTTTTTTAGGTTAATTTTTAGGATATTATGTTGTTTTTTTTCATATATTTTGTGTTGATTTTTGTTTTTGTTAATTTTTAGAATAATATGTATGTTTGTTATAATTCTTCTGCATCCTGATCCCACTAATTTATTAATATCATATTCTGAGGTCTTATATTTTTGCTAATGAAATATAGGACAAAACGACATGAAATTTATTTAAACTTTCTCCGAAGATTGTTAATTGGTTATAAAGGCGAATACAGGAGTTGAGTTTATTTGTTCGAAGAAACTTTTAAGTTTGGAGCTTACATGGTTGCTGTTAATGTGAAGATATGAAATTAGTGCTGTTGGTGGTTGCTTGATGAAGTTGCATAGTGACTAACGTTCATGGTTACAGTTGGTCAATTTTTCTCATGATTTTGATATAACCTGTTCAGCACAACTAAAACATGAATTTCAACAGAAAACTGTATCATTGACGACCAGATGTTTGTGTCTTATTTTTCAAGATGCTAATTTTGTTTTCAACAGTTTTTTTCCGAGTGTGATGTTTTTTCATGGATATCATCCATTTTTTTTGGTTTGTCTTTTCCTCTTTAGAATCAAGGGACCTAGCTACTTGTTTTGTCTTATTATTGCTCAACTTGCTTGTGTTTTTCACATCTATCAAAAATTTCTGAGGCTAACTCTCAATTTCATATAACTTAAATTCTTCTAGCTTGTGAATTTCTTCTATTCTTGTGTGGTTTTCATTGAGAAACTATTTCGCTTTCACAACATCATCTATCAATGTTCTCAGAAACTATTGAAATAAAAGATTAATCACTTGAAATTAAGAGACTCTTTAATTTTTTCTACCTCTTTATGTTAATAATATACTTGCTATCTTCTGGTATCTCAAATTTGTCTCTAATGTAAGTTTTCCCACCAAGGTTATCTTAATGACTTGAAGATATGAATGGTGGTTAATATTCATAAGGTACAAAGAAGCAGGGGAGAAGGGTTTAGAACAGATTTCTTTTGTTTTCCCAATAGCAATATTTTAGTTGACATAAATTTTTGAATCTAGTCATCAAAATTAACATGTGAAATTTTGTTTTATTCAAACTGCTATGTAAAAACTACTAAATTAATTTCAATAATCTCTTTGAAAACTTTTTCCTCGAGTTTTTTTACCTCAGCTAAGCTTCAATTTGCTAACGACTGTGCTTATTTATGCTTGGGAGCGGAAGCTTTGGCTTTTTGATGGTGAGTTGAAGAAGTTGTTAGGATATTACCTCCATTGATTGATGATTTCACTTTTCTAGGCAACAGATGTGATATCTGGTCATAATTGATTACCCTGCCTATTTGATAGACATACCACATGACATCTCCTTTGGCTGCTTTGTAGTAACATGGCTGACATTATTGTAATTTAACTGGGTTTGTTCTTTAGAATTCATACCCTAACATGCATGATTATGCTTTTGTGCTAAAATCTGTAAGCTCTCTAAACTTGTTGACTTTCAGAGACAAGCCACTTTCTTTTACACAAAATTTCGGAAGATAAGGTTTACATATTTCATTTATTGTTATGCAGTACTATACTAGCTATTGATTATGATGTCTGGTTGATTCTTTAGAGTTCAAGCTAACAGTTGCTGAATATTGCTAATCATGATTTTTCTGTTCAGCAACAATGACCAAAATTATAAAAGAGATGTTACCCCCTGATGTTCGTGTTGCAAGAGATGCTCAAGATCTTTTGATTGAGTGTTGTGTAGGTGAGTTGATAATGGAATTTCATGGCTTCTATATGACTTCTATATTCTTTTTATCATCAGCACCAATCAAATAGAATTTTCTTTTTGTATCAATAGACAGTCCTTAAATGCTATTTTGAATGGTTACATGTCCCATTGCCCCTTTGGCATTTGTATTGCTGAATAATTTACTTTGGGGTTGAGTGATAGCCCACACACTTTTAACTTGAAATCTATAACATAACTTCCTTCACTGAGAAAGTTGCTACGATGTGGTTTTGCTTCAAGTTTGTGTCCTCTTATTAGTTTACTAATGTATTACCTTTTGTTTTAAAAAAGTTTGTTCTCTTGATTCATGCAGACATTTTAATTTTGCCGTACGGAAACTAATTGTATTTTTAGTCATGCTTATTTTTAGATTGCTTCCTAGCAAAATATGTGTGGTTATTTCTAATTAAAATAAAAAAAATTATATAAGTCAACCTAATCTTGATAGTATGTGCCTTATTTGAAGACTCTCTGATGGGCCTTTTTGTTTTCTTTATAAAGGGAATCTTGAGTTTGATTGCATGTCTTCTTTCGACCAACTAAAATGTTTGATTATTTATGTTTTGTCTCCCTGTAATCAATTTGTTTGTGGGAACTATTGTTTTCTTGTGTGTATTCATTGCCATATGAGACTTATGTATCAAGCAATATTACTTTTTTTTTCAAACAGCTTTGACAGAAAAGACATCTTTTCTATATTTATACAAATTCAAAGCTTGAGTTAAGCTTCAAGGCCTCAATAAACTCTTTAGAGAGTCTGCTTCTGTATGTTCTCTATCTTTGTTGGAGAATCACTCCGCTACATTTGGGGCTCTTGAAACTAGATTTCTTCAGCAACCTGCCCAAGTGATTACACTTTTCAATGTCACTCTTTGATGTTTCCTGCCAATACTCTGGTTTCTCCTAAATCATGGTATTTCAATATTTTTAAGCTTTCATTAGACAGAAAGTATTACCAATTCATTAAATCTTCTCTATCTAAAGGGTTGCAGGACAGCAAATCTCAATCAGTCAAGGGAAAAATCATAAGCAGTTGGTTTATCTGAATAAAAGATTTTATTCTGCTTTCCATTCCTGCCGGGAGGCAAGTGAATGGGAAACCATACCAGTTTATACAGTGCTGTTTTCCAACACCAAGGGACCTTTTACATAGGAATTGCAAGTATTGGCATTTCATCACTGTCATTTTGTTTGGATACAACTGCACATGTTCCAATGTGCCTCTAGTATTGAACCAGTTGGACCGTTAGCCTTTTAATACCATGGTACAAGAACATAGTTTAGTTTAGTATGCCATTTACCAGGATTTCTCATGATGCCATGAAGAGGAATGATTTTGTAGTTTCTACTGGGTGGAGAACCTGTCCATGGCTTTCCATCACATAAGAGTGCTCTCAATGCGTACATTTTTCTTATCTTTGGAGCCTAGTTATGAAAGCTGACTTCAAGTAATTATTCTATGACTTGATTTCTCATGATGCCATGAAGGGGAATGATTTTGCAGTTTCTACTGGGTGGAGAACCTGTCCATGGCTTTCCATCACATAAGAGTGCTCTCAATGAGTACACTTTTTCTTCTCTTTGGAGCCTAGTTATGAAAGATGACTTCAAGTAATTATTGCATGACTTAGTAGTGCCAATAATATTGCAATTTTGGTCTGGAGGCTGAGATTTACTTTCCTTAGATTGGCTGAAATGAACCTTTTTTTGTTTTTCTTTCTAATCTGAAATTCTGAGATTACATGAAAGTTTAACGAAGGCATTTTAACCCGTATAAGGTCTCTCTCAGGAGAAGACAATGATACATTTTCCTAATGACTTTTGATGATTTTTTTTTCATGGTTGACATGATCTGCACAACTTCAAATATGTCAAGTCAATCTAGCAATCCTTTTAGGTGTCTTGAATGCATTGGCTGGAAACAATTCTGCTTAGTGTGATGCTTTTATATGCATATTTTGGATATGTAAATTTTGGGAAGCAATTTCATCCCCGTTAGTAGTTTTCTATATTGCCGGTTGTTCTACTCTTTAATTGTCTCAGACATTCATTTTTTTGGGCCAAAAATGTCTTTTATCATTATAGTTGTAAAGTTTATATTTTAATGCTTTTTGCAGAGTTTATTAATCTCGTTTCTTCTGAGTCCAATGAAGTTTGTGGCAGGGAGGAGAAAAGAACGATTGCACCCGAGCATGTACTGAAGGCTTTGCAGGTCTTTGTTTCTTCTGACACATTTTATAGTCTAAATTTGGTTTTTGTTTTGTGTGATTATGCATGTTCTCCTTTTCTACTTTGTCAAGCTTCCAGCAATAATGCATGTGGATTTCCTTCATTACGTGTTATTGTTTGCCAAATTTTGATTCTTAAGTATTTTTGTAATTGATTATCTGACTTGTGTTGTTAATTTTGTTACTTGTACTTACTAAGTAGGCTTACTGAATAGACAACAAATTGAAATAATCCGTTTTATAATTTTATCATCTTATGTTTACCGGATATCAAGTATTAGGGTTCATAGTGCTTACATTCTAGAGAGTTTGATCACAGATAACAAGTATTAAGTTTCATAGTCCTTACGTTCTACAGAGTTTGATTACAACTCCCTTACTTTCTTCTAATTAAAGAGTCCCGCAAAGTTCAATTTTTGGACCATGAGTCAGTAATATCCTTGCTGTGTGAGAAATACAATAGTTATTCTCATAGTTTTTAATAGCTTTGATGTTAATGGCATTAACAGAAGCTTTAAAGTAAAAAAAAATAATGATCCTTCATTTATTTAACATTTCATATTGGGCCTGAAGTAGGGAGATAGCATAGCTAGAGCTCACAAGTCATGAGATTGTTAACTTTTCTATAAGTCCATAATTTGTTGCAAATTGCAAGAGGGCCTGCTTACTGGCTTGGGCAAATATACTTGATCAAGAAAGCTATGTCAAAATTGAGCAGCCCTTGACAATTATCCAGACCACCACATGGCAATTTATTGGTTTCTCCCATTCATCATTTTTCAATCATTGTCTACAATGTCTTAATTAGTTGGCCTATCATCACCAAGCTAATCATGGTGGTGGAAAATTTCTTGGCAATTTTCCTCCTTCCGTGTATTGCGTTTTGATTTTTATAAAGGTTTGGCTGTGCTTCTAACCAAGCCAAACACACTTGATCTGGAATTTGTTTGCACTATGAATCTTACTGTGTTATGTTAACTTATATTAAGCTGGCTTGCTGTTTTATTTTCTATTCTGCTCAAATGTAGTTGTTTGCCTTATTTATCTGGAAGTAACCATGTGCTTGTAATATTAGGTTCTTGGGTTTGGGGAGTACATTGAGGAGGTTTACGCAGCATATGAGCAACACAAGCTAGAGACTATGGTAATTGTCTAGTTCTCTTGTGCTTCTTGTGCATATTTGACTCTTATGACAGATCTTTGGGTAACTGGACCAAAACATCCAAATGCTTGAAAAACTTGTTGAGCAATTGGGCTGGCGGGTTTAATTTCAGTTTCATACTTTCTTCTGCTACTGCTAGGTTAATTTGACCTGGGAAATTGTACTAGTGACTATGAATTAGGAGTAGTTAGTTTTTTTCAGTGTTTAAGCTTGGCACAAACAGTAGATGCTAATGTTTTTGGAAATACCTACCTACCAGCAGGACTCTCTGAAAGGTGGTGGCAAATGGAGCAATGGAGCCGACATGACCGAGGAAGAAGCAGCGGCTGAGCAACAGAGAATGTTTGCTGAGGCACGTGCCAGAATGAATGGCGCAGTCACTGCACCTCCTAAACAACCAGACCTGAGCCCAAGTTTAGAGAGAGCTAACCAACTATAGGACTTCTCATTTACTTCAACCATAGGCAAGCATCCTTGACTTTTCCCTTCGCCCGCTTAGTTTCTTATATTGTGTATAAAAAAAAAGGCCTTTGTGAGTACACTGGCCTTATGTGGATATGCGCTTCCATTTGTACTTATCTATGGATTATGTCTCTAACTTAATGTAATTAGTGAGAGCTTGTCCAAATCCTTTCCTTACCTACATGTATAATTTTAGTAACTAGCTATATTATATTTACGAAGTGGTAATGTTCGTGCATTTTATTCAACTGAATGGTTTAAGACATTGTTAAATCATGGATGCCTAGTGTGAGCATTAAGTATGTCGTCATAATGTTTTTGGTTTGATGTTCTACATTGTAGCTCAAGGTCCATTAACCTAACTTGTGATTCGTTGCGGCGAACCGCATGCTCAGTATTTATGCCCAAAAAGAAGTATTGTGACGCAATGAGGCAGGATGCTGTTTGTTAGTAATACAAATGATTTTTTTCTTTCAATCAAATTAAGCTACCAACTGATGTGGCAGCAACCGCACTTACAAAGGTTTGTGAGTGAGCATTGCTTGTGGGCGTTTAGGCAAAGTTCATATTGAAGTTGCTTAAATGCACAACTTGTGGAGAGTGGTCCTACAAAGTTAGTGATGTATCAATTTACGTTGAAATGTATTAAAATAAAAGAAATTTTTTGTGGTCCCACGGACAATTGAGGTGTCAGTTCGCAGGTAGGTGAAATGCAGACGATTCAACCGGCACTTAAGAGAAACCGGATTTTTCAGCAGAGAATTGAAGAGTTCTTTTGAATCGAACGAACATTAGCCTTAGCCATTGCCGTAGCCTAAGCCAACCAACAACAGTAACAAAAGTTGTTTTAACATTACGAGACGTGGAAAAAGAACAGAACAATAACAGAACCATGTTCTTTGAAAGTGAGCACGCCGATGCCAATGTCTGAATGTGAATAACAGTGTTGGGTTTGGATTTGGGTTTGGTTTTGTTTTGTGTTAGCAGAAACACTTTGTTCTTTTTTAGATTTCAGGTCAAAAGAGTCGGTCAAGCCAAATCCTTCTCTCTTTTTCTCTGTCTTCTACCCCACAAAGAAAGTGAAATAACACACACATTGTCCCCTTAGATTCCTTTCTTTTACCATTTGAAACACACTCTTTCTTTTCTCCTCTCTCTCTCCATTTCTTCCTCCATTGCTTCCTAAATGAGTTGGTGGGTCGGCTTCTGTTTCTTTTGTCAGGATTCTCTTTTGCTATAACAAAGGACTAGAAACAAAGAATTAAATGTAAGCCCCACAAACAAATTCAATAAAAGAGAAGAAACTAGAATCTCTCTCTATTCTTCACACTCTTTACTCGTTACACACACCCTTCACTCCACATTCACCATCTCTACTTCAACAACTTCCCTTCACTAGAGAGATTGATTTTGCTCTCTCTAATGAAGCCAAACATGACTAGAACCTCTCAAGATTTCACCTCCAAGAGACACTTTCACTGGACCAAAAAAGTTGGAACCGAAGAAGATGATCAAGTTCCAACCTTTAAAACTGAGGAAGATAAGAAAGAAAGCACAAACAATAAAACCACCCAAAACCAAGCGTCCATGCCAACGCCAAAGAGAAAACTTCAAGCGGTTGCAGTTTCCAGACTCCGAACAGTTCTCTCAGCATTTGGTAAGCACCGATCAAACTTACCATTAAGCCTCGGACCCCGAGTAATCGGAACCCTTTTCGGCTCCAGACGCGGTCACGTACATTTTGCATTCCAAAAGGATCCCAATTCTCCGCCAGCTTTCCTTGTCGAACTGGCCACGCCAATAAGTGGATTGGTTCGAGAAATGGCATCCGGGTTAGTCAGGATTGCACTGGAGTGTGACAAAGAGAAGGAAGAGGAGAAGAAATCTGTGCGTTTGCTTGAAGAACCCATGTGGAGGACTTATTGCAATGGCAAGAAATGCGGATTTGCGACCAGGAGGGAATGCGGGGCTAAGGAATGGAAGGTTTTGAAGGCTGTTGAGCCAATTTCAATGGGTGCTGGGGTTTTGCCAGGGAGCGAAGATGAAGCAGGGACTGGAGCTGACGGTGAAATGATGTATATGAGGGCTAAATTTGAGAGAATTGTTGGGTCCAGAGATTCTGAGGCATTCTATATGATGAATCCTGACAGCAATGGAACTCCTGAGCTTAGTGTCTACTTGCTAAGAATCTGAAACTTTGATGAGAAGGTCCAAAGTTGATCAATTTCCTTTTTGTGCTTTGAAAGAGTAAACTAGTGATACCTGTTAAGCTCTTCAACCATGAAATTGGATGCCTAGCTTTCCTGCAATTTTCCTTTTCTAGCATTTCAAACCTTTTTGAGAAAATGGGAGGTGGGTTTATTGTACTTTTTAGTTTTTAGGGGGAGGGGGAAATACATTACAACATGGTGGGCAGGTGGGGGATTAATGAAGGTGTGTATATGTATAGCTCTTTTACTTATTATTAGTATTAATTTGAAGCCACTCAGTCTTGTGCAATCACAAGTATTTTTTTTCCATTTTGGTTTTGAATTTTTAGCCTATATTACCATGATAGTTATCTTGCAAGTACTATGGAACAGACTATGAAAAGTATTATAACTAGAAAGAGATTAATGAATGTGCAACAGTGAATGCTCAACATTAGTAGATTCCTGTAATTAACACTAGCAATGAATGAACGTAAGAATGATGTACCAAACGATGGAGTGCGTCAACTCTTTTTTGGGACATCTTATGCGATTAGCACAAATTCCAGCCTTTCGTTTCTGATGCCCAGAAAAGTAAACCGTTCTATAGTTGCTTGCTTACAGTTCTTAAGGATATATCTTTGCTTTGCTGAGGAATTATCAGGGATCGCGTGATAACATCAAACAAGCATAGTAGCTTCACTTGTATGGCCAAAAAGTGTGTTCAAGTTTTCAGATGTTCTGTCTTTTTTGTTGAGATTTAGATTTTAATTTTGTGCATGAAATTAGTCAAATGATTAGCGCAAATGACACTTGTTATGGTGGGTTCTGCAAATGATTGTTCATGATTTTATCTTAAGAGTATTCTTTGCTTTTCTTTCTTACACTGGTTTTCCTGTTTAGCTAGGATTCTTGGCCTATTTGCTCATACATTCATTCATTAAAGTATCAGGATTTGGTCCAAAAGAGCAAGATGTTCCCAATCATTGCTTTTTTGGTGCACAATTCTGTGTGGATTGATTGATCCCAAGAAATTTATTAAAGCCTAATCATAGAAGTCATCAAAAGCAAAATATACACTAAGAAATTCTAAAAACAAAAATGAAAAAAAAATTAAAAATCCAATCCCTGGCAGCAGAATTGGGCTTCCTCTCCCATTTGTTGACTGCTTTTCTCATTTGGCATTTGATTCTTTCTGCTGGATTTCAATTACTCTCTCTGTTTCCTTCCCCACAGCCTGCTACTTTTTGCAGTTACCACGACCCAAAGTACATTCCCAGAAAATGTTTTAAGTTCATGACTCATCCCAAATGACACATCTAACCTCATTTAAAAAGACAATGGCATCGTTCTCATGGGCATTTTAGTCACTCGGGAGTGTAGTTTGTGCTGCTGTCCCTTTGTCCATCCTCTGTCCCTTCGCCAATCCTCAACGAGGAGGATGTGAAATCATAATAATTAATACAAAATTTAAAATAAATAACATAAAATATCGTTAATTTTATTTAAAATTATTGCAGATGCATTGTTGAATGCATGATAATATATAATTAAATAGGTGTATGATAGCATGGTAGTAGTAACAAACAATCTGAATATATGTTTTTGGAAAAAGAAAAATGAAGATGATGAGGAGTACAGCCAGGATTATTAAAACAAACCCACTAATTTAATTTGTTAAGATTAATGAGCACAAAAATCGAGGGGGGGGGGTTGTTTTGATGATCTACTCATCATTCTTCAAAAGATATAAAAGTTGGCTGCACAACAACATAAAGTTGAAGCCACAATGCTTTATAACATTATTGCTCTACTTGAATGCTAGCTTTGCCATAGCTTATTGTTTCTGTAGACTCATGTTGTACATGGCCTACTTGTTGTCAAGCTTCGGCCTTTGTGTTTCTTTTTGTTTGCTGTTTAGACTGCTCCATGGCCCATTTCCACTCAGATAAAGCTCTGGATAATTTTTTGTAGACTGCAAATTGTGGCTGCTGCTTGCATTAAACAATTGTTGAAGTTGGGTTTTATGACTTCAAAGCAAATGGACTTACTTCGATTCTGCAATTTTTTCCGGAAAAGGAGTCAGGAATGTCTGCATTGTAATTGGAACAGACACGATTTAATAAGGATATGGAATAATTATGTTGTTTTTGTTTGTTTTCCCAGAAAAAGAAATCGAGAACAAGCGATGTGTGTGCTTGCCAGCAAGAGTTATTCAGACTTTGCGAGTCAGATACACCTGCAAGCAATAATATTTGCATTAGCAGCTCCATTTCCTTTACAACTTTTCATGCTTACCGAAGCTCAAATTGTGAGAAATTTGATATTTTCATTTTCCTTTCAGTAAATAAATTCATAAAAGATGCAGGTCTTCTCACTAACAATCATAATGATTTGTTTCCATTAGGACCAAATTTTAAAGATGATCAGCCTAACTTTGCTCTCTCTCTCTTTTTTCTGTATTGGTGGTCAGCCTAACTTTGCTCGTGAGTAAGCATATTAATCTCTTATTATTGATCCAATTTCTTAAGATAATGAAAATGGGAATGCCTTTAGCCGTCCACTAAAACAAAAGCATAACAGAACTCCAAGCCTCAAGAGATTTGCCCAAACATATGAACCCAAATGCACAACTATTAGGCCCCATTCTTGCAGAAAATCAATAGCTACAGCTTTCAGATATCAAAATCACAACCCATTTCCAGAATCATTTGTACACTTCTTCCGTTACTTAAAATTGCTATTTCAAGAAATGAGAACCAATTTTTATTTGGGTTCAGATCAGTTTTATGTATCATGAAAGTGATTTCTTGTCCCTGACAAAACTGAAATGTCAACAATGCTGCGGTTGGATACCAGATTGCAACATTTTATTTGAAATTTCTGAGCATTTATTTATCTATCTGCTACCTTGTTACACAAGAACTCTCTGCACATTTGGAACTGTGATTAAAACCCGTAGGCAAGTAAATGAGGACACTCATATCAAATTCTGACATGAAAATAATTATAAATCTACACTTGTTTTCTTTGTTCTTTCTTGACAACAAATGCCTCAGGAGCTTGGAAAGTAAAAGAATACAATAATCAATTATGTGCTGGTGGGGAGTAATACAGAAAAGAATAACACAGTAGAAATACTGCTTTTCCTGGTCTTGGTTGATCACATGGCATACGACTTGGCAAAAACAGGACCACCAATTTTCACTCGTCTTTCTTCCCATGTTGAACCACCTGCTCGAGCAGAGAGAATGTCTCGAGGAAGAAGAGAATATGAATGTCCTCCCATTGTCTTCTCACTACTTCTTGATTTCTCTCATCTCCTTCTTCTTCCTCTGTTGATTATTTTTTACTGCTTCAATAGTTCGGGCCTTTGACGGGCAAAACCTGGCTGAATTAGGTAATTGATGATGTGTGGTCCAAATAGGAATACAAACAAGAAACATGGAGAGGCAAGCTGCATCAGTTACAGAAAGAAAGATCTCATATGTACACTAAAGAGAAGTACAGTGGGCCACGAAATTTTCAAATGGAATAGAAGCCTGACCATTTTTATAATTTCATCCACTCCCTTTTAATTTGATTAAATGCAAACAAAAACTGTTGGCTTAGTTTTCATTCATTACCTCTACGGTAGGCAAGTCTGAAAAATTTTGTGAAACGTTACAGAAAGCTTTTAGACCTGAAGGATGGTTATGATAATTTTCTTGTACTGTCATACATGAATATGCACATATTATCCACACATATGCATCATAATTTATGTATAGATATTCTAACCATCCAAGACATTTCTTAAATTAAAGAGGAAAAAGATAATTGGATAAATGATCAGTGTACCTGAAGCAACATGGAGGGAGCTGGAGCAAGTTCAGAAATGACATGACTTCTGGTTTTTCTTCCATTTAATGAACCAACCGATGGGCTGTTAGTTGTTGTTATGTCCCAAAAGCTTCGTTTTTTAGCTGTTGGGACTGGTGATCGAAAACGATGGCTAGGGCTTTTCAGCTTCCCCTTATTTAGCTCCTTGGGCCGCAAACTAGCCCTCGTTAGTACCCCTTCCCTCTTAACACCTTCTGTTCTTTTTCCTTCCAATGGTTTTTCACTTTTCCACTTTAGTTCACGAATAAGATTATCCTTTTGCTTTAGATGCAAAGCATGTTCTTTCTTCATTCTTTCCATTTCTGTTTCTAATGTCTTCACAGCCAGTTGAAGCTCTCTAACTGCTCCCAGTCCTAATTTTCTCTTAAATTCTGGTGTAAAACAATTCCCATGTAAGAAAGATGATCTAGGTTTTCGTTTTTTGTTTGGTTGGGCAATGGATGGAGGAGTTAAGAGAGAGGAAACTGAAGAGGGGGTTGGAGAATTTGCAGCTAAGGATTGTGCTTCAAGGGTCAGCAGTCTTTGTTGCTGGCGTGCCATTTGTACTCGCAACTCGCGATTCTCCTTTTGCAGTTCAAGTAGTAGCTTGGCTTGATCAGTTTCAGAATCAGGCAGTTGATGTATTTCCTCCTTTGCCTCACCTTCCTGCAATTGCAGATGGTGGGAAGGAATCATTAACAATAACTGAAACAACATATTCAGTTATAACTACATAAAAAACATAACAATCATTTGTTTCACAGCAATTAGCAGAAAACTAAGAATCAATGTGGTGGCACTGAGTAGATAGCAATATAAGAGAATTAAGTGACAATAATTAAAACAAAAAGATAATGCTTGTGAAGAATGAAAAGTCAAGAGGATGAACCTTGGTTCGGATCTCCTTGGCTCGATCAGCCCAATGCAGGGTGTTTTGAGTTTCGCCAAATGATAGATT
The DNA here is from genome assembly GCA_019650275.1 of Xylocarpus granatum. Lineage (NCBI taxonomy): Eukaryota > Viridiplantae > Streptophyta > Magnoliopsida > Sapindales > Meliaceae > Xylocarpus > Xylocarpus granatum. The sequence goes on along the minus strand of BNST01001808.1, from coordinate 144,799 downwards.
GCATGGACTAATGTTAGCAATCATCACAGTGTTACAAGCTCCCCCCAATGAGTCCTTAAGAAGTTGAGTAAGCTTTGAGTTCCGGTATGGAATGTGTTTCTTACCCTCAACAAGGGCATTGATACAGCTGCTCAGAGCAAGAAGTGACCGATTTATGTTGGCACCCTCAAGTGATCTTAGTGTTCTCTGATCAGTTGCAAGGGCTCTTTCTGACCCAGCAAGATCAATTAGAGAGAGCTTCCCTACTCTATTGACAACATTCATGGAACCATCTTTAACTCTATATTCAACAGCAACCTGGATAGAAAATGAAATAGTATTGAAGAAAAAGAAGAAAATAAAATCATTACTTAAAATACTAGAAGATTAAACAATAAAGGACATAAGACCATGGTTACCTGTAGAATAGCATGGGAGCGTGAAGAAGTTTCATTGGCACGAGTTGGTTCAGTGGTTCGGTTTTTGTTTCCTCGTTGAAGAAGCGCCATTACCTGCCACAAGCAATATGAAAACATGTCTCTTTTCTCATTCAGTCAGTCCTTTTAGAAATCTATAATTTTACCTCATCCGTAGAGTAAGCTCTGTATTGAGTAAGACCTGCTGCTACAATCCCCTGTAATACAAGGGAACAACCAATTTTCCATCATATACCATTTAAATTGTTTAAAACTAAAATGAATGAGAGAAGTGACTAATGAAAATTACCGCTCTTAGTTCAAGTTCTTGCTTAGCATTCAAAATAACAAAGCTTATAATGTTTCTATGCATTGGGCATAGTTCTGGCCGAAAAGATAAATGGATGCTCAGTAAGATAACACAATTAAAGAGTGGATGCTGTTGTGACCAATTTGGTTATTGAAATGAAATTAATTGGAAGTAAAAGCTATGCTGTTTGCTGGTTTTGTGCTTTCAGTGAAACAAATGCATTGCAAAAACTTCGGTCTGCCAGCTGGAAGAAGATTTCCAGCAATACAACAATTATGCATCAAGGGAAAAGATACAACGTAAATCTTGTGGTGATAGTTGGAAAAACATAGAGAAAAAATTGGAGCCTATCTTGCAAGTTAAAGCATTTGAAAATAATATTGTCTAATTTAAAGCATTTGAAAACAAATATTCTGTCTAATTTCAAAGGAATACACAGGCCCTTCCAAGTGGGGTGGTAGAAATTAGGTTTCTAAAGAAATGCAATGTGACAATCTCAAATGTTGTACAAATTATAGGGCAGACCTGTTTATCTTCTCTAAGGACCAGAGGTCTTCCAGGGGAAAGCAAATCCCTGACAGTTTCATTGTAGACCTCTAGATAGGAGAGCTGAACTACATGGTTTCCATCACAGCTCCTCTGCCTAATTTTGGTAAAGAGATCCTTAATTGCCAAAACCATCACCCCTGGGTTCTCCATTGTACCTAGCATTGTGTATGTTTTTCCAGCTCCCGTGGCACCATAGCAGAACACTGAACCATTTCTTCCCTGCAGAACTGCTTCCACAAGCTCTGCTGCTCTGAACAGCCAGAAGAAAATCTGTTATGTTGAATTTTCTGTCACGATCAAACTTCAAGTGGCAATAAAATTTGAATTCAATTGAAGTTTCAGGTAACATTGGCAGCAGTTATTTCTGTGGCAAGAAATTCTTGTCTTTCTTGGTTAATTTATAAGCTAAATTGGAAAAGAAATGTAATAAGTTTATGGTACTAAGTGTTCATCAGTTGATTTAAAAAACAAAAACAGAAACTTGGTTGCTTAGAGTTTATATCTTTCTTAAAGAAAAAACAGCAATAATCACCAGATTCGGGTCCCTACTTCCTTCTTATACCCTATTTTGTCAGCAATCCATATAAAGGGCTTAGCATAGCCGATTGTATCAAACGCAACATAAAGAAAGAACAAAATTTCTGTAATTCATGACATAAGCAGGGCCAAGTTTTACATAAAATTTATGTAGCTAGCGCCATTTTGGAATAAAATTTAAGTATATAGAATCACAAGGTTCAAAACATTTTCCTTTATTGTCTTAGCTTCCATATAGATAAACACCTGAGAAACCATTTTAACAAAGATCAGAAAGGGAAAATACTAATCGATGGAAACTTGCACTGGGCAAAGATTAACAAATGACAATTCAAGCACATATAAAAAGGTAAATTTGCAGGAAATGACCATAACAAAATATTCAGCTAAAGACCCGATCATAAAAGAGATCAACAAAGAAAATGTTTCAGTTTCAGTGCATTAAATGGAGTATATAGAATCAATTGAAGCTCTAGTTTTGACGCACTTACGTGGTGGAATAAATCTCTTGTTGAGTCGCGGAATCTGGAAATGAAGCATCAAAAGTAAAATGCCGTCCGCGAAGCCTCTTTAGCTTAAGATAATTGTTCTCATTCGCAAACTCAGTCAAATAAACATCTCTTTTGTTCACAATCCTCACAGAACTCCGTGAACCAGCTTCCTCCTCCTTCTTGGACATAGGCCTGAGCCTCGCAAACACAAGAATTCGAGTGCCAGTGACAAATTTCTCTGAAACAGCCTCCATTTTCTCCAATTCCTGCACATTTTTAACTCCAATTACTCCTTTTGGCTCTGTTTGCGGTACTGAAGTCCCCATTGACAGTCTTCTTGCCACAGTAGTTGTAGCATTGACCTTTCTTGCACAAGCTGGGAAGCCAAGAATTCGATCAGGACCCATCAAAAGATTCTCTTTTGCATCATCCATAGGTGGTTGAGGCAACACAAAGGTTCTTGTAACCTTAGAATTTGGGTTCGTTGGCATTGTTGTCATAGAGTTCTCTTTCATGACATTCTGCAACAATTTTGAATCTTTTGCTTCCTTTCCTTCTCTTTTGCAAGAATTAAGAAGTTCAACGCTTAGATGTGTCGAGAATCGCTTCTCTTCGGGCTTAGGAGACTGGTTCCTGAGAGCTAAAGAAGCTCTCTTTTGCTGCTCATACAAAGAAGTTAAAGCTTTCATTTTCTCTTTCAAGCCATGATGTGGATTTCTTAGAGGAACATTCAAGTGGGAAATCTCTCCTTGACCTGATCTTTGTCTGGTTGTTGTTCTTTGCCCTTGATTTGAGTCATTTTGTTCTTGACTTATAACTTGAGACCGAGTTGACACAGGCATTCTATAATCTTCTCACTATCTAAACATACCCAGATGAAATTCTCCCTCACCCAGTTGAAGAAACTGCTCAAAATGCAAGAAATTTTAAAGAAAAATCAATATGAAAAAAAAGAAAGAAAGACCTGGTCGAAGTGAAGAAGCAAAATAGAAAGAAATGCAAAAGAGAGGGAAGATCAAGACCGCAAGTGATTTGCTAATAATCTGAGCCGTCGATCTAATGAGCGAATGCACAATCGGCAGCAATGCCGGGAATGTTACATTTTGAAGGGAATTACTACTTGCACTCTTGTTTTTGCTTCAAGCATTTCCCACACGAGAAACAACGACTTTTCCACAGTCGAGTGGAAGAAGCAAAACGTGAGAGTCAATTAGGGTTCTCTCTTCTGAAACGAAAATAATTTTAAATTTTGTGAGTAACGGTCAAATTATTGTCAAGGCAACAAATGGCTGGCCATTGAGACGAAAAAGGTGGGGTCCATTCCCTTTTTTATTTTTTTTATAAAAATAATAATAAAGTAACCAAAGCAAAGCAAGGGTGTATTGTATGCTGCGGCTGAGCTACATCTTCCTCTATGTTCCCTACATAGATTACATCATGATATGTGATTATATTCACATTGTTTACTTCGTTAGTTCGTTACGTTAAATATCAATTATAAAATCAAAGTTGAGATTACGAAAATTTTCAAATTTGTTGGTATTTAATCAAATCAAGATTTATGATGATATTTGTACAATCAAGTGGATGAAAATGCATCATGAGTTTGTGTTGAACTAAATGAACGGTGTAGATTATGTATATTTACCCATTTAATATTTAGGCTGGATTCATGGAGGGTTGAATGATGACAAGCACAAGCTTTTATACAAACAAATATAAAATTTGTCTTTCACTTTTAATCTCAAAAGGAGAAACCCAGTTGAAATCCAATCCATCTCTACTTAGCTTACAAAACATCCTTGATCAAATCTTGATTGAAAGCGGAAGTAAGAGGAATGACGCAGTGAGTTAATATACGTCCTAATGACTTGATCAATCATGTTTAGTACTCAGTTAACCAAATTGGGCTCATTGTGCAATGGCACCATGGATTATGACAACAGTCTAAAGTATTTTGTTTACAGTAGTAGTGTTACGTATACAAGATCGTATATAAATTTATTTTTATAAATTAATGTGACTGTATCATAATATTTCAACAAAAACAGTAAATATTAAACCGAAATTCTAGCCCTGGAACTAGAACTAGCAGATTAAAATACTAAAACTGATAGAAAATCAACCCAGAAAATGACATAATGAGCAAGAAAATGGTAGGCGAAGCAATGGCTGGCCTATGAATTGCAGCAATGTTCTTCTTGGAAGAATCAGGCGTCGGGTTGCTCTGGTTCTGAGATTGAGGAGGATTTGCTGCAGGCTCCAAAACTTTGATTATCATCTTCTGGCCTCGCTCGCAGTGTCCAGAAACTCCACTGATAAAGTAGAACAAACCTGGACGGTCCAGCTTGAACACAGTGTCGCCATTGTTGGAGTAGAACAAAGGGTGACTCGATCGACATTTTTTGTACTCATCCTCTGAAACTTCCATGATCGAATCTTTCTTGTACTTGAACTCTAAATTCATGACAAAATGAAACTAAATAATACAAGTAATTAAAAGATTCTATAAAGTTGAACTCGTTAAGATATGATTATCTGCTGAGTTATATAATCACATAAGTACACATGTTACTGAAAATTTTCTTGTTGAAAAGTAAATATTTCAAATAAAATGAAGATAAGAAAGAGAGGAGTTACAAAGATTTAGTATACTTACGAACAGTATCACCAATCTTAAACCTTTTTCCAGAAGCCCAGTGGTTGTACATTTGGGCATTATCATCATCCTTTGCCTTAGGTACAACCCAGCCATCATCACCACCAACTTCAAACTCAGTAGACCTTACATGGGCAAGAAAAGAGAAGAGAAACAAGATGATAGAAAATTTGCAGAAGATCAGAAAAGAAGCCATTGTTAAAATTATTGAACTCAAAGAGAGAGGTCTCTAGCTTTATTGTGTTGCAATTTTTCTCTTGGCTTGGCGAAGAAAAATTAATTAATAATTGTGTGCTCAGAAAAATGGTTGCTTTGGTTGGACTTAAAGAAGAGAAATTAAGATTACGAATTTAAAGTCTGTTATGTTGAGAGCAATTAGGAAAGAAATTTGGAGGTAGTGGGATTGTGGGAGGTAACCGTTGAGGGCAAATGCTATATCTTTAATTGACTCGGTATAAATATAAATATATATATGTTTAGTTTAATTAATTAATTTGTTATTATTAATATAATTCTTGGATTCAGAAGACAGAATGCAGATTGGGTTCATGCAAGTTTGCTTATTGAATCGGTTTTCAGTTATCTTTTATTACATGCACAGAACTGACAACTGAGATACTGTGTTGCTTGAAATGGCTGAATTTTAGAGACATAATCGTCTTCCTTCTGCCTTTATGTACCCTTGTTTAATTAATTTGTGACTCTTGAGTCGGAATAAAGTTTCAGAAATATTTAATTTGATCGAGAAAATTTCTGAAGGTAAAAGATTGAATTTGGTAAATGATGTCTACCATTACAAGTTTTTCTTTTACGATATGATTCAACAGTACAAGACTACGTGTATCATGTAGACTTATTGAAGGAATTGAAATTCAAGTGCGGCCATAGGTTAGAGCTTCATCAATTCTTACCTTTTCTTGCATCAAAGTTTAGTAAACTCTCCTGCAATGGCCATAATTTTGGATTGATTATAACTTGGAAGTGACGAACATTTTCCAGAATATTCCAAAACAGAGAAAGGGTTGACTCGGCTGCTTAAATCTGCAGTGTTTCTCTCTTACATTGACAATAAAACTCAACAGTAGTCGCTCTTGCTAGCTACAGCTAAAATTGGAACTCCAAAATTCTGATTCAGTTTGTCTTATCCCTCTGCATGAAAAATCACGATGTCTAACAAGGTTTTACTCCATGAGGAACGTGGCTTCTTGATGTCAATTCAGTCTTGTAACAAAGATTTGGATTGTTCCAAACTCCAAATCGCCTACCCGTTTTCTCATAAAGCCAATGTGAGATTTCAAGTTTCCCTGTCAAGTGTTACCATTAAGGTAAAGTGCCCGAATTTTGGGCAGATTCCCTGAGAGTTTATCATTATTCGGTCCGAAAAATCTTTGCATTTCCATTTCTGCCATGGAATCTGGTATTTTCCCTACCAATCCCATGTTAGAAAGATCAAGAATTTCCAAGTTTTGAAGTTTTTTCCATTGAATTCCATCGAGTTCACCTCCAAGTAGTGGGTTGTTGGATATCACTCTCTTTCAAGGAAACCATTTCTTGAATTGACTGAATCAATCCACCTGATAAATTGTTGCTCCTTGGATCAAATATTGTCACATTTTTTAAATTTCCAGTCTCTTTTGGCGGGTTTCCATCTAGCTTGTTGTAGCTCAAATCAAGCTTGAACAGTGAAGTGAGATTTCCCAAAGTCAACGGCAGTGACCCTGATAGATTGTTCCTGCTTGAGTCAAGTATTAAGAGATCCGTCAACCATCCAACACTCGGCGGAATCTGGCTGCTGAATTGGTTTCCGGCGAGGACAAGGCATCTCATACTGACCAAATTTGCCAATTCTTTTGGCAATCTTCCTGTTAATCCATTTTCTAGTACTACTAGAGATTGGAGCTTTCCAAGACAGCCAATGCTTGTTGGAATTGTACCAATGAGACCGGGGTATGATAGAAATTCTAGGGATACCAAGCTGTTTGCAAGATTTTCGCAGTTCGAAGAGGGGATTTCAACTGGGGTTTTGGATTGTTGAAGAGAAGCAATTGAAGAATGAAAGGGAAATTAGGTGATGAGCTCGAAGAGATGATGAGGAAATTTTGCAGTATGAGCACAACGAAGAGAGTTGTCGGAGACTGGACCAATGTTAATACCAGCTACATGCCAAAACCAATCAAAGTAATCGCAGGAAACTGCCTGAACATGATTTGAGAACACGATGATATATATATATATATATATATATATATATATATATATATATATATATATATTATAAACAAATCCATGTATTTTATTATTTATATATATATATATTTTTTGACAAATTTTGTCAAAAAAATATTATTTATTATTATTTTTATAAACTCGATTAAAACTTTCGATCGAAAAATCATTAAATCACATCAAAATTTATAAATTATACGTAAAAATTGGCTTAAATTCATTTTTAAAACTTTACATGTATTAACATATTTAGTATATTTATACGTTTGACAAAAATATTAAAAAGAAAGTTGGGAATAATTTATTTAAATATTAAAAATTTAATTTTAAATATAAAAAATTTAGAATTTGAGTTATAAACGTAAAGGAGTCTCAAAATTCCACTGCCATCAGTTGGTCTTCACAATTTCATCCTGCACGTACATTTACCTGATCGTTCCTCTCACAGTAACTAAAGTTTGCCCAACCTATAGGACGTCGTCGTTCGGAGCGAAAAAAAGAAGAAAATAACTTGAAAGAAACGAGAATTCTGGAGAAGCAAACTATGGCGCAGGACTCGGAGAAGAGGTTCCACTCCATCATGGATAAGCTCCTCCGGGCTCCTAAATCTACACCAAGCTCCTCCAGGTTCTCTTCCTTTTATTTTTGTTTTAATTTTTTTTCCTTTGAGTGTTTGGTTCCCGAGAAAAGCGAAGAAAGATAATGGAAAGTGAAAAAAATATCGCGATGCAATCTTATTGGTGTATTTCTAGTTATAGTTTCCAGAAGATGAGAAATTGACAAATTAAGATTTCGGTTAAATTCATCTTCTTCTAGTTGAGGCAAATGATTGATAATTTAGAAAAAAATATATAGTTTGTGTGAAATATTCGTTTTCTTAGTTAATTTTATCATGTTCAGGGTTAATATCTGTCAAATATAGAGCGCAGTATTAACAGTTTTTTACTTTTTCTAAAGAAATAGTAATTGTACCGGAGTAGAATCGAGAAGAGGCACGAAGCGGCCGAATTCAGAATCTGCATTAGCACTAGTGGAACCGAAAGCCATTCCAAATGTAATGGAGAAATATCAGCATTCTTCTGCTTCTGATGGATCATCACAAGCTCCTTTATGTCGACCATGGGACCGCGGTGACCTTATGCGTAGACTAGCCACGTTTAAGTCTATGACATGGTTTGCCAAGCCTCAGGTTTGATTTTCACATCCTATGTAGTTGTCCGATTGATTCTTGGTCTCTATCTCTACTCAAGAGTACATTTAGCTGAATATAACCAATTATGTATGTGTTTGAGTATTATAGACGTGTGTATATTGGTTATTATTGCATATATTCAACCGTGGTCTATATGTATGTTTGTGTGTGTTTTCTTTTTTCCTTTTCTAATAGTTTTTGTGTGTGAGTCTGATGCAGTTTGGGTGCTTGTTCACTGAAAATCTTCCATCTCAAGCTTTGAGGTTATATTTTTGCTACAATCCTTTTCTTTTATGATATACATTTTTAAGTCTCAGTGTCTGTGGTTGTAAAATATTGAACCAATTTTCTTTCCAATTGTTGTAAGAGGATGTACTAGCTTCATTTAATGCTTACATTTTTTAGATCCTTTATGATAATTTGTGTTTGAAGAATATCAAGATAAATTTGTCTGTTAAGAGACCTATTTGAAGCCTCGAAGTATGCAATGGCATTAACCATTTTTGTTGAAATTAGTATTTAATCGAATTTTATTTCTCACATATGTAGCGCTATCTGTTGCAGGGACATGTTATTCTTTTGCCTTCAATAGACGCTTCTTGGAGAAGTTCTATTCAATATCCTTGTAATTAACTTGACACGGGTGGAAATATAAATTCTCATTTTCTGCTTTTGGCTTTTGTAGGTTGTAAATGCTGTAAATTGTGCAAGGAGAGGTTGGGTCAATGTTGACACAGATACCATAGTCTGTGAATCTTGTGGTGCACGTCTTCTGTTTTCAGCTCCCGCATCCTGGACACGGCATCAAGGCATGTCATATTTCTCTTCCATTCAGGAACTATTTGAAAAATGTTGTAAATTGTACAACTTTTGGCCTGATTAAATCTACATTGGACTGTTTCCTATGTTCTCTCAGTTGAGAAGGCAGCCTTGGTATTTAGCTTAAAGCTTGATAATGGACACAAGTTACTCTGCCCTTGGATCGATAATATTTGTGATGAAACACTGGCGCAGTTTCCTCCAACTACACCCCAGGTTGTAGTTGACAAGTTTAGAGAACGTTATTCTGCACTCTTGCAACTATTAGCTCTTCCGGTAATTTCACCTTCAGCAATTGAGTATATGAGAAGCTCCCAGCTTGAAGAATATCTTAGATGGTTTTCAATTCCGGAGTATGGCATTGAATCCACAAATGGTTTGCAAACAGATTCCCTTGGCAATGAAGGTGTAGACAATTCTGCTAACCTGTACTATCAGGTTTGATACTTGCTTTAATGGTTTTTGAATTCTAGTTTGGCAATATGAATATATGCTTATGCATATATTTTTAATTATAAGCCTATTAACTTTGGTGCATTTTATATTGTTGCTCCCAACTCTATTATGTATTGGATTTATGTGTTACTAATGGTTGTTATCATTGCACTTGAAGCCAAGAGGTCTTTCTTTTCTCTTACTTCATCTTATTGCTTTCAGTGACCAAACTGCTTATGTTATCCAATGTTTTTCTAATCCACTTCTGATTGCTCACTTGTAATTCAGCTATGTGATGATAGTTTGCCTCCATCTTTGCTTGATTTTCAAAATGCTTCTAATGAGTTCAGTTGTGCTTCGCTGAATTAATTGATTTCAAATCCTGCCCATTTCTTAAAAAAAAATTGGGAAAGCTTTCAGTTTTTCTGGAGTGAGTATGGTATTTCTGCTCTGTTACATAATTTGTGTGTATTACTTCATTCTTCACTCACATTTTGCATTTTAGTGCAAGCGCGACAAACTACAAACTGTTCATTGCTATTACCAAACAAGTCAGTAGTAATTGACAGTTATGTTGTTTCTGTTGTAATTACGAGTAATGATGTCATTTTCAGGCACTACAGTTCATAAGTTTATGTGGCTGGGAACCACGTTTGCTTTCTTATTTAGTTGACTGTGAGGATGGAGTAGATCAGTATGTCAAAGATGTCAATGGACAGAAGCCAAGCATCACTGTCCTTTCTGCTCCTAGCAATGAAACTGTTGAGGTTACTGAAAACTCCGGGGCCCATAAGTCTGTTGTGTTGGATTGCAGGCTTTGTGGTGCCAGTGTTGGATTATGGGCTTTTTCAACAGTTGCACGTCCTGTAGAGTTTTTCAAGATAGTAGGATATGCGGAAGTAAATGGTGAAAATAATTCTGGGACTCATGGTTCAGGTAATGAGAATCATGTTGACAATAGGGAAGTTATTGCAAATACTGCCTCAAATGGTGAACCACCATACAAGGAGAGTTTACCGCATTTAAATCTGACAATTGGAGGAGGTCCACCACCAGCAAAACAAAATTTTAAAGCAACAATTTCGTTGCCTGTTATTGGCCGTGCTTTAAGAGCTAAGTTCTCTTATGACTCTGATTTTAGAGATTATACATTTGATAACCAAGAAGAAATTCGATTGGGATCTAGGAATAAGAATTTGCTTCAGGAGGGGAAAGACCACACAGAGCACAATCTTACTGAACACATTGTTCAGGCTGAAGATACGGGGTTATTAAAGAGAAAACAACAAAATCAGGGATCAGATAGTTCCATAACTGATGGTCAATTTCCTTGTTCAAACCTTAGTGAAAAAGGTGATACTTTTGGAAAGGAAATCACTGATCATATGCCAGTGGAAGGAATAAGTGTCACTAAGCAAGACACATTTTCTGAAAGTGGTACTCCTTGTGCCATTACCCAAAATCCCACTGAAACTGCACAGATTGTAAAAGTAGGCCAAAGTCAAAGTGATTTGTCCTCCGAAAATGCTGTGGATATGGATCCAGCTGCAGGGAAATTTGGTCGCTCGGAAGCAGCAGACTCTTCTCTCATCACTCCAGATGCTAATTTAATCATTGGAAATGAGAAACTCAAAATTGAAAGATCATTGGAGGTTACATCTTATAACACAGTTGTAGCTGGAAATGCTGGTAAGATATTAGTATCAATAGTTTGCGAGCCTTTCAAAAATATTTTGAAATGACACTGATATTCATCTGTGAATTATATTTTTGCTTCCTTGATTAACTAATCCAATCTTTTTATATTTTCTTTGAGACCCTTTACAGTTTCCATTTCTTTTGGCTGGGATTCATGCCTATTCAAATTGAGTGACAAGTTTAGTTTATCTATACCAGCTTCTTGCATATCTGGTTTTGATATTGACTTTCTTTGTTTTCTTCTTTTCCCTTGAGAAGCATACCATCTTCTTTCTTTTGGTAGTTGTCATGGTTTTTGCATCTTGGAGTGAATGATTTTTTAATTTTCTGCCTTTTCCTTTCGCAATTTCTCCGTTACATGATGCTCAGAGCTGTGGTGTTATTTCTAATGCATGGTTTTCTGTATTATGTAAATTTACTTTTATCAATATAATATTGTCTGGTGAGCATATATTTCTATGTAACCACCTTTTTGCTTTTTAATGTGTTGATATTAAATCAGTTAGCTAATGTGGTTGCTAAATTTTGTGTTCATGACTTTCTTCTGGATTAATATTATTTGTACCCTATGATGAGTGTAGAGGAGGTTAGAATTTGTTTCTGGGAATGGTTATGGCCCTAATAAATTGATGCAAGATGTAAATACTGAGAAACTGCTGGAGAAGTTATTACCTTTTTTGCATTAAATTGATCATACATCAATCTTGGGCAGTCCTTGATTTGATGTGTGATCAATTAATATTGAAGAATAAATTCTCCAGAAGACATAACTTCTTTGATGTGTGTTTAATTAGATCATAGTCAGTGCTATCTTGTCAACAAATCATGGTGAGTCCTGTATGAGACTTCATAACTACTTCAGTTGTGGTCAGCTCTAAAGGCACTCATTTGCATCTGGCACATCATCGAGGGTTGTTCCTGTTTTGAAGATTGAATGATTTGACTCTTAAACTGTTGGGCAAGCATAACCTTATTCTAGCTGCTCATCCAACTTTTCAAGTTATCTTTTATTCATTCCTTGTTAAGCTAAATAAGGTTGAAATTTAACATTTGGTGCTTTGGCTACGCCTATCTAATTTCTTTCACTGGTAAAGGTGGATTGCTCGAGTAGCTGGGCTGGGACCTACTACTTTTCTCCACAATTAATCTACTTTCATGAGTGAATTAATTTATGGTTGTATATTTGTGTGATGATATGTCTCTTCACAGAAAGCTGCATTAGATTTTGATAGCTGGTTTCTTCAGTGGGCCATAAGCTTACTAGGTGTCATAATAGCTGGAGTATTTTTGAGGGGTATCAATGGTATGCCAATAAGAGTCTCCTAAAACAAATCAACCGCAGAAGTTTATTTATTTATTGAAAAACAGAAGATAGAATTAAGTTAAAAATTGGAGTGGCTTTTAAACAACAGAAGGTTGCAATTGCTCAATGGTTTGCTGGAGAACAGAAATAAAATTACTTTGCCTGTGCAATTATGCCTCTGTGTGTTCACTGTTGTATCATGGTAGAAAACTGAAAAATGAAATCTTAATGATACTAGTGTTGAATGAATGGTGAATTGTCCACACTGCAGCCTTTAACATTCTTATGAAGTTTCACCTGTATCTGTTGAATTGTGAAAGTTTTGCCTCCCTTGATGGATGTGTATTGCTCTATTTTTTTGTATTCTTTTTAGTCAAATTCTAAGTTACTCTATGTCATTAGTGTTGTTATTTGATTGCAAGAGTTTATGTTAACCATAGCCCTCTATTCCAGGAAAGGATCCTAAGCAACTACGGGAAGAGAATACAATGAAGTTTGATCCAATCAGGCAACACAGACATTTTTGCCCCTGGATTTTGTCAACAAGCTGTGGATCACGTGCATGGCAACAAACTCTTTCTGCTTTACTTCAACAAAGAGAACGTTCTCATTCTTCACCTGCAAATTCTCCTTCATCTTCCTCAATAATTAAGGTATGTTCTTTAATTATTGCTTGATGGCAGTGGTGGTGACTGAATGTGCAAAGGGAATGAGATTCATCCTTGCTTTATTCAAATTCTGTTAGTTTCAATGTGTGCCTGTACCAACACGGGTGGAGTAAATACCAAGTGCAAACCTGCTGTACCCAACCCCGATCCTTTTCCACTTTGAATGGCTTGTGCTTTCCTGATATTGTCATATGAAAAGTAATTATTTCTTGCTGTAATTAATTTGACAGGTTGATGATCCCATTGCTTCAGTCAGAAAGCTTTTCATGTCTCCGGTCCCAAAAAGAATGAAGCCCACTCATGAGTCTAGCTGAAATGTTGGCAGTGCAATCAATTTTGCTGGGTTTTGACGATTTTCAAAATATGGTGATTGGGATGAGACTATTCCTCGCGTATGTGGTAGTATGATTATGAGTTACGTCCAGAAAAATGTATTTCTCTTTGTTACAAGGACAAAAAGTTTGGCAAAGAAACATCCCATTCATATGCTCTATGATTGTGAGTTTTGGAACTTACATTGTAACAAGAATTTTTTTTTCCAAAGAATGGCAACTGAATTTATTACTCACATGCCATCAAGCCACAATTTGTGATCCCCACCTTTGAATACGGACAGTTGAAGCCGCGTTCTGCCACAACAGCCTTTTTGTCTCCTATTAGCTTCGCCACCTTGCTCACCAAACGACATGCTGTTGTAATTTTCCTTTGTGATTGCCTGGAAAATAATAAGCATTCTAGTTAGAACAAAGAATTAGCTAACTGAAAGACAGAAACTGAGCAACTCTCAGCTTGAGCTATGAATTGACGTTTCTCCTACTGGTTCCTCTTGTAAGTCATAACTTGTCCTAGCTTTGATGTCAATACTTTGACAACTGTTCTAATATCCCTAGAAAGAACAAAATGAAACACTGCAAGAGGCACCAGGAAGAAGAATAGGACAAGACACATCCAAGGAAACACAGGTTTGTTAAACTAACCTAAAATATGGAGAACCAGTATTATCCTGTACGGTCTTCACCTGCCCAATCTTCTCAGCAACGTCCATTCCTTGCAGAATTCTTCCAACGACCAGAGCTGAAGCATCCAGCTCCGGGGAATCCTTTGTGGCTATCACAAATCCTGTTCCATTCGGGTCCTTGCCTACCTCCTCTTGATCAATCTCCAGCTGGCCTTTCCGGGCAACCAACTTTAGCTTCGGGGGTGGCTTTGAAGGGTCTCTCACTATAATGCTGACAGTTCCGTCCACATTCTTTGTCCCCGCTACACTTTTCATTGTTCTCTCCCATTCTTGCATGAGATTTTCAACTGCCAAATTGCTTCCTGTTCTATTTGCTAGCTCAGCATCCACACCATACGACCTCACTCCACCATGTTGCACATAATTTGGCATGATTTTTTTGAACTCTTTTCTTCTGTACCTAATCCCAGCAGTTCCCTAACAATACTAATAAACCTATCAAGTCCAGCTAGAGTACTGTCCCCATATAACCGGATAACAATGCGACCAGCGGGTTATCCATCAATCGATACGTCAAGAAATGCTCGTTTTCTGGGAACTTCATCGACACATTTAGGATTGTCATCACGCAAATTCTCTAATAACTCATTTTTGTTGGTGTCTGACAATACTTCTGCTTGCGCCTTGGACAGGTTGACTAATTCCAGAACTGGATTCCCCAAAAAAAGAGGCAATGAAGAGTTGCTGTGTACTGTGAGCTCTCGGCGTGATAATTTGCCGCTTTGTTTTGAGGTTAGGAAGAGATAGAGAAGTGGGGAAGTTCTGGACTTGTGGAGGAATTGTTGGTGATGGCCTTGGAAGAAGGGTTTGTGGGGAGGAATTCAAGACTTTCAGGTTTTGTAACATTTCTTATCAAATTTGGTCTTCTGGGTTAGTTTCTTCGCTGCTTTAACAAAATTTTCTGGGTTTTGGTGCATGTACACGAATTCTATTTCTGTTTCGAGTAAGGGATTTTCGAGATAAGAAACGATACAAAGCAAATGCATCCATATGCTTGGAATAGTCTGATTTTCTGGCACAAAATGCACATCACCAACCAACATGAAGAGATCTTGTGGGCCAACTCCTCATTTGGAATCAAGGTCCTGAAAGTTTGCATGGACCATACGTTTATGAAAGAAAGATCGAGACTTGGTTAAATTTGTTCTGTTTGAGCTTTGAACTTTACGTTTTTAAAAATGGTATTTTAAATTTATTTTTAAAAAAATTTGGTGAAATTACTGATATATACAAGTTTTTAAAAAACTAATACAGAGTATTTTCAATAATAAAATTATTATATATAATTAATTAATTAAAATAATAAAATAATACTATATATAATTTGAGATATTAGTGATATTTTTTACCTTCTTTTAAAGTTTTAAAAACTAATAGAAATTACTTTCAATAATTATTTTTATATTTTAATAATTATTTTGATTTAATAAATATATAAAAATTATTTATTTGTATAAAAATATAAACTATTTAATTAATAAACATATATAAAATTATATAATGTGAATATATACAAATAGCTATTATAAACTACTTATTTATATCGAATAATTTTAATAATTATAAAATATTTTTATAATTAATAAAATTAGTTACATCATAAATTTTTATTTTAAAAAAATAAAAATTTAATATTTTACATTTTTAAAAATAAAATTTCTTTATAAGATGAAAATGAAATTTTACAAAGCTTATTCAATTCTCTTTTTTTATAATTTATAATTTAATTAATTTTAATAATCATATAAATATTTTATAAAAAATTAAAATATTCCTATACAAATAAGTAATTTTTAATATTTATTCATATCATATATTTATTAAATTAAAATTTTTTATACAAGTAAGTAATTTATACTATAATATATTATTAAATTAAATTAAATATTAAAATATAAAAAATAATTTTTAAAATACTTTAAGTTAATTTTTGAAATTTAAAGAAATTTATGTGAAAAATATCATTCATATCTAAAATAACATAATGCTATTT
The DNA here is from genome assembly GCA_019650275.1 of Xylocarpus granatum. Classification (NCBI taxonomy): domain Eukaryota; kingdom Viridiplantae; phylum Streptophyta; class Magnoliopsida; order Sapindales; family Meliaceae; genus Xylocarpus; species Xylocarpus granatum. The sequence goes on along the minus strand of BNST01001808.1, from coordinate 128,506 downwards.
TAATTATTTTAATTAATTAATAAATAATATTTTTTATTAATTTTTATAAAAGAAAGGTATTTAATTTTTTTTTAAAAAATTATCAATATCTCTATGGGTGTGTATGTATGTTAATTATTATACAATTATTAATAAAAACATGATGGATTAAAATTAATTATTATATTTTGTTTCCTAAAATGTAAACCCATACAAATTTATTTAAAACTCTCCTTAAAATCACATTTTGCCACGTGTAATAGAAGAGAGGGAAGTTACAATTTGCCACCTCACCACTAGGGTTTAAGCCAAAACCTCCCCAAATTCACGGAAGGAACAGAAGCACCGAAATAGTCGTAGTCATTTTTCACATTCATTTTGATGGCAACTCTGTCAAGAAGAATCTATCGTTCTCTTCTCTTAAACCCTGAAATCTCTCAGCTTTCTAGGGCCTTCTGCACCGCCAACTTCTCCTCTTCGCACGACAACTCCGACCCGGATGAGTCAGTTCTCAATTCCGACACCGAGTCAGTACCTTCCTCATCTTCAACTCAGACGACGGGAGAACAACGACCGTTTTATGAGCGACAACTGGAGAACGGCCTCGACGTGGGTATTTACAAGGTAAACCTTCGCTCACAACCAACACTTCTGTACTTTTTCTCCTTTGATTATGTTTTTTTTCTTTTGTTATGTCTTTGTTTGTTATCGCTATCAGTATTAACATTTGATCCTTAATTACTGTTTTCTGGTGCTTCAGGGTAATAAATTAGTTCCGCAACTTTGTTAATTGTACTGGAATTTTCCTTGTATTGAAGAAATGGAGCTATTTATTTGGCATTTAATGCATTTTATGGGGGGGTTTTGTATTAGGCAGTATTGGTAGGGCAGGTGGGGCAGAAACCATTGCAGAAGAAGTTGAAGAGTGGGCGGACTGTGACACTGTTATCACTGGGAACAGGTGGGATTCGTAAGTACCGGAGTCCGTTCGACAATGAGGATCCAAGGGAGTATGCAAATCGCTGTGAAGTTCAGTGGCATAGGGTGTCAATTTACCCAGAGAGGTTGGGCGGGACTGTCATGAAGCACGTTGTGCCCGGGTGAGATTTTCTATCAAGTATGTTTGAATATGTGACGTGACCCACATTCGTATGTGCTTATTTAGCTTGTAAACGATGATGCTTTTTGTATAACTACAATCCATTTTCATATTAGGTGCTCATTATGAGCCTTTTGTAGGAAACCTTAATTTTATTGGTAAACAATAAAAGAATGAAATAAATTATGCATGAGTTAATCTTTCGATATCAGTATTAGCAGTAAATCTTGTCCCAGGGTAGATAAGTGGTATCAAATCAAAATTGAAGATCAACACATGTAAATTGGTTACAGTTAGTATTAAGGGTTGCATTATATTTCTGTGAACTTGTGAACAGATGCAGAATTTCTTTTCTTGCCTTTGTGTGAATAATGAAAACAGAAATTTACTTATTGCAGTCAAAACAAGTACTCACTTTAGGAGAACAGATAGTTCTGAAGGAATGCCTGCATTTCACATGTAATTAAGAATTCCTTTACCATGCCATAGTTCAAAATTTAATACTTTACCATTTGTGTTAAGTATATTTGCTTTACTGAAATGCAGAAATAATCTAGATAGACAAAATTCTTCTGTACATTAGTTCTAACTTACACGTAGAATGTTGGTTGTTACACTTTTATGAGATGTCAACTTCAATGTTACAAAACATTTCACCATTTTTGTTGTTGTTGGATTATCACTTTCAATGTTTTCTTGATTGATTTGATTGTTTTGTTAAGCCCCCAAGATTAGGGTTCGCCATTTAAAGTTTAATGGATTAAATTAAGCTAAAAACACATGGTTATAGAGATTTTCACAAAGTTTTCTCAAGAACATGAGCACCAAAAATTTAAATCTGCAAATTTTATTCTCTTATAATACTTTCAATATCCTTTAAGAAATCTCAACTCCCACCACCACAACAAGCTCATTATTTCAAAACTTAACACATTTTTTTAATTAAATATAAACAACATCTGGTGCAATCACACACTCTATATAATTACAGTATACACAACTAAATATTTTTCAAAAAATACATCTAGCCAAAGAATAACATGTCTTCCATGTTCATTTAAATTCCAGTTGTCTCAAAAGAAAATCTGAAAAGTAGGCAATAAGCCAAAATCGAGTAAATATTTACATATAAGAGAGAATTTCTAAAAAAAAATCAATAATTATTATGCTTCTATTTATACTTCTCGTAAACAAGTATAAACCATAATCATGATAACAAAATAACAATACAATTTAGTTATTAATATGTGCAATGTATAATTTTAGAATACTATTTTCAAGGATTGCTATTCAAGAAATGTATAACTTGTGTATTTTAGGGGTTTTATACTCAAAGACTGTTGCCTATGATTTTAATTTTATGGACTTTTATCATGAAATTGAAATCAAGTTCATGGTCACCGATGTTAAACAAAAGATTTTACACTATTCTATATTCTAAGCACACAATAATAACAAAACAATTTGTTTATATCATTTCACAATATTTTATAATATCGAGAACACCTATTAATTTGAAGTTCAAGAACTTAAAATAATTGTAATTTTAACTTTTAAACTACCCAAAATAAAATCCACTTATTCCTTCCAATTTTCAACAATTTCCACACCAAATATAAATATTTTTCTTTCTAAAATAAAATGAAAATAAAGATATTACCTTAATTTTCTTTCCTTATTTCTATTTTTCCTATCTCTCTTTCTTCTCCCCCTTCTTTTTTTTTCTTTTTCCTTTTCTCCTTCTTTATCTTTTCTTTCTTGCATCTCTCCTTCTTTCTCTCTCTCTTTTTTACCTTCTCTTTCTTCCTGGAGTCTCTCCACTCTTCTTTCAGCTTCTAGATTTCTTCATGCTTATCCACCTACTTATATACATAGGGACATGGAAAAAAAATTGGGCTCAAAATATTTTGGGCTTAAAACAAACAAAATAGGCTTAAGACAATTTGAAGAAATGAGCTTGGGTCTTACAGTTTATTTTGAACATAGCTTGGTTCTTCTGAATTTGTATTTATGGTTGCATCTGACTTCAGGTGCAGGTCATTGACATCTGATTTTTCAATTGTGATTCTGTATTCTTTTGTTTTCTGCAGATCAATTTTATATTTAGAAGGAAATTTGGAGCAAAAGATTTTCAATGACCCAATAACTGGCCTAGTTCGGCGCATAAGAGAGATTGCTATTCGTCATAATGGTACTTATACTACTTTCTTCAGTTGTGTTCTTAGCATGAAAAAGGACAAGTTCTTATTTTCCAATGTTTATATAAATTGCTCAAGGATGAAAAAAGTAAAAAAGAAATATAAAATCGTCTGAGCTCATACATATTGGATTTTTTTTGTTGCATATTAGTTAGAGTTATCATAAATGTTATTTTCTGTGATTTATATGTACGTAATTTCCCTGATGCGTTTATTTATGAGTGCTAAAAAAGCTTTTCAGTTAAAGGGAATATGCCACTTTCTAATTGATATGTCCCTACTTGACATAATCAAATTGTGAAGGCATTGACTCATTGTGATTTTGTGGCAGCAACATTAGCCTTCCTGCTTTGTTTTGAATCATGTTCAACCTGCATTTAGCATGTTAAAACACTGCGTTTAATTCCACTTGCTTGTAGTGTCTGATAGGATATTATTTTCTCACCTGCATAGACTTGCTTACCATTTTTTTTTAATTCCAATTGAAATTTGTTTTTCATTTTTTTTTCCTGAACAGCAAGTACATAAGAGTGAAAGTTATAATTAAACACTGTGTGATGATGCTAGCTGAGAGGAAAATATATCTCCTTGTGGGCATTCAAGCTATTTTGGGAACACTGAATATTAAAGGAAGTAGTAAGAGAGATGCATGTTAGCTATAGTTGAATAAGTGTTAATTACGAAAAGAGCGTCAGTTAACAGTTACTATAGTCCTGGAGAATTCATCAAAGAAAAGAGTATCAGGAACACTGAAATATTAAGGCATAAAATCGCAGAATAGAGGGGAATGTTGATCTAAGGGAGGGTGAGGCCTGCCTTTATTGTCAAACTTAGCCATGTGTCAGAAAGGGCAAAAAGTTTGGAAGTTTACAAACGCTTAAAGACTCAACTTTTATATGTTTAGTTAATCTGCTTCAGGCCATCTATAATGCAATTTTGGGATATGCAATTTTCTTGAAGACTTTCACAATTACCAATGAGCAGTTTTTCAGACAAAACGCTTGTGATTATTGTTGGTCCTATGGTAGAATTTTAAGCTTTCAAAGAGGATAAGCCCACCCTCTTAGTAAAGCTCTGCAATCATTGTCACATTATGTTTGGTTAACTTGAAACAGAACCATCTTTTTTATAAGCATCCATTCTCCAATAGTCCAAAACTTCAGAAACAATGCAAGAAAATTTGTCTACTGAAGACAAAAAGCAATTATCTTTTGAAATCTAACCACGCAATGTTTAAGCTGTTGATTGCATGGATCTGACATGAACTTGTTTAGTGAACAAACCAGCATATAACTTTGTCAATCAGAATCTTTCTGAAGGCCAGAAGAGCCTTTTGCATGGAATTTGGCTAATATGTAGTTATAGAAGTTTAGTTAGTATCAAAGCTTTTGCCGCTGTGTAGGATACTGAAAGTTTCCTGGTTGATAGAGAACTGCTAAAGTTATTATTATGTAAACTTTATCCATAATCTTTAACAGACTTTTTGCAATGCGAATTTGGCAGGTCGGGTTGTGTTCTTGGGAAAAGGAGGCAGGGTGTCGGCACCATCTCCATCAGAGGTTAGAGGTGTTGGCTATTACTGAAACCATTACTTCAAGTGTGAACTACTGAAATTTCCTTAAAACATGATTCTGATTTTCACTGCTACGACTATATTCCAGACTTTTGCTTTTAGGCTAGCGATTCTATTTTCACCTCTGTCACAGCATAAACATGCACAATTTTATAATTACTCTTAAAATAGCGTAAACAACAATAACGAGAATGTAGCGTTATTAATGGGATGCATTTCAGTTCATGATGTTGGAAAGAAACAAATAGCATGTGTTGCGTTGGTAATGAAGGAGATGTTGGTTTGTCAGATAGAATTTGAATGGCCAAAATTGTTTTGTTATATCAAATTCAAATTCAGATTCAAAATTATGATGATTCATAAAATATTGTTGTTTACGTTGCATGTGGGGTGGCGTCGTGTGGTTGCATGTAGCGTTAGCTCAATTTACTGTACATGTTAAATGGGAACTTGACGCTTCACGTCAGATGGGACCCAACATGAATGGGCCTACAGCTGACGACGTGGACGGCAGAAGATGCAAGTGGACTGTCACAATGACATCATAGGCGATAAAACGACAACCAAGAGGAACAGATATGATACAACCACCACTTGTCCGGCTCCTTCTCTTCGCTATCGTCATCTCCACCGAAAAACAATTAATTAACTAAAATAAACGACACGACTGACTGGCTGACCGACGGCAGCCACTGATACGAACCGCTATTTTAAACCAAAGAGATAATAGCTAGCAGGTCTACGTGGGTCATATGCATTGTCAGCTGACGACGCGCTCCGTGAATCAATGACGTGATGCCACATGGCAGTCTTCAATCTACAATGACTTTGACATTCTAATTTATATCTAATTTTCTAATTATTTAAAACAGGATAGAATGTTGGATGCAAAGGTGTCTTCTTATGATTTGAAATCAACCAATTCTATTGCCAATTTACTCTACGGCATACGAGTCAATCAATCAATCGTTAGCAGTTTGGATTGGTGTGAGCGCGCATACACTCTGCTATCCAATCAATCATGTTAACACTTCATTAGCAAACTAACTCCATTATCAGTAAGTTGTCAGCTGGTTCACGCCATATATAAGCAGCCCAAACCAATAAAGTTTCCGTGTACAGAAAAAAGCGAACACAGGAGAGAGGGGCAACTCCCAACACAACTCGCACGCAACAGTATAATAATAATAATAATAGTACGAGCTCTCTGACACAAACCCAGTTCATAAAACTGAGAGTGTAGAGAGAGATCGGCCGAGAAATATATGGACGTGAAGAAAATAGTTGTGGTGGTGGAAGATGTAGACGTTACAAGAACAGCTCTTTTGTGGGCTCTTCACAATCTTGTTCGTTATGGCGATATCATCACTCTGCTGCATGTTTTCCCGCCGCTGAAATCAAGAAACAAGAACGAAATCAGGATGCTTCGGTTGAAAGGATTTCAGTTAGCTCTTTCCTTCAAAGACATATGCAACAGTTTCTTTAACGTCAGTTTTTCATTTTCTTGTATGTCAATAATTACGAATTTTGTGTGGCTTTTAGATATTTTCTGCGACTGATAGTATGTGTTTATGAATTGTTCGTATAGATACGATAATCAAGAGAATTGTGTTACAGACAAATATTGAGATTATTGTCACCGAAGGCGATCGGGAAGGCACCAGAATTGCGGGTCTGGTGCGGGAGATTGGTGCTTCTGCTCTTGTTGTTGGTCTACATGATCAGAGCTTTCTCTACAAGTGAGTTGTTTTCTTTGTAATCTTTATTAATTCTGAGCGGCGAATTGTTGATTGAATCTGTTTAAATTTGATCATGAAGTTTATACATGCAAACAAGCTAGCAAAAGCATGTTTATGATGTGCTTGATAATTTTTCCTAACCGCTTTGGATGCGTGAAAAGAGACTTGATGCTGTTTTTGATTTGATAATGTCGGCTTCCTACGAAGTACAAACTAAAAGGCAAATGGCTAGTCAACCCTCTCATGGGTCTCGGGCTGCTGAGTTGTGCATTTATTTTTGAAAAAAAAATTATCTAAATGCAAACCAAATTTCATAAACTATTTCAGAAATTTCAATTGATCCAACCAGAACATGTGAGTTTCAGGCAGCCAAGATGGTGCCCGAGCCTGAAAAGTTTTGGGAACGGTTGGAGAAATGGTCCGTGGCAAATATGAGTTTGTTGGCTGAGTGATGGAATAAATCTCAAGAAATTGTAGAAGAAAGTTGCTTTGTCAATGGGGAAAAGCTGCAGGCCATGGACTGAACCAAAGCATTCTGAGTCGTGTGGTTGGAAAGCACTAGTTTTCCTAGGTGATGCCGAGTTTTTCTAAAGTCCCGTTGAGAACTGAAACTCCAAAAATAATTTAGTTGTAGAAGAAAGTTGCATTGTCAATGGGGCCATGCTGCAGGCCATGGACTGAATCAAAGTATTCTGAGTCGCGTTGTTGGAAATCACTAGTTTTCTTAGGTGACGACCAGTTGTTTTAATGTCCCGTTTGAGAATTGGAACTCCAATAATAATTTCGTTGCCAATGCATTTAACAATCAACAAGAAGACCCTTCTAGAAAATGGTTGCCATAAGAGGTTCAATGCAATGGCAGAAGTTCTTATCCATGAATTCTGCAGAAATGAAAAAGCATTGGTTCTTGTGAAGTTTGTTCTGTAACCTAGGAGCGAATTATTATAGAAGTCAGTGAATATAACTCAAACCAGTGTTTGTTTACATGTGGATGTGATTGTGTAGGTTGGCACTGGCCCACAACAATATTGCAAACAACTTCAATTGCAGAGTACTTGCTATCAAACAACCAGCAGCATCAACAAAGCAACTGAGAACCCAGAACAGTGCAGCACCAACACCAGAGAGCGCAACTAACATGGACTTCTCACAGATCGAGATTGCTAGATTACAGTAAGATTTCTAATTTCAATTTCTTGAAATTATTATTTACCTGCTCCCTCGACAAAGTTTTCTAGTGACTGACTACAATTAAAAATATCTTTTTTCCTCATCGACCCAGATGCCCCTTTGTTACAAGAATTAAAAGATTTTACTTGTTTTATTGTACCAACAAGAAATAAACATAGGTGTACTATGCATGAAGGAAATAAATTAGAAGTTTGAAAATGTTTTATCCTCGCAGAGTCCCTGATATGCCCCCACCAAAAATTCCATACCGAATGTGCCCAGACCCTTCTGCAATAATTTGGAGATCAAGGAAATCAAGAAGGAAAGGGAGTTCTTGAAAGGAGCTTCAATTTTAAGCTAAATTATATGTCAAAGGCCTGTTGAATTGGATCTCATTTTCAGTACAAGAAGATGATTACGCACTTGTGTTCTCTTTTTTAAAAAAAATTTTCAACTTGTCTCCCACCACACACTTAGATATACAGAAAAATAGTGGAATTAACATCATATAGTTGTTTGTGCTTACAAATTTCTGATTTATGAACGATTTGATTATTGCATTGTACACAATCAGAGAATGAGACAGTATTTATCTCTATCTTCTTCCTACCGTATGCAACCAAAAAAAGTTGGCTCCTAATCAGAATTGAGGACAATCTTTCAACTTTGGTGCATTGTAAAATAAAACCTTGATCTAACTGCAGCTTATGTCTGAATTTTGGCTGCTATGTTCTGCCTCTAATCTGAAGATACTCTTGCTCCATTTTCCAAGCTAACCTTTCAGAAACGGAGAAGAGAATCAAACAAATTATTTGATGCTAGGTTTTGCACCACCAGATATCTGGCCTCAAGGCTAGACTCTGGCCTTAGTAGTTTAGACACCTTAATGTTTCTCCCTCTTTGATCAATTTAATTTTAAATATTTATGATATATATATATATATATATATTTATTTAGGCTTTGAAATATGTTCCAACCTAAAAAAAATTCCTGAATAAAGACTCAATTTGATCCAAGCGGCAAAATTGCATGTTGTTAGTGGGTTTTAGTTGATTCAAAGCATAAAAAATCTTCAAATAATTAGAAAAAAAAGTTTGAATTTCAACCCCATTCACATCTAATTTGGGAAATTTTTTAATTTACGTATCGTATATTAAAAAAAAGATAACATTAAAGAAAAAAAAATTATTGACAAAGGTGTATTTAAGCAAAAATAGAAGGTTCATCAAATCTACTATCTCTATACAAATATCAACAATTGAATTATGAAAATTTACTTTGTTAAATTCATTTATATATCAAAATATTATATTATTTTCTCAAAGTGAAAGTAAGTATTAAAATTATTTAAGAGCTTAAACCTTCCTAAATCTTTATCATTGTGTGAAAATAAAATCTGTTGTTCATGTTCATGACGTTCAAACCTATGAATTATAAACTTCCGTCAAAAATAATTGTAGTATAAAATTTTAATACAAATTATTTTATAAATGATACGATAACATATTAATAATATTTATGTAAGTTAATTATAATTTTATTTTATTAATAATTTAAAATATAAATTAATGTCGAATATAAATAAATTAAAAATTAAATTAAAATATAAATTAAAATTTTAATTATAAAAAATAAATAAATTAAATATATATTAGTGTGTTTTTTTACAAAATTTATTATAGTAAAAATATAACAAACTTTTAAAAAGATATATGATAAAATCTAAATTTATATAGCCATCATTTTTGTGGCCAAAGCTATTCCATTGCAACTGCCATAGGTAAGTTTCTTGCATTTGCTTTTGTCATCTATTTGTTTCCTCTTGAACATTGATGGTTCCATTTATAATCATATGCTACCCCAGGAGTTCCAAGTTTTCCAGTGGAAGTGATATCAAATGCGCCCACGTTCATTTGCAATTGAGATGTCGTTATACGGCGGCATTGTCAGACAGGGAAAATTCATATGGAATTCCCGTGCATCTAAAACTTTCCTCTTGTGTGAAGGTAATTTGGGTAGACACTCGGCTAATCGGCATCCAGGATATGATAAGGAATGGGATGTTACCACCAGTACAGCATCAGGCTGTGGTGCTGTAGTTAAGAAATATCAACCTCCAGGTAATGCATGCCAAGTGGATTGTGATAATCAAAGGGGCTGATTTTAGCTTCTCTTCCTCAGGAAAATTGGTTTTTGTACTCCTTTAGATTTTTAAATCCGTCGATACAACTTTGGCCGGGTGAGAAGTACCAAGCAGTGTTTCGTTAAGTTTTCAGGAGCATGCAAAAGTTGTAAAAGTCACCTTTGGAACAGGTTTCTTCAAAAGTCTTGGTCACTCTTGATTTCTGTACTTCTATGAGCACTTGTTTTATACGAGTGTCACATGTCAATGGATTGATGAAAGCTGATCCTTTAGGAAGGTGCTACATGATATATCATGCCACATAACTTACCCTTGCGGAGATTCTGATATCCATCACTACCTTGTAAAAGGCTCTTAAGATGTACAATATTGGGAATAGAGTCCGGCCTGTACCCATGATAATAGTCAAAATGCCATCCATGCATGCCATACTCCCAAAAAGAAGCTTGATGATCAGAAAGCAGGCTTCTGCTATATCCATGTGCTGCCCGTACTCTCAACTTGATCGTAGACGATGGATTAAGGACCGCAAAACCAGTAATCTCCAGAATCAGGGAGATTGCACTAGAGTTGAACGAATGCTCAGACTTCTCAGATGACTTTGTTCAGTTTTCAACAGCTTATCAAGAAGCCGGTTGGAAATTTCCACTCGACTGGCGAGCAAAATGGAGTGGAAAATTATCAAATGCTTGATATGGATAGTTCACAAGGCACCTTTTCTTTCCTCTTAAAGACTACTGCTTTAGATACACACTGCGTCTTTGCTAACCAGGCGTTAACCAGAGAGGGAGAAAAGAATTTGGGTTATTTATTTCTTTTAGGCTTCCAATACTGAAACCTAAGCCATATTTACCAATTTACAAAACAATTTAGAAAACCGAACATCTATGCCAAGAGAAGAACGAATGTTAAATAAACATATACGAGAAACTCTAGGATTATCATATAGAAGAAAGCAGCTCCAAAACTGCAAGAAGCGGCTAAAAATCATATTCACCAAAAAGTTTAAAATATAAGCTAATTTGGAAACACCAAATCAACATTAATGCATAAATAATACCTAAGAGAGGCTTTCAATTCCATTCGTTAAAGAATCTAATGTGCTATCATTCTATGCATGCAATCTCTTGCCGGAAATTAAAAAAACTGGTGCATGGATAGCTCTTTTTATACAATGCGGTTGACACGATGAATATATCTATATCAACAAATGCTCCCTTCGATACTCACGCACAATGACAGGCACACTTGTGGGAGGAATCTGCAATTGAGAAGAAGAACACAACAAAACTGACAATTAATGAAATCTCAAGCATCTATAACATTTTCCTTGACCTGTCACCATAAGTCAGCATGTATTTAGGGAGCAAAACAGAATGTCACAAACTGAAAACAGAACTGCTGCTGAAAGGTTGCTTTGAGAATTGAGCTCGAAAATCCAGCAGAATTGAGCTCAAAAATCTAATATCTTTCTAACATGACTCGCATGAACTATGCTAATCTCTTGACAGAATTTGAAAATTATTAATAAATATGCAGCTTAAAGCATTATATGGCACAACTAGATATTGCTTGGGAGAAAAAGCTGTGGTTTGAAAAATCAATTGTTATTAGACACAGCACCTGAAGCTTAAATTTAACATAAACTTATCTAGTAGTTAAAAAAACATGAACTATATAGCAAATATCTAATCCACACTTATATTCACTAGTCATATTTAGCAATTTAGTACCTAAAATTATTATAATTTACGAATTGATTTTTAAATATCTGTCCACAGATGGTGATCATTTTGCCATGGAAGAGACATTATACATTCCCCAGCATGCTCCTAAATAAAGACTAAAATGAAAACATTTTTAACATGACTTACCATGCCATAATCAGTGACAATCATTGAGACATAATCTGAAGGAGTAGCATCATACCTGTCACCATCATAATTAGTGACAATCATTCAGAATCCTCACATAAAGGATATATCTTTCCTTTTTCTTCTTCTATGTGATAAAATATCTAAAACCTTACATCAGATTTAGAAATTGGAGATTTTCCTTCTTGGCCAGGTCATCCAGCTGTTTCACGCCTGTTATTCCAGGTACATTTGCAATAACAGTTGGATCACCTGCAAGCACCTTGAAGATGCTTCAATGCAGTCACTTTTAAAGAAAAAGGTTATGTAAATAGCATCAAAATCAAGAAGAGCAAGCATACCTAGTTCATTTGAGCAGATCGAGTCAAGCTGTACCCTTTCATGAAACTTGTATGCCTCACAGCAGATTAGTACTGGAACTTGAAAAGCATGAGCAACCATAGCAACACATGCAGTCCCAACCCTTGAATATACAGTTCCGTTAGACAATACAGAGGAAGCCCCCAGAAAAACTCGTGTTACTTCATGCATAATGTAAGAAACAGCATTTATATGAGTATATGTACAACTCAATCCCTTTGCCACCAGCCTCCGAAGTAATGCTTGCCCTTCAAGCTTTGGACGTGAATCTACCACTACAACACGGAACTGTTTCCCAAGCTCATGGGCATATAACAGAATCATCTCAACAACACATGATGATCCGTAAGTGAGAAGAACATCCCCATCCCTGACCTTTGTAGCTGCATGTCTAACTATCACCTTGTCAGCCAGTATTATCTTCTCATTAACGAAACGATCAATATCTTTACAGAGAGCAGCTTTTGCTTCTGATTCAGTAAGAGTTAAAGGTAACTTGGCAATACGACTTTTCATAAACCTAATAGCATTTCCCATGCTCATAGAAAGTGGTCGGCATTCAATCAGAAATGAGACATAACTACTAATTTTTGCTGTTAAATCTCTAATAAGAGTTTTTGCTGGTGGTGTAGAGTAGTCCATAATGGCTTCCTGAAATGCCTGAAGCATAGCGATACAACGGGCGTTACCCCCTGAGACATCTCCTGCCAAATACTGGAGTCCAACCTGGCAGTTTTATAGACCCGTCAATAAACAAGCCAGATGGTTCATTTCTCATATTAATTCATAATGTTCTCTGGCACTAATGGTATCTTAACTTCTTTTAAGAAGCACCAAATTATAAAAATTCTCCGTTATATTTATTAGCATATCTCAAATTTAGTTCTCTAATACAAAAGAACCCAATTAATCTCATTCTCATGTCTACACGAAATCCTTTCATATATTAGGTGAGGTAACAATTTTACATTAATGATATAAGATTCACAAAAAATGAGAATGGCAACAGATGTCACATGGTCAACAAAGCAATATGGCACTAAACAATGGGCATAAAAGTCTAATATTGCTGGAATTATGAATTTTCATTTCAAATGGAGATTCCCAAGCAACATGCATCAATTTACAATTAACTACTACCTAGGCGGCATACCTTAAGCATGAACAAGAATATTTTGAATATACTCTATCAACATATTTGACATTAAGAACAAGTGCGAAGGACATAATTGCCTAGACTCATGCATGAAAACATATATTACTAAATTACTGAGAAATTGGACAATTCTTGCTACATGAAGAGAGATAATTAAGACATATTAATGAGAAATAACTATAATCATATAAGCACAGGCATTTGTCATGCAAGTAATTGTCTGGTGACAGAGCTTGACCTATGTTCAGAAGTAGAATAATCATGTTACAGTTTACTACTTCAATGCTTTCAAGCAACGATTAAGTAATGAATAAATCAAAGGTGATAGGTATCACCTTGTAAACAGCAGGATGCATTGGATCAAGTTGGAAAATTTTTGATTCAAGATCAGGACGCTGTGTTCCATGTTCATACTGAGGTAGATGCCGAAACAACTCAAATCTGTTTCTAGCTTCAGTTTTGTTGACCACTGCACGCTTTTTGGACTTATTCACTCGATCCTTATCATCAAACTGCATGCGTGGAGGAGGGACATCCTTCTTCCTGTCTCTCTCAGGTGGACGATCGCCCGCTCTCCTGTCAGAACCTGCAACTGAAATTGAGGCAGGAGCATTGTCTTTGTTTTGTGAGGGCTGCTTCAGAGATTTACGAAAGGCTGCTTCCCCAGAAGCAGCAGCAGATCTATTTCCTTCAGCTGTAAGAACACCATGAACAAGGAATATGCAAAACATCAATATCACTAATGAGAATAAGCCACTAAATATAAATAAAACAAATCCAGATAAATATGAACCCGTTGCATATACTGCCCTAGACAACTTTAAGAAGCTGCAAAGGCTGCCTATAATTTGCCTTCTTCAAATTATATGGCATAAAGTAGAGCATAAGAATATTATGGAGGACCAACTCCTTGCCTACACTTAAGCATTAATTTTATATTAGAACAACTTTTTGAGATTGCAAATTCAAATTTTCTTTTCTTTTCCAATAGAAATACAAAAGCAACAATTAATTTTTTGCTTTTGGAACCAAGGTAAAAGAATGCAATTGTGCATCAAATATAGTACGTCCATTTTCTTAAAATAAATCAATAAATCAGTAAAGCAACCCTCAAAAGAGACTTCAGATTACAAGCTGTAAGGAATGTAACAACAAAGCAATAAAATTGCTGAACAACTTATTTTAAGAATGACAACTGTGCAGATAGGAGGTCTTTGTTCTCGTTTTTAAAAAAGAGTTTTTGAAAAAGAAAATGATGTTTTAAATCTCAAATTTTGCAATATTGGAAACAATGAGGATGCTTTTTTCATGTTTTTGAAAATGAGAAATAATTATTTTAGGGCAAAAGAAATGGTTAGTTTCCAGAACATCAATAGGTATATGGTAGAAAAAAATTCTGTTCCCAACTTTTAGTTATAGTTTTGCAAGACGTCTAACCAAAAGCATTTTCAACTGTTTTCTGCTTCTGAAAACAGAATCAAACAGCCATTTTAGTGATTAAAATCCAGGACATGATGATGTATATCACTTCAAGTATTCGAAAGAAGAGAAACAGCACTGTTTGAACCTTTCCCAGCTTTGGCGGCCCTTTGAGCTTCCTGCAAAGCGCGACGTTCAGCTCTTGTTGTTTTCTTTTTCAGTTGTTCTGAACTTGATGCTTCATTTTTCACTTCCACAGCAGCCCCTCCGCTTTTTTCTGCAATGTTTTACATTTTAATCATGTGAAGAAGACATTAAATGATATAATGAAGGAAAAAAGAAGAAAACCATTTATATGATAATACAGGTTCCAAAGTACAGCCAGCATCTGTCAACAACCTAAGAATTTCAATGAATCCCCAAGCATCGTTAACCTTATAAATAACTTCTTTACTTAGCTTTGTTACATCATTAACCTTAGAAATACCTTCTTTACTTAGCTTTGTTACATCATTAACCTTAGAAATAACTTCTTTACTTAACTCTGTTTTGTTGCCCACTATTGAAAGTCTTTCACATTTGCAGAAATCCTTTCGGTCAGTTCAAAATGCTAACTTAAATTCTCTTACGTTTTCCCACAGGGTGTCCCCCAACACTAAGCAACATGGTAGCATATATCACTTCAAATATTCAAAAGAAGAGAAAGATCACTGTTAGAACCTTTTCCAGTTGCTTTGACAGCGCTTTGAGCATCATGCAAAGCACGTCTTTCAGCTTTTGCTGTTTTTGCTTTCAGTTGTTTTGATCTTGATACTTCATTATTAACTTCCACAGCAGCCCCTCCACTTTTCTCTGCAATGTTTATATTTTAATAAAAGAGATAATAATAAATTTAAAGTATATATTAAAAAATTATATAATAAGAAAATTCCAAGGTGCAGCCAGAATCTGTCAACAAACTAAGAATTTTAGTGAATCCTCAAACATTATCACCACCTCAGAAATACCTTCTTTACTTAGATTTGTTGTTCACTATCATGCTTACAGATATCCTTTTAGTCAAATTCCAAACTCTTAATTCAAATCCTCCTATTGATTAACATTTTCCCACAAGGTCTTCCCGTGCACAATAAAAATTCCATACTGTCAATCCCAATAACATCCTGTGCACAATTAAAATTCCATATTGTCAATGCCAACAACATTCTATCTATCATGCAAAAATATACCATAAATTTCACTTCGTTAACAACAGAAACTATGCAACTGCAGGCATTTGGCTTTGGCCGCCCAAAATATAACCACTTGCATTCTATATCTATCTCATTCTTGAAAAACACTAATTCACTATACACTTGCAAAAATACTTTCTGTAGAAATAGGTTATTGTATTTCAACCAAAAACATAAAGACAATTTAAAAAGAAACTATGGGTGTCCTATTTTAATTCTAATAATTAACACATCAATTTGTTCCAAACAATATAATTCACTCGAAATCTATTCCGAATTACTCAAATGAACGGAAAAAATATTGAAACAAATAAATTGAATAGTGATTTTCGTCCAAACATAATCCCAATTATCAGCAAATTCACATACCAACGTATAAGCTAATTAAGCATTACCAAGCTCTACAACAGGCCCTTTACTCTTCAATCCAGTAATATTCTCATTTTTCACGGTGGTCAAGTCAAAACCGCCACCCGGAAAGCTCGAACCCGCCGTGAATTTGCCGGAACTATTTCTATCGAACCAACCCAAAGTTGTTGACGCCTCAGAATTCTCCGAAAAATTCGGCGAAACCGGATGACCAAGCGTCCATTCCCCCGGATTATAGCTCCCAACTATAGCCACACGGTCGTTAGCCATCGGGCGACGAGACGAAGATTCCGGGACGGGCACAGCGGCGGAACGGAGGTAAGCAAGGTTATCCGAGAGGTGACGTGGCGGGGGAATCATGACAGGTGAGAGGAAGTTGCCGCTGGCGGGAGCATCAGAGAGAATGGGCGAGCTCGACTCGGCGGGGACCGACTGAGTCCGAGTCGGTGGCGGCGGGTTGGGGTTTGAATCAGAGTTAGGAGTGACAAAGCCCACCTGTCGGACCCTGGGGACGACTGCGCAGGCTCGACGCGCCTCCATGGAGCGTAGGGTGGCAGTTGCCTCCAAATGTTTTTGTCTGTATTAGTCGTGAAATTGGAAGGTTATTAGGGTTTGAGGCGTACGAATATCAGTTGGACTTCGAGGGAAAAATGCTTTGCCTCAATTACTTTTTGATTTTGCAAACTTAATTAATTAATAACATATTTTTTAATAAAAAAAATTATGTAAAATCTAAAAGAAAGTAATTTTTCTCCATATTTTATTTGTTTTTATGTCTTGTTATTTCAAGTGGGAATTTAATACAAATTAAGAAAATTAAAATAAATAAAGGCGGTAACAAACACAAGTGTCCACCGAGGGCTCAAATACAAATGATATAAAGAAGTTTTAATTCTCATTCCTCTCGCGGTGCTGGTGCCTGGAAAAAAATATCAACCACTGCTTGGTGATGAGTTTTATCAACCGTGTTGGATGTTTATATGCCTAACAGAACTTCGGTCGGGGTGCGCAACTACTATTCTGCTGCTGTATAATGTAATCTCTTTACATCATATTCAGGCTAGCTTCTTTGTTGCAGCAGTAGCTGTTTCATGGATTAATACAGACTCTTCCTGGAAGAGAAACACTTCTGATATCAGACATTCAGGTGCTTTTTCGAATGCTTTTTCGCAGCTTTCAGCTAGTTTAGTGAGACCTGTAAGATGTTTCATGGCTTCGCTGAAGTGGGATTGTGCGTTGGTTTTGCTAATTCTTGCTGGTGATTTGCATGTTAAGAGAAAGATTGTTCAAGCTTCAGACAGATCGAAGCAGAGGAGCAACGAAAGTCTGCGGATGAGCTATCTGTAATCTCTGCATCTCAATTTCTTTGAAGTGGGCAGGATTGCGAATAACATCATTCTAACTTTATTGCAGGATGAGAAAGCATAGCAGGAGGAGGGGATTATAAGGGTGGCAAGGAAAATAATGAAACGAAGTATCGAAGTGGATTGACCGACGGCGTTGCTACGTAATACAGAGGAGGAATTGGAGAAGAGGAAGCTGATCCTGAGAGAAAATTGCTAGAACTATATGGTCTAAAAGAGCAGCAATCATATGTTGCTCAGTTGCGGGGGACAAGATGACAGCGATTAGCATGCTTAATGGCGCCATTGATTCGTTGAGGGATGAGGTAAAGAATTTGCAAGAGGAAATGAAGCGAGTTGTTATGGCCAATGAGCAGCTAGAGATAGCGAAGAAGATGATAGAGAAATTGCAGATGAAGATCGATTAAAGGTCAAGCAATGTGAGACAGCAGTTGGTAATGCGTCAACAACAACTGTCGAGCTCAAAATTATTAAACACAATCAAGAAAGACCTCTAATTTTAATCAGAAAGCTAAACAACTAGTGTTAGACCCGCGTGGTTTTGACAGCATTTCTTCGCTAACCTCTTTTACTGAAGGCAATGAAAATGATAGTAGTTCCGCTACTGAAAGCTCTTCCAACAGCTGAAGAAGTGTTTCTAAGAAATCTGGTCATATGCACAGCAAACAGATGCCGGGAAGGAGCAAGGATGACTCAAGCCCTGGTTCGTCCCAGGATATTTGGCGTAAAAGAAATCTTTTGAGCAGAACAGGACTGATTCGCGGGCATTCTGCTTCAATAATTCCATCAAGGCCATCAGTGCCAAGTATTAAATGTGAAAAAACATCAACCATCATTCTATCTGGGAAGAAAATGTTGCATAAATCTGTTGATGAATCTCGGAACACACCAACTTATCCGTGTGTAAGGAATTTTTCTTTCTGTGATTCAGTTGTATCTTGTAAATCAACAATTCAGGATGCTGGAAAATCAGCCGAAGAAGTGGCAGATGACCAGGAAAGGTGTGCTAACAAAGCTGATAAAACCTTGGCAATGGCTTACTATACGAGTTATTCAAGCGACACGGATATGAACAATGATAGAGCGGATGCGCAAGTTGGCAGGAGAACTGAAACTACTGAACAGAGATGTTGCATTCAAGGATTTCCAGTAATCTTGCTGGTGAGTGCAAGGTTGAGACAAGCGTAGTGAATCATACCGCAGCTGCTTTGCTGGTTTTTCTCTTCATGTTGCTAATTTATTCTTTACTTATTAGGACTAGAATTTACACTAGTAACAGTTATGAGAGAAGTGCCTCGCGCGAGCTTCAGAGCCAGACTAATATGTATTTTGTTAAACTAGCCATATATGTACGAATTATGAGTCTTCTTACGGAAAATTAGAGTGGATAAACACCGATCAACTCTTCATCAAGACTGCCACAACAAGACCCAACACAGAGAAATGGTCAAGACAGAATAAGTCCCCACAGATCCAACCCACATCTAGGATTGCTAAAACCTTCGATCCCTTCCACGTGTCCCCTTGCATGTCTCCAGAAACCCACCTGTCACCCAAACCCTACACCTTCTTCTTCGTCTTCTTCACTCCAACTCTCACATCATAACAAACCCACCACTCTCACACTCTGAGCCTCACGGATATTTCAACAAACACCTTCGTCTCTCAAAGATGGCCGACGTCCGAAACCCTAGCCAGCAGAGACCCACACGACAAACCGGTCCACCGTTGAACACCAACTCGTTTCTACGGAAACTTCAATCGCATGCACCCAACTCAACCCAAATGATGGGCTTTTTAACACTGTTCATATCAGGTTCGATTCTTGTCTTCCTTACCGGGCTAACTGTCACCGCAACAATCCTTGGCCTCATTTTCTTCGCGCCTTTGCTTATAATTTCCAGCCCCGTATGGGTTCCAATTTGCACAATCCTCTTCATAGCTATTGCCGGATTATTATCGTTCTGCGGGTTCGGCGTCGCGGTTGTAGCCGGGTTGTCCTGGATGTATAGGTACTTTCGGGGGATGCACCCGCCCGGTTCGGACCGGTTCGATTATGCGAGGAGTCGGATCTACGACACGGCGAACCATGTGAAGGATTACGCCAGGGAATACGGCGGGTATTTGCAGGGTAAGGTGAAGGATGCAGCTCCTGGTGCGTGAGGATCGAGGAGATAGTCTGGACCGGGCGGCTTTTGTTGAACCGTGTTTTTGGTTCCGTTTTGTCCATTCGAGGTGTGGTTTTTTTTTGTGGGTTTTGTTTAGGAAAGGAAGTTAATTTCTACTTTGTATGAAAATTGCTGACTTGGATTTCTTGAAATTATCTTCCAGAAAGATAATAATGATGCCTTGCTTCGAGGGAAATAATATAATTACAATTAGTTAAGAAATAATATAATTACAGTTGTTCTTTACCGAAATAATAAAGAGAAGTTGTTTAAATAGAAAATAATAATTTAGATTTGGTTATACGAAGGGAAGATAATAACAGGAGGGTGGGTCTCCTGGCATAACACCACACGATAGCATAGCCCTCGTGCAAAACCGGGCGGTCTCGTGGTATCTCACGATCGTTCGTTAATGAGTGGCACGTGAGCTTTAACCGGATTCACGTTTTAGTCACGGAAGTTTAGATTACTAAAGTTGAATGAGTCGCGTAGCGGTTACAAATCAGTTGGGACCAAACCCTGTACCTTTTAAGTTTAGGTACGAATTCTGATCGGATTCGCGGCTACTATTTCGGTACAACAGTATAATTGAAACCCTTATTTTATTGCTTAGAAGATCTATTTTTGATGCTCCAATTATAACGAGTCTCTTTTTCATGTACACCTTATGTTCGGACAAAAATTTTGACGTACTCAAGGTTAATCTACGGCTTTCAGTTAGTCAAAGTCAACTTTTTAAAAAATAATAATGATGAAATGAATAAATAACCCAAAAGAATAAACATAGCGTACATACATTGTCCATGGTGATCATGAATTATTAATTATTAGTGGAGTGGACACTCACCAAATATTAATTACAATTATTTTGTTAGTAAGACTATACTGTCTGTCTGGTTGACAAAGAATACACACGTATAAGTCCGTGGTGCTTTCGAGATAATACCCATCTCTTGTGGGATATTATTGTTTATTCCACAGAGATACACTTATAAGTTGGTGATGTTTTCGAGATAACACCAGTCTCTAGTGGGATATTGTTGTTTAGTCCACAAAGACATTTTCAAGTTTTTAATAAATTAAAAATTAATATATATGAAACCTCTGTTTACCCTACTTGTGCGTTAGAAGGTTGAGTTGTGCGCAAAGAAATGGTCGAGAGCAAAGCCGCGTAGAGACGTGACTGCTTCTTTCCATGACGTCATAATTTACAAAAATATTTTTAAAATTATTTTGAAATTCAAACTATTTACAAGGGTAACAATTAATTAGTAAAAAAAAAGAAAGCTAATTATTAAAATTTCCCATTAAACTGGACAAAATATGCTACTAGTGCACTTAATCCATATTATCCCCGGTCGCAGTTTTGTATATACATTCATACGCTTAAAAACGTCACCGTTTCGCGCTAACCTGAAAACCAAAAGAAATTTCAACAAAATTAAGTTCTTAGTCAATTTCGTCCAATAACGTTTTACCGCGACTAACTAAAATACCTACCCGGATGATGGGATCAAATCTCTTGCTTCCGAGCAAGATAGCCCGGCAAGGGACTGGCACGTGGCGACCGGAGAGGCACCTCGTCAAGCTGCTTGCCGTTACTATCATAATAAATTACACCTGAGAAATCCAACGGTTGACATTTGTCCCCCATCAAGATCGCCCTTTGCCAGACCCCTCCATCCCCGAACTCCCGGGACCCGCCGAAAACATCGTCTCTTTCCTCGCCGAATCTCTTCTTGTGGACGAACGTGATCGCCTTGTTGCTTATGCTCGTTACGAGCTGTTTGGACCGAGCCGTTAAGGGAGATCTCGGCCTCGGAGCTGGTCTTGGGGAAGTTCTGTTACAGTCCCCGTTACTTTTCATAAGCTTGGCGCCGCCTTTGTGAAGCTTAGTCGAAACTCGTCTGGATTGCTTGGCGAACAGAGCCACGAGGGATGACAAGGACACGAGGAATCCGAGTGATAGCCTCCTCGGTGAGCCGGAGCCGCCGTGCTCTGGTGTCGCTCGGACCATGTTCCAATCTTGCGTTTCAACCTAACAGTAAACAGAAAAATGGCGCGCAGGTTACGTTTGCATAGGGGGGCAGGGTCTATTTATAGGTAAGTGAATGGATAACAATGGGTTTAGGTGATCGGGATTAGCCGGTAGTAAGTGGGTTGAACAGTCGACTCGACTTACTAAGGCTTTAAATGATTTTTTTATAATTTTAATATTAAATATTAAAACTAAATAATTCTGGATTCATCAAATTGTCATATCGCTTACATTGATACCATCAAGAATCAAGACCATGAAACACATCTTAGTTTTAATTTAAACCCTAACCCTAAATGATTAATATTCCTTGGCTGTTAAAATTACACCAAACATATATATAAAAACAATTGATGGATTGCACTGCACTATAAATGGTGGAGAATTACAAGGAATTGATTCGTGGATCCCCACTTTCAAAAGATCAAATTGCCTATCTATCATATCAGTTGAAATCAAATTTTTCATACCTAATTCGAAGATATGTATATTTGAAGTGGGAAGCTCAGGCTGTAACCAAGCTAGTGTTAAATAAAATTCCCCACGCAACTAAATCACCCAGATCATGATTATGATTTTACACGCGTCGGGCATCCAGATGCGGAGAGAGAGGTGGGTGAGTCAACCCAGGTCTCGTGAATCACTGAGGTCTGAAAACTCCAACCGTGCAAATTGTCCACTTTCTGTATCCAAGTAGTGGGCAAGTGCGCATGGGTGCCACGTTGAGTCACTCACAACCTGGAAATTTGTGCGTTCGTCAATTGTCGTGGGCCCGCCAATTCGTCTCCCGGTCCACTATCGTTTTGGTATTTTACCACGACAAATTAAACAAAAGAACTGAAAAATTTTTTAAAAAGCACATAAAAACTTGTGGAAATATTCAAAATTAAATAATAAATAAAATATCAAAAATTGTGTAAATTATAACAAAACCAAAGCAGGAACGATTCAATAAAACGTTTCCCACTGCCAAGTCGTGCAAGTTTGCACTTGTAGTCATGAAAATAAGTCTTAACTTTTCTGCTATGAGAGCACTTGTGATTAAAATAAAATGATGGGTTGGAAGGTTACCAAATAATAAGTGATAACAATGGTAAAAATTATGGGTCAACTTTGGTTCACAATCAAATGAGATTGTCATCCATAACATCTTCACTAATATTAGATTAATGGCGTGCAATAAAAGGCATCATACATGTCACATGCTTGATGGTTGGCATCTTCGTCGGCATTCAAAACTGAACTAGTACAGATCATGCAAGGTTTAGTGTCAATGTGGGGCAAAATTAAGTGGCATGGCATGCTCATTGTTGAAGATGACATATAATTACTATTCAATTCAACTTAATTTTATAAAAAAAAATATAAAATAACTTTTTATTTTATATTCTTTTAAACTATTAAATTTGTACATTTTTAATGTTTTTAAACCGAAACCATTTCACGATTCAAATGGATATTTTAGTTTACCACATTGTGTATCGGAGGAGTGAGAGTGCGATAAAGAGTGGGCAGCAAGTCTAGTTCGAAGAGAATTAAAGGGAAGAAGTAGAAGCCTATACGAACATAAAATAAATAAATAAATAAATATTAAAATTTATAAAAATACAAATCAAAATCCTTTGCTATTGTCAAGGAAAGATGTAGGTGTTGCTTCTACGTTTTTCTTTTTGTCAAATTCTTTACCTACTAACATAACTTGTATCAAAATTTAATCTAAAGTTAAACAAGGGAAGGGATTTTTTTTACCGACATTTATTTGTATTTAGTTTCGATCGAATGTATTGTACATTTATTTTTTTTATAATAAAATTTAAAATATTTTTATAAAAAAATTTAAAAATTATAATATAAAATTTTACAATAATTAACGTAAAATCAAAATACACATAAAATTTAAATATTTAACGTAAAAATAAATAATAATAATAATACATTAAATTTATTGCAATGAATCTTTATTTAGTTTGTATGTAAATCAATGTACAACAACGATTAGTCTTGCAAGAGATGGACCCATCATGCTTCTATCTCGGCTCGTGTACTCAATCCCTCGCAACCCCAAATCAAATCAACCCACTCCACTCCCTTCCATTCCAAGTCCAAGGTCAATTTAGTCTTTTCACGTATAATTATAAAATGAATTTTCTCAAATGAACCCATAATACAAATTTAATATTACATAAATCACTCATTAATCTCATTTTCTTAATTTAATTTCTAAAATAGATTTTTGTATTTTATTATTATGTAATTAATGTAACAGATTTACAAGGTCTATGAATAAGTGACGTTTTTAAAAAAAATAATGAATTAATTTAAATATTGTAATTATTATATTTTTTAAAAATTACTTTTATTCAATTAATAATTATTTTATTTTATTTTTTATAAAAAGTATATAAAAAACAAAAGTCTCGTATCGATAAATTAATAAAATATAAATTTATAAATTATTTTTATTTACTAAACATCTTATCTTGACTCTCTTAGTTTTATAAATTTATAAATTTTTTTTAAATTTATGTGAGAAAAATTTTATTTTTAAATTATTTTTATTCGTGCATGAATATTAATTTAATATTTTACTAATTTCTGAAAAATAAATATGTAGGAAATAAATTTAAAGAAATATATATTTTTTTATTTCGTGTATTTTATTTAAATTCAGAATGTGAATATTCCTAAAGATACTGGGCTACTGTTGTGGGCCGAACGAAATCGTCACAGACAGGGATTTCCATCACTCACAATTTGCAATATGCTATTAGTCCCCCATATACTTTCTCTTATAACCCGATTCTAAATAAACCCCACTAAACTTTCCATGACTACTAACACAAAAATTACAAAATCAAATATAATAATAATATTTTTAAAACAAAATTAACACAATCCTGTTGAATTTGTTTGTCATCAACACCACACATCAGATAGCAGTTTTTCATTGCAAGTTGAATAGAGAAGGCAGGGGTGCATTCGATTTCATTATGTTTTCAAAATAATATTTTAATAATAACAAATCGTAATTCATTGTCAAACACTCTTAGAAACAATGCGAAGAACAGATTTTTTTGCATTTATTTTTTTTAGAAAAATTGAACACCCACAAAATCTCTTAGTTCCCAACTTCATAATTGCTTTTATTGTGGCTATGCACGTACGCACAAAAGTTCATTCTATTTGCATTTCACACTTTGAATTGTGATATGTAATATGTATATATACTTTCTAATGTCGATATATATATATATATAAAATTTGGTTTTATAAATTTTATTGAGATGAGAATATTATAGTTTTATAATATAAATTTTTTTTAAAAATATATAAATAAAAAAAATACTTTATTAAATCTAAATTTTCGAACTGTAACATTTCAATATGAATCTACATTTCTAGCAAACATTCGATATCAAATTATCAACTATTATAACTAAAGCATTTTCTTTTCTTGAACTAATACCAACCAACCCCACGTTGAAATTTGAAAATTTTCCTCTTCAAGAAAAAAGGAAAGAGAAATGGTGGAGTTTAAGTACACCAAATTCACCATTGGTGGTTAGCTGTTCCAATTTAAGGTCAATTTCATGATCCAACGTAATTTGCCCGTTTGTCACTTAGCCTTCTAATCTCTGCTACTACAACCACTTCTTTTATTGTAATAAAAAACTAGGGAAGGGATTAATAGTCTATGTATGCATGCCATTGCCATTGCCATTGCCATTGACATGGCCATCGCCGCCCAGCTAATTAATTATAATTTCAAATTAATGTCTCTCTTTATTCTGAGTGATATTATCAATATTTTAAATGTGTTCCCTTACGCAGTGTTTGCTAAAATTGCTGCAGGCCATGACACGGCGTGCCGTCACAGCTACTCTTTCCAGAATGAATTTAATATAAATACTACATAAATTATGTGCATGCAAGCCCATGAACATCCATGATGCATTTAATTCCTATATTAAATATTATTTTTAGATCGTAATTCGCATGCATGCACAGTACAACTAAGAAATGCTTGATATCACACTGGAAAAAGAAGAATTACTTATTATTCACATAATTAATTAACAATTATTTGATCATAATAATAAACATTTGAATCTTTGCAAATTCGGGTATTTCGATTCTCTCTCTCTCTCTTTTTTTTTATTTTTATTTTTGGGTGAAAAAGAAAAATAAGAGTAAGCAAAAAATTGATAGCATACATGGAGAAAGATTATTACAACTAGAATAACACCAGAAGAAAACCTCAATGGTGCAATGGATTAGGGCCGGTAGGAACTAGCCGTTTTTCCACACCGTAACGGGGGTCGACGTCGATCTCTGTTCCGGCTGGTCTGGTGAGGTGTTTCCGGTTATCTCTATGATGCTGCCGATGCCGGAGAAACGGAGAGAAATCGAACTTTGTAGCCGTTAATAAAACTTTCCTGTTGCTGCTAATCTTCATCGAACTTTTATTACTCGTAGTTGTAGTATTGGTTTGAAAATTGCAGCATCCGAAAAAGAATACAAGAAGGAAGAGAGAAAGAGAAAGAATGAAGCTAAACATTCGTGGGATTTTTGTTTTCATGGCTGTAGTCGCAGTGAAGAGGGAGAGAGGAGAACATAAGAGGAAGAAGAAGGAGAAGAGATTGCATGCATGGAGAGAAGGTGATAAAATGAAGTGAAAATCTAAGAGAATCAGAAGAAAAATGACAGCCGAAACGTGGTGGTAGAGTAATAGTAGGATAAGAAGAAACGCAGGCGTGTATGAAGAAGAAATTACTGAAAATTATCGTCATCGATCGCAGAGTGGTGTGTTTGCTTCCATGGGATCAGATTTCAGTTCAGCTGGCATGATATTTTTGGTTTATTTATTAATTAAGAGGGAGAGAGATGCGGGGAGGGAGGCAGAAGTGTCGAGGATTAAGCCTTTGTTTTCCCAACGAAAAATGGAAGTTCCTTTGCGTTCAAGGAACATAAGAGAAGAGCTAGGTTCATTAAAAGCAGTTCATCAAACCTTACAAGAATTTTATATATTCTAATTAGGTGAGATTAACTGTCAAACAATATCTTAATTACTTTTCATTAATTAGACAGTATTGACATCATAGTATGGTAGTATTTGGCCTGAAGATCATACTCACAGTCGCAATGATAATGGTTAGATATTAATTACGCGAAGAGACGATGTTTAGTGATAAAAAATTATATATATATATATATACACAAATTTATTTATTCTATTTATATATATATATATATATATATTCAAGTTGACGTGACAAAAAAAAAGAATGGAAAACTCGTAATATTATTGGAAAGTACTGGTGATCTACGTATGAATAAATATGTCAATGGCTATATTCTATTAGTGGGTATTTAACGTAAAATACAAAATAAGAGAGAAATTTAGATGGAACGATTTTATTATGCAAAATTAATAACGTGTTAAGATTATTTAATTAATTAGATAAAAAATATATATTATTAGTAGCGGATGAATAGAAAATTTTTTATTAATTTTTTATATCTATCGTTAATAAATATATATTTTTTATTTTATTAATTTGATAATTTTATAACATTAATAAATGCTAATGTAACGGAATTATTTTATCTAAAATTTTGTCATAAAATGATAATAAAATATTTATGCGATAGTAATTCGTTCTATGTATCTTCTCATTCAAAGGCAGCATATAATTAATAAAAATGTGGTAGTGAGCTGAACAAAGTTATGGAAGAAGAGTTGTGAAAGAATTAACGACAATGTTAGTACTAGGTTTGAGTCCATTACAATCCACTCAAAAGTATTCAATCTCGTAATATTCTTGTTGTCGTGTTAAATTTATTTATTAAAAAATTATTTAATTTATATTATTTGTTTTTATAAATTTTTAAACATACACATTTTGCATGTTAATTTTTTATTAGAGAATAAAATATAAATATTTAATAAGTCAAATACAAATTCGAACTAATACAATAGGCTATTATAAAATTCCAGTTGTATCCAATAGGAAGTATGTGACAGTAGATATAGGTCCCATGAAAATGTTTGCCGTGACTACGAGCTGTCAGTGTGCCAGTCTATTTGAAGTAGAGTAGAGGTTGGTCCAAATCCCATGATTCTCTTGATTCTATTTGAAAACCCTTTTCCTTTTCCTTTTCAATCCACAACACACACCCACATCCACACACACAGAGTCACTGTGTTAATGCAATTCACAAGCGTAATAGTGTATTGGAACACGTTAAGTTGCATGGGAGGAAACAATTCCTTGGCTCATGCTCCTCCTCCTCCTCCTCCTCCTCGTCCTCCTTTTCTTTCTTTATTTTAATATAATCCAATAAGTAATGCTTTGAATTAATTAATCTAATATAATATTATGATATTTTATTATCATTTTTAATTAAATTTAACAAAATATCATACATTTGTCACTTAACTAACACTGTAAATGTGCTTTAAACAAGTTGTGTTAATTAGTGAAAAAAGGATTTCTTGCCCACGAATATTAAGCGTACCCATGTGTGTCATAATGACGTATAATGTTGTTATTATTATTGATTACAAAGTTTGAATAAAAGCATTCACTTGGTAGGGATTGATGGCATGTGTATTGAGTAATGACATGGAGGTTGATAATGACCCTCGGACAAATATCCATCATGGTTGTGTGTGCTTAGTCTAGTCTTACACAAAGCTCCAAACGAAGGTTCAACAACTAACGCGTTGCAAACGATCTTTCAATCTTTCTCCGCTTTTAAAATTGAATTATTTGTTATGGAGCAAACCCCCGTATCTTAAGGGATGGGAAAAGGACTTTGAATTGGCCTTTTGCTAAATGAGAGGCTCTTGTACGAAATATTTTCCTCATTTTTTGCCACGTGGAAGTCTGAGCCTGCTTATATGCCAGCCTTGATTCATCTCACTTTGACAGACTGACCATCTCTGGTTATAATAATAATATATTTATTATTATTATTATCCGGATTACATAGTTTAGGGCAAACCCATGTGGGGGGAAAAATTGTCAATAGAGTTGGTAGAAGTAAGAAGAAAAAAAGGGTGGCGATAACCAACACTGGAGATTGAAAGTCAACCAACCACCCAGTGCTTGCACTTTCGTTTAAACTAAAGATACGCCCACCACAGCACACATACATTGCCATTACCATTACCATCCATGCTGTATTGTTAGTCTAAGTAAGCACTTTTGGATTAGAGACTGATGTACATATATATATTGATTTCCATTGACAGGGGCTCAATTGGGGTTTGTGAGAGTTTAAGAGTTGGAGAAGCTACGTTACTTAGCTTTCTTTTCTGGGTGATGAATTAGAAAGGCAGTTAGTGAATTGATTCTGTTTGCTAATCACAAGAGATTGAGATTCGATAGACTACATATACCCAAAAACTTATCAAATCAAAAGGGAAGTTGTTTTTAAGATCTTTCCGTATAATTAAAACTCTGAGCTGTGGAAACAGAAAAACCCCTCTGGGTATGATCAACAATAGAAAAAGACCTATAGGCATTAATTCCACGGTCGGAAACAGGAACACAAGATTCACGTATGATTACGATCGTAACAGTAATACTAATCTAACAGCAGAATGAACAGGTGTGGAAATGCAGTTGTCAGCAACCAATAATTTAAATTGTAAGAGGAAACGGCCCAGAATATTACAAAACTAATAAAATAGAAACACAATCCACCGGAATCGTATTGATTATGACATCAGATGTGCCCACAACAAAGACTTTTCTCTACAATACAAACTAATACTCCTTTTTCAATGTTACATATCAAGTAATAAGAAATGAAATTTAAAAATCTATTAAACACCCAAACTTGCCAGCAGGGGGTTTATTTATTTTCTTGTTAATTCACTGCAAGTGAAGCACATGCCCTGATATACCAACATCAACTTACCACATGAGGCTGATGTTCGTGATAATCCCACAAAGGTAGAGAGAGCCACAAGTACTAAACAAAAATCCAATAAAGGACACTCATCCTATCCCACGCTTAGAAATTGCAAATAGAACCATGACCAAATGTAAAATTAACATTTCATGAATCAAATTGACACTTAACTTCTTCAAATACATACAACCCAAGATGGCTAGACACTGCAACTTGGAGGAGACCTGTGCTCAGCCCCCTGCCTTTGATTAACATGTATGTTGTAGACCAAGGGAAATAGACCCCCATTGCTCTTCAACTTTCCTCCCAGTATATATCATCCCCATCCTCTGCTGAAGCTTTGGCTTCTACATTCAAGTCACTGACCTCGATACTCTCACTTATGTTACCCGAAGTGGAACAGAGCAATATGGTCGATGATTACCAAACCAGTAGTATCACACAGTAATAACCAGCAGAACAAGATCCCAGACAAATAGATATACTACACTCATTTGCCCCCGTATGTTATTTGACTAAGTGCCTTGTTTTAAGTAAATACTAAATGACTGGATCAGTATTTATGTGTTTACATGAATGCAAATGAAATTAAGAACCAATCAAATATACAAAAACTCTGCATTAGTTTCTTTGGAGAAAATAAATATAAATATTCTGCATGCAAATTTCTTGGGTCGATCACAAATTAACAACTCGGATATCCTCAAGTGTGCAACATGCCATAAATTATCCTCTTAGCAGTCTTTGACAAGTATCTTTATGACTACCACTTCAATCAATTAAAACAGATTTCCGTAAGGAACTGAACAAGTTATAAGAAGCTGCAAAAATAGACTGATAGAATGGGTTTTTTCTTTAACATGTGAAACAAATGCCCTTGAAGACTTGCAAAGAGTCTTTTATCAATCCTAAATATTACAAGCATTGTACTAGTCATTTTGTTAAAATTTGACATTGTGCCCTGTGCTTGTGGTAATTCTTTGAAATTATATTCAATCTACTTACCTGTAATGGAAGCCTCTTCCCAGTCAACATCATCATCTCCCTCATCATCTTCACGTTTAGACTTCATGCGCACTTGACTATTACAAGATATTCCAGAAAGATCATCAGAGGCAGCTGTCTTTGAAGATTCCTGTTGTTTGTTAGCAGCTCCTAGCTCTTGCTGTTTCTTCAGAAGAGCTTCATAATAAGCTTGATCATGCTCATCCTGCAACATGATAAAAAAGCAGCAACTACATCAGATTCTAAGCAAATAGAAAAGGCCACAGTATGTGACACAGATCAAAACAAGAACTGTAGGAGTTCATCTCATAGCACATGGCTGTAAACTCTTTTTATCATCTTCAACAGCTGACTTCTTGTCATCTGAAAATCCTGCCGCTGCTGAGCTTCCATCCATCTTTGACTCCTGCTTGACCTCTCCACATTGTTTCGTTTGTAAGGTTCATTCCTTGTTTGATCATCCAAGGTGCTAAAACTTTCAAAGACGTGGCAGTTTCCGATTTGACATCAACTTCCTTACCTTCAGCACCAGCAAATGCAACTTCAACCTGCCAAAATCCAGCCACATATTACACTCAAACAATCCAATCCAATGTCCAGCATCTCCAATTAAATAGTTGTAACCCAGGAATCTAAGACATTTTGTTTATAGAACATATTAAAATGATTGGACATTACATCATTTTTTTCTTTTTAAAAAAATTAAAGATCTTAATGGAAACATCAGTGCGAGAACAAACCAAGAACCAGCAACCTCTATATCCATCTGGTGAAAAAATATTAAAATCCTAACTGATTACCTCATAAACCATCACCCCTAGTGTATCTAAAACAACTGCTCACTACCACACAATATTTTTTCTCAGATATTGTGTATTATAACTGGAAAACTTAAAGCTTTATATTATTTAGTGAAGCATTCACTCAAAGTACAAATAACCATACTAGATATGAAACTTAACTGATAAAAGAAATTAACACTTGCCTTCATCTATGAACCCAACACAACCTTTCCCAAATGGATATGCACGTGGAACAGAAACTAAGTGGAAAATGTGGAGCAACACAGAACAAAAGCCAAATATGAATGTATTAGACAGATCCAATCTAAAAACTTAAGCTATCAGGCATTATCCAAGTATCAGTGCCATATATCAAAATAACCAATGTAAGATCTAATAGTATGCCTGTAGACTGCAGAGCACACTGTAAAATTTTGGGAACGATGATTGAAACTCCTCTTTAGTCAGGATATACACTTCTTTTTTTTTAGCCCAACTTTATTTATGTGGCTTTATTGTCACTAAATTCATCATTATTCCACTAAAAGATACTAAGTCATCTCTTAACTAGCAATCAACCACATCATATTTTGCACACAACATTCTGCACATAGATATAATGGCACATGGCAGAAACCATGATCTGAAGAGGTCAATATTTCTGCCATTGAATAGGGTGATTAAAGTCTGAACAAGGACAAGGAACTAATCAAGAATTTTCTTTATCACACTTACTTAGCACAAAAAACCAAGTTACCATCAACGTCCACTGTTAGACACACTAATCCTCTCATTCTGTACTTGCCAGCACAAAACAAATGCATCCACAAATAAATATGTGCAGATGTACAAAACAATACATCTGAAATACGTCCAGAATTCGGTACAAACGCACATGCAAATGAACATGCCAAACTACCAATCTTTGATTAGAAGTAGAGACTATCCAACATTAGTAGCATGAAATTTATGAAACTAAATTATGATACCCCAGGAAGCCAATCTAGAACATCCACACCACACACACACACAGAGGCAAATACATACATATAGTATAGCACTCAAAACTTCAACCCAGTGGTCCACACTAAACACAGGAGAAGAAAGCTACCCTTGTATCTCCAAGAAAAGGCATCAGTGTTCCACTGTATCCCTGAGAAGATTTGGAGGGATCATTGGAACTTGAATCTGCAGTTGCAGCATGCCCAGCAGCACTTGCCCGAGCTTCCCATGCTTGGAGACTTCCAAATTCAGGAGCAGGTAAATCTTTTACTCTATTGAGTTGTTCCATCTATGACTTAAGCTGAACCTGCAGTCAATTCAACAAAGCAAGAAAGAATGAAACACAGAGTATCGGGATAGTTTATAATAAGCAAGTACTTACATTAGTAGTAAATTGAAGTTGGCTTAATCAAATGGCTACCCATATTAAAAAAGCTTGAAGCAATTCATTAACATTTCAAATAGCGTCTGTATAAGCAGAAACTACAGGAGATACATAATCCAAATATAAACCTATATAACAAAAAATTGGAGCCAAGCTAAAACAGCAGGAAAAGAACATATGTATATGGAAAACACATCTGCTAATAAGGGTCTGGGAATGGAGTCATGGCACTCAATACTTGCATGTGCTTGGGTTTAGTAGCAGAACACACCACTGCCAACCTGGAATTTTCCACTGGCCTTCTCTTTTTGTGCATTAATGAAGCAAGGATGTGAACCAAGAAGCAGAAACATGAGCAAGAATAAGCATGCCAGAGCAAATCAAGAATCAGTGTCATAATTAAACTTCCTTCTTCATTTCTTCAGTATTCTCCTATGCAAAACTCAGGACCTGGAACCTTTTCCACACTGTCCTGTGTCAACTTACAAGAAACTGAAGGACAACAAGTCTAAAACTTCCTGTCAAAGTTGCCAAACTATGACCTAGATCTTGTCATTTTAACTTGTCCTTCAATCGTCTAGCACACATCATCTCAGCCCAAGTGAAATAGACCCAAAAACACAACTAAAGGTAATTAATCAAAAAACATAGAGATATTCTCTACAAACTTATTAGAGCTTTACCCACATGTCAAACCCATGATATAATGTATCACAACAACACTAGAAGAAAAAAACTTAAGGATACAGTTAAAAAAGTTGGATGCATGAGAAAATTTCTCACTTGTATTACTTGTGACTCATCCACATGAATGCAGCATCGTTCAGAACCATGAGAGGTTTATCAGATTTTGCCTCTGAAGGGAGCTTCTATAAACCATAAGTCACTTCACTAAAGCAGCCATCAGTGACATATTCTCCCCAAAAAAGTACAAAAAACACAAGTGTTATGACATAAGTCACACCTCAGACCACCAAACTTACCAAAGCTACTTCTAGTTCAAAAATAGCAGTGCTAATGCTTAGGACAGGCAAGATAATATTAGTGGCATCTGTATTGCTGCATATCAATTTGCTAATGAGCAAATGAAACAGCAGTTCTTTTGTATATTATATCCAACAAGTTTCTGGAGCCATTCACTTTCTGCATACCCAGCTGCTCAATAAAAGTAACACAACTGTTTTTTCTTTTGCCAGTGGAAAGGCGAATCTTGTCCTTCTATTTCCTCTTCTCATTAAGCATGCATAGAGCTAGCAAGCCAACTCTCAAAATAAATATTTTGAAAGGAATGTAGTAGTAATCATATCAGCCTCATACCACTATAAATCATGTCAAACCACCAGTTGCTATGTCTTTTAAGCCCCATCCCTACGTTTCATCATTTTGCATCTCAAACTGTTCACAAACAAGTAAAAATTATTTCACATCATTCCTTTAAACGTTTGCCAGTTCAAGTATCACAGAACACACACCCTGCAGTTGGTCATACGCGGTATCATTCAAATAAAAACGTATCAACCAAAATCATCCAATTCCTGATGATATAATAGAACATAGACCCATAAAAATTATCACGGTCTCTTCATTCTCTCATAGCAATGGTCAAAGAATACCAAACACACTACATTCTACTTAATGGCGTTCTATTTTCAGTTCCTTCTTCAAAACTTGCCAAATCAAACAACACTTCTATCCGCCTCCTTTTCCATAATTTCCAATACCAAGTTTTCAACTTGCAGAAACCAAAAAAAGATTAGGTAATTAGAAAACTAAATATAACTCCTATTGTACCTAGTGAGCGCATCAAGCACCACAACGGCAATCCCTCTGTTATCAGTCCTCCATGTTTTAGGTTGATCATCTCCTTTAGTCGTTTATGTCGTCATAAAACGCCCTCGACGTAAGCTTCACCAATCTGTTTCAGAAACAGAAACAATGTGAGAATTGCCACAATTTCGCCGTAAGCTTCACCAATCTGTTTCGAGTTCTGAAAAGCGCACCGATTAAATGGTTCGACGCTCATTTTGTCGAGTCAATCTTCAGAATGGCTCGGATTATTCAAGGATTCTTAGTGAAGAGACTTTCAATTAATTTCTTAATAGTCTTTTCAGACCATTTTCGATTAATTTCCATAAACAATAAAATTTGACCCACACGTGTAATTTTTAAACAATTATACCCACGTTTACTTTGTAAAATAGCCTCTTTGGTTGTTACACCTATTAATTTCTAAGGTAAATTTTATCACTAATATATTACATTTAGAAATACATAAATTCTGAATTTGTATAATTACCAGTTAAGCACATATTCGAACGATTTGCCCCATATTAATTACAACTTGAATTATGTTGAAATATTGGGACTATATTGCAAAAAAAGAAAACTATGTGATGGGAAAACTGATTTTTGAAAGATAAAACCCAACGAATCCAATTTCTAGATCCTCCAAAAAATTGCAACGTCTGTTGCCTCCGCTCTCGATCAAACGGATTTAGTCCGTCGGATCACACAGCCACCACGCGTACGGCTAAGATCGTAACAATAAAGGTAAAGTGCAACGTCATCAAGAGTGACCAAGGGAAGGGCTCGAAAGGACCTGAATTTCGTGTATAAATAAAGCCCTGGAGTCTCTTGCCCGCTGGTTATTGTCAATTCATCGAAAATAGAGCTATCAAGCGAACTAGACATGGCAAAGCCTCGTAAGCCGAAGAACGAGGACGGGAAGGCTGAGAATTCGGGCGCTGTCGTGCGTCATCAGAAGCTCTGCCTTTCAATCGACATGGATAAGCACCAAATCTACGGGTGAGAAAGATAAACATTCTTCGTACACATGTACTTGACATGCGCGCATGATTCGATTTTGAACTGAACTGATTGCGTGTTTATTTTCCTTTTCGGAAAATTGTTTAGCTACACGGAGCTGGAAATTGCTGTACCGGATATAGGAATTGTAGGGTTACACGCGGAGAATTTGGGAATCGAGAATGTGTTAGTTGATGGAGAGCCTACTGAGTTTGAATATTATCCGCATAATCATCAAAATTTGGAAAATGAAGAGAGATGGAGATCTGTGTCGTCGCCTAGTTCTGCAGCCGATGCTGCAGCTGCTGCGTACATATCGGCTTTGGATAGAGAATTGGTCCCCAATTTGCTAATTAATTGCTGCAAGCCGTTCAAGGGTTTAACTGAACAGATAGACCAACTGAATTTGGAGAATAAATTGGACTCCACTGATGAACCCAAGCAGGTTACTGTTGCTATCTACAGTTTCACTGTTTGTAAATTATTTATTTTGTTAGCTTTTTGATCAAAGATGGTTTTTTTTTGGCCCGTGATTGTATAAATGGGGCTTGATGTGAATTTTACTAAGCTTAGTTGTCAATATGTATATTTTGAGTGAGTTTGTTACTCGTCTTAGCTGATTTACTGCCAACTTCTACCTCAAATCTCTGCACGATGTCTTTCTGATACTTGGAAATCCCGTTAACTCCCTTTCTGCACTAGGTTTCAAGTGGGGACTATTGTCTCTACAATCTTTAGTAATCAGGATACAGATGTCACAGGTAGGTAGCCCTGATGGGATCTGAACCTGGGACCAATTGATTGGACATTTGACCTAGGATTTTATGAGGTTCACATCCATAAAAGCAATTTCATAAGTGCTTGCTGTAAGTACTTGGTCGCTTCACCAACACTAGTGATAATGGGTTAAGTTGAGTTATCTGTTTTTGGTTTTGTGGTTTGCACTCTAGTGATATTGTGACGAGGTTTACACTTCCATGGCATCTCATGTAGGTTGATGTTGGGTGCAGAATGTGAAATTGATTCGTATTGACTATTGGGTAGAGAAAGCAGAGACTGGAATTCATTTTGATGGTAATGTATTACATACTGATAACCAGATAAGGCGAGCAAGGTGCTGGTTCCCCTGTATGGATGACAGCTCCCAACGATGCTGGTATGAGCTGTTTGATAGTGCTGATGTTTGGTGATTATGATCATTTGAAGTCTCCACAATAAATTCATTGATAGTGTAACATTGTTTGTTCAGTTATGATTTGGAGTTTACAGTCTCCCACAATCTTATTGCTGTCAGTACTGGAAGCTTATTATATCAGGTCAGAGAAACAGATGAGTACTTTCTTACTACATGGACACTGAATATTAGTGATTTGTCAAACAATAACTTGTTGGCTATGTTAGAAAATTTATGTTTTTGATTCATTAAATCTTTGTCTTATTTGAACTCTAGATGGATATTTATTTTTTTATTGTACACTTGTAATTTGTGCCTCAAGTTTGAGTATTCAAATTATCACTCTGGGTTGTTTCTTTCACTGGAATGCATTGTCTTAGCTATTTGAACATGGAAAAAATTGTTCCAGTCTCTGTCTTTATTTCTAGCACTTGTACTAGATTAAGGAGAGTAGTTTTCTTTGTCATGGAGAATGATATTTAAGTTTCCTAAGTTAAGGGTAAAAGACTTACTGGACGTAGACAGCGGTTTGATTCTTGGCCGATGCATAATTTGTGGGGATAGCTCAGCAGGGAGAGCGTTGAACTGAAGATTTGAAGGTTGTGTGTTCAATCCGTGCTCACCACACTGCATTCATCTTTTGGGGTTGAGGCTTGTCTAGTCAAAATTCTAAGTTAGGAGATAGTTCAAAATCCTTTTACATGGAAAATCTTCTCTCTTCCTTGGTAATAATGCTTAACATTGACATGAGACAGGCTTATTATGTTATTTCTTAAGAATTAATTTTTTCTATAATTTAGAGGACATGCTTAATAACCTGTGAACCATAGATTATTAGCAAATAGTGGGTGGCTTTGGAACTAAACTTTGAGGGTTATCAAAATTATGGTTACACTGTCAAAGATGAGGTGGTTTTTGGGTATTCAAGTTACATTTTATATTGTAAAATGGTTTGCTTAATCTATCCAACATAAAGTAGATAATCTGACAACTCAATAAAGGCGACTTTTGTAAACTTTTAACTCCTGACAAACTTGATTTTCATGGTAAAAAATTATCTTGCTAAATGGCAACTTATTTTATGGTCCTTCGAGTTTGACTTTCTGGCCAATAACTTCTCGCTAACCTAGCTCCAAACCTGGAGGGGGTAAATTTTAATTTGTTTATTTTGACTGAATTATTTCATCTTCTTTAGCATTTAGGCAATATCTTGATAAGAAACATCTGTTGCATCTTGTAAAATTTGAGAGGAAAACCAAGTTGATTGTGTGAATAACTCTGAGCCTATACATGGGTATATGGTTTACAGGGAGAAAGTTAGGAAATAACTAATTCCTAAATTAATAGCAAATTCCTATAAGAAGCTTCCTATATTATAATGGTTTTCCTAAAATAAAAGTTTCTTAAGTTATAAGGATTTTCTGATGCTCCCCCTCAAACTGGTGAATATACATATGATAAGTCCTTGGAACATTGCACTAGTGAGTCTTTTTGTGAGCATATCTTCAAGTTGACCATTACTTGAGATGTATTGGTGTACAAATTAATCTACTATACAACTTCTCCTTTATGAAGTGTCTATCTACCTCAATGTGTTTTGTTCTGTCATGTTGAACAAGATTGTTGAGCAATGCTAATGGCAGAATTGTTATCACAAAATAATCTTATTGATCCTTCCCATTTGATCCTTAAGTCTTCCAAAATTATCTTGAGCCATAATAATTCACACAGTCCTTGTGTTATTGCCCTGAACTCTGCCTCCTCACTCGATCTAGGTACCATATTCTGCTCCTTACTCTTCCAAGTCACCAGATTGCCTCCAAGGAAAGTACAATAACCCATTGTAGATCGTCTATCAATTGGTGATCTTCCATATCTTCATTGGTGTATGCCTCAAGGACTAATCTGGTATTTCTTCTGAATAGAATCCTCTTACCAAGATTAGCCTTTAGGTAACGTAGTATCTTATAGACTACTTGAAACCTATTTTGGGCTATACATAAATTGGCTAACCACACTCGTATATGCAATGATTGGCCTAGTATGAGCAAGATATATAAGCTTTTTTACTAGTCTCTGGTACATTTCCCTATCTATAGCTGAATCCTCACTTGCATCTCCTAGTTTGTGATTTTCCTCAATTGGTATGAAGATTGGTCTATGTGCTAACTTTTCTGTCTCTTTTTGAAGATCGATCATCTGTTTCTGTTGAGAACTAAAGATGCCTTCTCTGAATAGTACTTAAGCATTGCAAGCTCTTTTTCTCAAATTCTTAGATTAGGCATCCTCTGAAGACTTCCTTTTCTTTCTCATTGTTTCCTGTCTCAATTGTGTTATTGACATATACTAAAAGAGCCTTGACGACTCTGGAATTTGAGTGCTTTGTAAAGAGTGTATGATCTCCCTGACTTTGTCTTGTATCCAGTGGCAAGCATTACTTGGGCAAATCTTCCAAACTAAGCTCTTGGTGATTGCTTTCGACCATGCAATGCTTTCTTCATCTACAAAGTTTATTGTCCATCAATTTTTTCCTGAAGCTAGTAGGAATATATCGACATATATCTCCACCTTCAAAATGCTGTGAAGAAAAGCATTTTCTACATCCAACTGCTTCAAATACTAGTCAAAGTTAGCTTCTAATGACAGTAAAACACTTACTGTTTTCATCTTTGCTGCTGGAGTAAATGTCTCATAGTCCACACCATGGTTTCAGGATTTGTTGAGTTCCATAATCATGACATAATTATGGAATTTGCTTCATCCCACACATCGAATCTTGGATCTTCATCCTTAGGTCCCGTCACTAGGAGATGGCTGAGCTTCTCTTTTCCCTTCAAAGAGGCTCAAATAAATTGAGGCCACTTCGAATAATTTTCCCATTTAGCTTATGCACTGCCTGTATATTCTGCAGCTCTTCTGTGTGTTGATTGATGGGAACTTCCTCAATCTGGCCAGTGGTGTTGGGGGATGTCGCCTTTGTTGTTTCTGACATTATTTATTTATTTTTTCAATATTCTATTATGACAGCAATTAGATAAACCAAATAAATAAAACACAAGCTTTATATAAACAGAGAATTGTAGAAGGAGAGTTACCAGTAGCAATGAAGGCATGCCAAAAAAAATAAAAAATAAAAAGTGAATGACCAGGATGCAGTTGTCAGCGGCAATGAAGGCATGCTGGAAAGACTGGCCATGAATTTTTTTTTCAATTCCCAGAAAAGAGCCCAAAGCTCTTATACCAAATGAAATTTTAGAGAAAAACCAAGTTGATTGTATGATTAACTCAGAGGACATGAGTATGTATGGTTAGTTTACAAGGAGAAAATAAGAAGTAACTAATTCCTAAATGAATAGGATTTCCCCATTAGAAATTCCTATTTAAATTATAAGGCATTTCTTAAAATAAAAGTTTCGTCAATTGTAAGGATTTTCCAACACATTTTTCCAATTTAGCCTTTGTCACCTTTGCATATAACTGATTTCAAAACCAATTTTGCTTCAAATATGAGGCCCAAAATATGAAATTCACATGATCAATAAGTGAGGGATCCCTTACCCACATGTCAGGTTGCTTAATGATTTAACTTAATGTTTGTTGGGGTGAGTATTTTGAAGGACAAGTAATTTTTGAGGAAGTAAGTTCATTTGCTTTATAGTTATATCTTTGATGAGAGTGCCACTTATAATGGACTTTTGACATTGTTTGTCTCATGAACAAGTGGAATTGTGTTCAGCATTTTTTTAAATCACATGTCTTCCTAGTATGTGCATCAATTTTTTT
Organism: Xylocarpus granatum; assembly: GCA_019650275.1. Taxonomy (NCBI): domain Eukaryota; kingdom Viridiplantae; phylum Streptophyta; class Magnoliopsida; order Sapindales; family Meliaceae; genus Xylocarpus; species Xylocarpus granatum. The sequence goes on along the minus strand of BNST01001808.1, from coordinate 87,765 downwards.
ATTGTTGGGCAATAAACATACATAAAAAATGCAGCAATGGTGTTTTATTGATCATGTTTTGTTAATGGTGTTGATTGGAAGTGATTTAATTATGTGAAAGATAATAACATGCTCAGTAGAAGGAATAGAAATGATGGCAGAGAAATTGCATGAAGAGACAGCAATCCTTATTTTTTCCCATCTATTAATTTTTGAAATAATAGTGTTACATTGCAAATGTATAATGAGGTAGGATTTGTGCATGGATACATGAATAAGTTTAAAGAAAGTACATGATTCTCTTTATATGTCAACAATACAATCTAATACTCGAATTAAAAGTAGATAAACTTATAATGGTTCTAAAGTTTATTAATTCTTATGAGGAATTTATACAACTCTCAGTAATTTCTACTAAGTTATAGGTCTTTTCAATTTCCATCAGTGCCCTATAAGGGAATTAATGAAAAGAAAATAGATATGTCCAATTCCAGTCTATTATTTATGTACCATATGTTAAAAAGAAATTAAAATAATGATAAAAAAATTATTCATGTTGTTCCAAGAATAATATACATGGAACTATTCATATGTGTTCCTATAATATTAGCTGTTAGGTTCATATTGTTCCAAGAATAATGCATATGAAATTATTCATATACGTTCCAAAAATGATAGCTGTTAGGTTTTAACTCGTTGCAGATTGCCTAAGGAGCTGAATGTTCTGCTTTGTTTTTATACGTTTTTATCATTTAACTTGATTGCTGAAATTTAAAGAATATAGCTTTGTAGTATATTGGGTTGGGGTGGGGGTGGGGCGGAAACAAGGTTTCTACTTCTTTTACCACTGTAAGCTTTCTGCGATTTTGGATGTCGCTTAAGGCAGTTGGCATATGTTCTACTTCTTTTACCGCTGTAAGCTTTCTGTGATTTTGGATGTTGCTTAAGGCAGTTGGCATATGTCACATTAACCCATTGCTTGTCCTTATCCCCAGGCATAAAAAAAACTTTTACCCATTTCGACTTTTTTCTTAATTGGTTGAAGGTGTTGTCCTCGATTCTTGTAGTGTAAATGGACTTCTTGCCTGGGCATACAATGTTCATATTGTTGCATATTTACATCAATGAGGCTTTTTATGTTTATTGATGCTTTAGATTTTCTAAGTGTCATTCCATCTAGTTAACAGGTTTTGAGCAAGGATGATCCTCCTCGCAAAACATATGTCTACAGATTAGATGTTCCAGTTACTGCTCGGTGGATAACACTGGCAGTTGCACCATTTGAAATCCTTCCTGACTACCATCATAGTCTTGTATCACACATGTGTTTACCAGCTAATTTGACAAAGCTTCGTAATACTTTGGAATTTTTCTACAATGCATTCAGGTTTGTCATGCTAGACTTAGGATTGTTGTAAATTAGATATTTCCTACAGCTGGGATTCAACTTCTAGGTTGAATCTTTGAAATGTTGCTCAACTGGAAATTTTATTTTTGACAGCCATTATGAGACATACCTTGATGCAAAATTTCCATTTGGGTCATACAAGCAAATTTTCTTAGCTCCTGAAATGGTAACGTCATCATCCACTTTTGGAGCTTCAATGGGAATCTTTAGCTCCCAGGTTCTATATGATGAGAAGGTTATTGACCAGGTTAGTTTATCCATTTAACTTGAAAGCTTAGTTACGTTCTGCACTCTTTGGGTGCATAATTTTTCAAGTTTCTCCACCAATGATTGACATGTGGGTGGCTCTCTAAGAAGTCGAGACAGACATATGTTACATAATCCTTATCATGTAACATATATTTATAGTATAGTTTCTTTAAGGGCCAGTAGTTGCTTTGCATTTAAATTATATCATGTGCCATAATTGACGTGCTTTCCTTCCTCTTGCTTCATTCTGCTGAGAATATTTTTGGTAACAGGCCATAGGCACAAGCATTAAACTTGCATTTGCCCTTGCAAGACAGTGGTTTGGTGTATATATTACTTCCGAGTCTCCAAATGATGGTAGGTTTGTACTATATGATTGTCTGTACTGCTTAATTGGTTTTAACTTGTTGCCTGCAATTTACTCAATATAGTTTAAAGATTACACTTCCACTTTTGTTTGTCTTTACTCTATGTTTAATGTCAGAGTGGCTGCTGGATGGTCTTGCTGGTTTTTTGACGGATTCATTCATTAAGAAATTTTTGGGAAATAATGAAGCTCGTTATCGGAGATACAAGGTTTGCTTACTTGCATGAGTACACCTCATACCTGATATCTGTTTTTATGAAAGTTTGCTTGTATTTTGGTAGTGTAAAGTGGTTTTAAAGGCAGCTTTAGTCATTGCATCGATGATTCCGGAGAAGCTAATCATTTTTTCTATAGTATTGTTGACTTCTGATCTACAGTTTTGCATGTCTGTAGCACAAGTTGGTATTAGAGTCAACGGAAATCTCTATAATTTATCAGATAAAGTTATCCATCAATTGTTAATAAGTTTGGACTTATCCAACTATTACTGAAGTAGCAGCAATGCTTTTTAGCTGTGAAGATGGTATTATTGGGGTGTTAGTGAGCTATTTGCCTGTTGGCATACAGTAGAGCATTGTTAAGCTGACTAGTTGATATTATTTGTCAATGCCAATGATAACTAGTTCTAGTACTAGTACTAGTACTAGCAGGTATGTTGGTGATGAGGAAAGTGTTTTAGTGGAGTCTCTGGAAAACTGTTATGGAGTTAACAGTATAATTGTGATGGTTGTGCTCATCACCAACATAACTATGGAAGAACAAGGGGCTATGCATTGCAGTATATCTTTCGTATGAACAAAATACTACAAATCTAAGCTACCGGACAAAGAAGGAAGAGTTGATAACTAACCTGTACATATTTCTAACACGTGATACACCAATTAAGCCTCAAGCTTATTTTTCGGATAGGACGTTAGTTTTTTTGGTAACTTTTGCTTTCTATACAAACTTGGTTGAAGTGAATCTAGAGATTGATGATCCATTAACCAGCCAATTATAAATGTTATAATTTGAAGGCTTAAAAATCATTTAGTATTTTCTAATAATACTATAGAAGAGTTACATGCAATTGCATGTGTCTATGTTGGAGAATCTGTTGTCTTGGCTTCCAAGGTTATAGCTCTGTTAAGGTAGAGAGTTGGAGAGATCATTGCAATTCCTTGCCTTATACCTTAAAGATAATAATACAATTATCAGTTCTTTATGGTTTTCTCCCTCCATTTTTCTATTTGAAAGTTGACAACTTGACTGTGCATAATTGTAGGCTAATTGTGCTGTTTGCAAAGCAGATGACAGTGGGGCAACAGCTTTGAGCTCCACTACTTCTTGTAAGGATTTGTATGGAACTCAATGCATTGGTATATATGGAAAAATTCGGTCGTGCAAGTCTGTAAGTTTACTTTGAATATCCCATAGATGTTTCACTATTTAACACCGCATGCACACATTTAATTTGTAATGTCCTCATACTAATTGATTGGTTTTCTTATAGGTGGCAATCCTTCAGATGTTGGAAAAGCAAATGGGATCCAATTTCTTCCGAAAAGTACGGGTCTTAGCAGCTTGTGTGCTATAATCATGATTTTCTTGACGAACCAAAAACTAAGAATCCTCCTTCTGGTGTTTGATGCCCTTTCATCATGTTATTTGTTAATATTTTTTTCTTTAACATTTTATTCTAAGAGGTCTTGTGACAAGTGGTTTTCTTAGTTAATGATGGTCTATTAGGTTTATTGAATGGGTGAATTCTTTTATTAGCCAAGGGGGAACGAAAATTATCATTTTGCATTTGCAGCTTTAGTTGATCATGCAGAATCTTTTCTGCTGCCTTCGTTAGCTTGCATGTCTTGATCTAAAATTTTAACTATTTACCATTTTTTTATCCCCTTGTTTGGCATATGCTATGCTATAAATACCTATAGTGGTTCCAATACATCACACTTTCTTTGATGATATATTTTGTTGGTAGAAGCTAACATGTCACCGAATTATAAATTTCTGTTGTAAATATTGTGTTTTCCCCTCCATGTGAATTGTTTGCTTATATTTTAAGTGGTGGGATTAGATGATATTGTTGAAATGCTTAGTAAGTGGTTGGTTAGATGATATTCTTGAAATGCTTAGCAAGAGGTTGGTTAGACAATAATCTTGAAATGCTTAGGTTTGAAGTACATGATCCTTTATTTGGATAATGATGTGCATCTTAGATAGTCACCCTTTTTGTGGTCATGCGATCATGAGAAACTTACAGGAATGGAAGGTGAACATGAATGAATATTGTAACCAAAGAAGATTTCTGTAATAATGCTTGTATTATTTTAACTGTTGGCAAGATAGTCCTTTTCTTTTTCCTGATTTCATTAATGTATGTGCACTGGATTGATAACATTAATGACTTGCATATTCTGTAAAATTGAATTCAAATTCTCATCCACTAAAAGCCTTTGATTCTTGCTCTCGTTTTTCTGTTATATGTAGATTTTGCAGAATATTGTTTCTCGGGCTCAAGGTGCATCTCCTGTGAGAACTCTCAGTACAAAGGAGGTAATTTTGGTCTACTGCAGCATAATATACTGTTCATTTGCTGCAGCTTGTTTTACTTATGATAATTTTAGGATTTTTTTCTAGCTGTTACTACTAATATGATTGTCGGTATTAGTATTTACCATGGAGAGTTTAGTTATAAATAACAAGTGTTACAATGGGCAACATTTAAGCTGCTGTTTTTTTCGTGGGCAAATCTTAAATGAATTCCTTTATTCATTGTGCTCATACTATTTTACATACACAATTTCCAGGATGATCCAGCAGTGGCTATAAGGAATGAATATAACTAGGTAACAAACATGGATTATTAATTGTTCTGTGAGGTTAAGGGAGTTTAGTTAAAATGTTAAAATATATGTTTTTGGAAGTATTGTAGATGCTCATTCAATAGTTTTTCAGTGAAATGTTACTTTGCCTAAATGGAGGCTGCCCATGTTATTTTTCCTCCTTGGCTGTTTTCTTACAGATTTGTTTAGATCTGAATTTCTAGGGACTAAGTTGTTCTAGTAGAGTTTTCTTGGACTGTATGGCTGCAGTTGCTCTCTTCTTTTCTGGGGCAAAAGGGGGTAGTGACAGAGAGAACAAATCAATAAGGTGATGGTGGTGGTCATTAGACAACTATTTTTTCTGCTGGTTCTCCAATATTATATTGTTTCTCTCAAGTGACTCGTAGTTATATTATTGACCACCAATGCAACTTTGTAGTTTGAAATCTTTTCTATTAAGAATGTTCAATGAATATATTTACTGCTATGTAAAAGGAATTTGAATTTTTTCTTAAAAAATTGAGAACAATGTAGTGTGGTTCTAAACACTTTTCGAGAAGGTAATTGTCAAAACAACGCTGCTTTTTTCTTTGTTTTTGAGTTCTATGTACATTAATTTTATAAACTTGTGAATACTTGATTGCTTATGGATATAATAATCTATAGTGTATATTGTGACCAAGTTTGCTTCCTTGTATTCTTCATGACGGTGCTGGATTTCTTGATTTTTCCAATCGCTAGATTGTGGATATGCACAGGTTTTAATTTGACACTCTTTAGGTAACTGGTTGTTTGTTATTTGCCTAAGTATATTATAAATTTGAGAGATGCAGTTTCGGCATTTTGCAAATAAGGTTGGAAATCTTGAGCGTCCATTTTTGAAGGAGTTTTTTCCTCGGTGGGTAGGATCATGTGGCTGCCCAGTGCTCAGGTATGATTTATGTGAGCTATTTTTTGTATGTCTGGATTCTTTCATTGTTTAGGTTTGTTTGGACGCCATCTAATCTTTTTTTCCTGGTGCCTTGCTCATAAGGATGGGGTTCTCATACAACAAACGGAAAAATATTGTTGAACTGGCAGTGTTGCATGAATGCACTGCTACATCTGATTCAACCGCTTCTGCTCTTAATTCTAACCCTGAATCTGAAAACCGAGATGGTGATGCTGGGTGGCCTGGGATGATGAGTATTAGAGTTCACGAACATGATGGTATGTATGACCATCCAATTCTTCCAATGGCTGGAGATGCCTGGCAGCTACTGGAAATACAGTGCCATTCAAAACTTGCTGCTAGACGCTCCTTGAAGCCTAAAAAGGGATCAAAACCTGATGGCTCTGATGATAATGGTGATGCTGTAGCTATTTTAGATATGCGGTCCAGGTATGCTGTTGTCTCACTTGTTTTTGTAGAAGTTGTTGATAGATGATAAAGTTTGATGTTGTTCATTTTACAGTATGGAGTCTCCACTGGCATGGATTCGGGCAGACCCAGAAATGGAATATCTGGCTGAAATTCATTTTAACCAGCCTGTACAGATGTGGGTAAGGAAGACATTTTGCTGGTGCTGTAGATTCATCATCCTTATGTATGACTATTGTTTTCCATGGTCATTGAAACCCCAGCCCTTGGCCTGACTGGTTTTATGTATGCAAGCGGCACAGAATCTGCATGGTAGTTGTTATTGTTGTTTAATGGTGCATGTATATGTATGCGCATGCATTGCAGAAGCGATGCTTTGATGATGTTTACTTAATTCATTGGATAACCACTTTACCTCATCGATATGATTTTGCTTGCATGTGTTGCATCAAATAATTGCTGTTTTTAATTGATTTTACTAATTAATTGAAGAACAACTTTACATCATTGTTATGACTAATCAGATAAATCAGTTGGAGAAGGATGGAGATGTTGTTGCTCAGGCACATGCAATCAGTGCACTAGAGTCTCTACCACACCTTTCTTTTAATGTTGTGAACACGCTGAATAATTTCCTCATTGACTCCAAGGTTTTAATCAATTTTAGAGGTGCATATGGTTTTGGTTGACCTGCATTTAATAAAATGTAATTACTTGAGTTTTTTCTGTGGTGTCAAGGCATTCTGGAGGGTTCGAATTGAGGCAGCTTTTGCGTTGGCTAATACAGCATCTGAGGTATTGTGATCATTCTTTAACTTTATTCATTTAATTTAAGTGGTAGGTCCTATATTGTTTGTTTATGAAATCTTGTTAATGAAATCTCTTCTAAAAAACTCACCAAAGCTGTTCGCGTAAAGTGAGTTTTGCTGGAAATCATTTTTTAATCAAGAAAGTTATTTCAATCGTTCTCTCCATGCAACTGATAATATATAAAATTTGTTGTTTCATGCTTGTGTATTCAATAGAAAGATATCTAGCGCCCAAACTTCTTGAACTAGCTCTTTTGGAAAATGCTAATGCTTTGCATGATGGTACTTGCATATATTTTCTGTCTTCTATCATTTTTTATCATTCAACCTGTTTTAACTTGTGTATGTAATGAACTTGTGGACGGTGAAATTGGGCCATTTGTGGATGTGTAGCTATGAGGTCCAATGATTTTTCTCATAATTGACATTTCGAACTTCGCAAAAGAAATTTGTAGTTTTCCATACCTTTTGTCACATATTGGGCTTTTTTAATTGGAAATTTTCTGGTTTGCACTTACCAGTTCTTATTATGAGATTATATATCATTTTCTCACAGGAAACTGGTTGGGCTGGTTTGCTACATCTGGTGAAATTTTATAAAAGTCAAAGATTTGATGAAAACATTGGACTTCCCAAGTGAGATTCTAACATTGTTTGGAATTATGGTGGTGTTACTGCTCCAGCATTTGTTAAAAAATTTGTTTTCTGCTGATCTTTCTAGGCCAAATGATTTTCGTGATTTTGCAGAGTACTTTGTTCTTGAGGTAATGCACTGAGGTAGGGTATGTAATAAGTTGTGTAAACTGTGAAGCGATTGATTCATATGATTTAGGACTTGCTTTGTGCAATGAAATTTTTGGAAGGTCTGTTCTATCTGGGTATTGAAATTCATTTTATTCATTAATGAGCCAAGTACTACTGCAATTTTTGCCACAGGTGCTTTGAACTGCATGCTCAGAAATATGTTGCTTTCTTACCAAGACTGTCTGCCCTCTCTAAACTTGTAAAATGTTTAGGTTGATTTGGACCCTAAGTTGCTAGGCAATTAACTTTTGTGTTTTAGAATTTAGCTTGATAAAAAAACCCTGAAAGAATACAGTGGAAGAAGAATAAAGAGAAAAAAGAGTAGAGCATAGGCTGTTGAAAACTTTAGGAGGAGAATTAGGGGAATCAAGAGAAGATAATAGGCTAGGCATAACTAAGATGTATGTCTTGTAGCCATGGTATGGCATCATCACACTGAAACTCCACATCCAGCAAGAATATGTAATCTGTTTGTTGCCTTCAGGAGTGTCACTGTACATAGTGTACATCAATTCCAACCTCGAGCCGCAGTCAGGGTTAGTGCCAGGTAATCTTGCCATTGGAGGATGGACCTGCAAAGCTTAAATGAATTAACTAGCCACTGGATACTACTTTGGGAGACTTAAAGCACCTGGAACATAGACAATAATACTTATACACCTAAAAGATTGGCAGATACCGGCCTTTTCTTTTATGTAGTTCCTTCAAACACACTTAGATTTTTAGCTTTTTTTTGTCTTGTCAATTTTGGAGCAGTCTGGCCTATGCTCAAATTAAAACTTCTGTCTGCCTTAAATTTTCTGTTCTACAAGCTAGAGAAAATAAATTTTTGTTACATAGGCCTTCTGATAGCTGCTTCAGTTTCTGTCCTTCACATCTGTCTGACATTTGATAATTAAATTTGTCTCTTTACTAGCCCTTTGAATTCTGTATCAAAGATATGCTCTGTTAGAAGATAAAAAAATAATATATTTTATGTGCAGTAAAATGTCTTTACCTTTTTGGTTAATTGAGAGATCACCATTTCTGCATCCCCTGTTAACTTTAGATTATTTTTTACTGTTCTATAATTTGATTGTTATTGCTGTAACTTTTCTCCATTCTCAGTGAAAATATTTTAAATACTGTCCTTATTTTTTGTTCTTTTAGGCTATTCCACATGCCATAGCTATGGTTAGATCTGCAGACAAGAAAAGCCCAAGAGAAGCTGTTGAGTTTGTTTTACAGCTTTTGAAGGTAATTCTTTCTCTTGGTCACTAAGCACATGCTAGAGCTACAATGTTAACTAATGTTTTTCCTTTTGCATTTATGATTTGACAATAGATTGAGGACTCTAAAAAGTATTCTTGTTTTATTGAATAACAAACCAAAAATAACAGCCAATGAATTGTGCTCTATAATGGCTTGGATTGTTTTGTTGGGTCCTCAAGTTTGAATTTCTACAATACCAGTTTTATTTTATTGATAAGAAACAGAAAATTATATTCATGGAGAACAAAGAAGTGCGATGATGGATTGGATGTGTACTGGAGCCAAAATCAACTTTTCAAGGAGAACAAAACTATACAAAATGTTGTGCACTCATCCAAACTAACAATTGATAAAACTTCGGCCCCACCAACTAAAACACCCCAAGAAATTAGAGCTATATAGTGCTGATGTGGAATTTAAGCAGATCTGAGCAGACTATTTTGCAACCCTGGGAAACTAAACAAAAAGTATACAAAAAGTGTTTATTCAAACAGTCTGTGGGAACAGCAAAAATCCACTGCTGTTAGAATCAAATTGACAAACATGAAATTTATGAAAGTAGAAAAATATCAATGCTAGATGAAGGGGACAAAAAAGGAAAAACTTGTGACGTTGTAAGTTAGGGTGGTGTACCTTAGTGTAGAATCCTGGATCTTCATTTGTTGTTCACATGATTTCAAATCAAGGAATCATCTAATTGTTGATTAAAAGAGTCTAGATCTTAGGCACAAAGATGTTCACATGATTAATTATTTAAATTAAAAAAAAATAGAAGTTTTGTTGCAGGTGGTGTCAGTGGGGAGGCACCTTATTTAGCAGCATTGGGGGAGACAATGTTTGTGTCAATGATGGGGATTTTTTGAGTTAGGAGAGTTGTAAGTGATTGCATGGGGATCTTTTGATGGTGGTGAAGATGGATAAAGTTACTGATTTAGTGTTTATATATATTGTGGTTTTATTAGATACTTCATCTTAGAGTTGTGATAATTTTACTTTGTGGTAAATTTTGTGTAAAAGCACACTTATCTCCCTTTTAAACCTAAGTTGACTAATTTAAAGAAAAATATATTCTTAATTTATTTATTTCTTATAACTAAAATTTTAATTTATTCATCTTTATTTAATTTTTTTCATTCTTGAATTTATTTATATTAAGTGCTGATTTATATTTTAAACTTTTAATAATTTAAAATATTAATTTAACGTAAAAAAAATATTATAAATAAATTATAATATTATTTAAAAAATAAATTATATTAAACTCTTAAAATTTTACAATACAATTATGGTAGTATAAAAATGCTTTATATAGTAAAAATTAGAATGTTTTATAATTATTAATTAATACTATTTGAAAATTTATATAATAATATTATTTTCTTAATATGGATAATAAATTTTGTATGAAATAGCAAGAAATTTTGAATTAATTTATTGGAGAATTAATATATATGTAATTATTATTATTATTTTTTACATAATATAAACTTTTTTGTTTTATAAAATGTATTTAACAAGTTCTCAAGATTAAATAAGCTAAGAGGTATGTTTGTTTTGTAATTAGTCAGGAGAAGTATGCTTTTTTACAAAACTTGTTAGAAAATGAAATTATTACAAATTTTAGAAGAGATATTTGATAAAATCGATATTATGCTATGGCATTTTAACCCTTCTTTGTTAAATTGATATTCCTGTTTGTTACGTGGAAGGGACTAAGTGTTATTTCAAAGAAACTTTCTTTCAAACTATTGTTTTCTCAAGCCTCAGGGGAGATTTTTACAAATAGCCCTTCATACATTGGTTCTGAGTCTATTACTTTGCATTGATTCCCATTTCATTTCCGTACCATGCTAGGTCTAGTCCATTGTCGTACACCTCATTGTTTCTGTGTATAGCAACAATGAACTAAAAATGTACACCATGTGATGGCGCTATCTTTTATCAAACAAAGGACTAATCTTGCCCAGTATACCACATCCCAAAATATTCTTACTGTATTTTTGGCCATCATAGACAGACACGCACTTACAAGAAATAATTAGTTAGTTAGTATCCATCCCACACTAGATTTAGTCCATTTCGTACACCTCTATGTCTCTTTGTGTAGGAACTATGAACTAAAAATGTACATAATATGATGGCACTATCTTTTATCAAACAAAGAACTAAACTTGCCCTGTCTAGTACGCTAGTGTCCCAAAATACTCACTGTACTTTTGGTCATTATGGATGGTCACAACACTTCAACAAAAAAGATACTGACTACATGTACATAGCATTTGAAAATAACAGGAATTTAACAAATCACTGCACCAAAAACAAAGTGCTATTTTTTCTTGTTTTTTGGTTTCAGATAGCTAAAAATGATTACCTTAGAAGGTACAGCAATACTGAAATGGCACTTAGACTCCCATAACAGATTATTGCCCATTAAATTCTTAAATGAAGTCAATGATAAGGGTTGTTCAACAAGAATGTGGCAATTTAATCATTAGAACATTTTTGCCATATGTTGTTTGTTTAGCTGCCCTTGTTTGTCTCCTGAAGAGAATTCTGTGTCTAAGAGATCACAGTTTTCTTCTCTGTTAGTATAGTAATCATGAGTTGAGCCTTGTGTTTGCGTTAACTGTTAGATTTATTCTTTTGAATTCACTCAAAGTTCTTGATTATAATATTGTTCCTTTGTGCGTGATAATTATCATGCCTCCATTTCTTTAAGTAGCATACTGACATTTTTTATTTCGACATCATGGCCATCTGTTTTATCTTGTGGAAGGAACTATATGACTATGCCATGCTAAAGCATGCCTTGGCTTGTGCCTTGTCTTGTGAGATATCTGCTTGCTTAGACTTCTTCATTTTTCTTGAATCCTCTAAAGATTTAGCAAGTTATGTAACCAAGGGCATGGTACAATACAGATATTCATTGAATAAGATGCCTATGATGTCAAGAGATTGTCCTTGAGTTTAAGAATTGATTTAGTACTTTCAAAACTTTCTTCCAAGGATTTTGTTTAAATGCAATGTTAAAACCAGTTTTCTTATCTTTTTTACTACCTGTGTCATGGTTCAACATGCAATGAACACTTTTCTCAGTGAGTGTGATTTATGTAGTGATTTGTTTATTTTATTTTATTTTTGCAATGTCTTGTTTTCTTTTTTCTCTTATACCTTTATCACTCATTGTTCATCTTCACTGTTCATCTTCGCAGTATAATGACAACAATGGGAATCCATACTCTGATGTGTTCTGGCTTGCTGCACTGGTCCAGTCAGTGGGTGAACTTGAATTTGAGCAACAGGTTAATACTATTTATCACATGGATTCCTTTTGGTTAATGTGATCTTTTTTGTAGATCGCTTGTTTAATTATAGATTCATCCATATTATTCCTTGTGTATGCACACACCCATAATATATTTGTATGACGCATATATTGTAGAGTTCTTGGTTTAAAGAATGGTTCAAATAAATTGAATTTTCCGAAGAACATATTGGTATAGTTAAGATCTCATTCGAACTTCACAGATTCTTGCACATTTGACGTTTACCTTGATGTTAAATTTGGAACAAGATAAAGTAACAAATAATGCCAATTATTTGAATCTGATAGGCTTTTGTTTTGGTTCTTGGCTTCTTGTTGAACATTGAGTTTTTAGGTATTACTTATCTCTTTGCTAAAATTGGTTCTTGCTGTAGTATCACTATGATTATACCCCCCTGCATGACAAGGTGGAAGATTTAATATCCAATTTAGACTTAAATTCAGTGATGAGAAAGTTGGGATCTAAGTTTTGTATTCTTTTAGTATACATAAATGTTAAAATATAACACTTATTTCTTTTCTCTACATTTTGTTTTGTGCTCCAAAGGCTTACTTGCTGCATCTTTAATCTGTAACAGAGTATTCTTCTTTTATCATCTCTTCTCAAGCACATTGATCGACTTTTACAGTTTGACAGGTGAAGTTAAATTCTTGTACTTGGGTATGCATTCGCAAAATAACTATTGAAATTAACTGTGTATCAAATGGCATTCACTAGGCTCATGCCAAGTTACAATGGGATCTTGACAGTCAGTTGCATCCGAACTCTGACACAAATCGCATTAAAGCTATCCGGATTCATTTGTCTTGTAAGTAGTTGTACCCCTTCTCGTGATAGATTGCTTCTAAACTTACCTTGATTTTACTTGTGGTTCTAAACTTATCTTGATTTTACTTGTGGTTATTATTCAATGCAGGATCACATCGTTGAACTTATTAAACCATTTCGGAATTTCAACACAATATGGCAAGTTCGAGTGGAAGCGAGCAGAGCGCTCCTTGATCTTGAGTTCCACTGCAAAGGCATAGATGCTGCTTTGTCATGGTTTATCAAATATTTAGAAGAAGAACCATCCTTGAGAGGTTTTGCTTCTTTTCTGCTTAACCTTTCAGTGAGAGAACTGTTGTTTTATGGGATTCAGCTTTCATTAATGGAGGGTTCTCATTTTCTTGGTAAAATAATGATATTGTTTTTACTTAACTTCCATATTCCTTGATTGCAGGACAGGTGAAATTGGGTATTCACACTATGCGAATATGTCAGATAAAAGGTGGATCTGATCCCAATAATGAAGTTAAGACTGCAACTCTTGTGGCTTTGCTTAATCTGCTCGAAAGCCGTCTAGCATTCAATAATGTATTCCTTCGTCATCACTTGTTCAGTATTTTACAGATCCTTGCAGGAAGGTGGGTTCTTTATTTTCTCTCCTTTTAGAAGGGCTGGTTGAATTTTTTATGCAGGTAATCATGGCAGTGATTATACTTCTAGTGATTAAAGAGCAATCAGGTGACATAAATCTGGTTATCAATGACCAATAATTGCTATTATGGGTAATAGTACATCAGTGATTGTATCATCTGCATTGCTTTGTGGCTGATAGTGTGATTTTTCTGTAGATAATAAGTAGATGATATTTTTACCACTCTGGTTATGTATATTGGGAACAAAAATCACTCGGTTGTTCATGTTTGTGTCACAGGACTTGCCTTTAGGTTAATGTATTGAGATTTTTTGTTGGCTAATGATTAAATATATTTTGACCACATTGGCTAGGTCTTCATAGGATTGAAAATCAACCAAACACTTGGATTGTTCATGTTTTGAAAGTTGGCTCAACAATGAATGTTGTTTATGTTATCAAATAAGTACCCTGGAAAAATTTGAATATGGTTGAGAGGACATGTTAAAATGTTGGCTCAACTAAGTGTATCAGGAATCATAAATATTTTTAAGAGGTTGACAATGTACTCCTGCTACGGGTGTCAATTTAAGAAGTGTTAGTTCTACTGCTTGTAGTTAGGCCATTATGAATAATTGTTGCTGCTGTGCTTTTGTTGTGTTCTGAATGCACATCAACTAAAGTTTTTAGTAAACATTTGGAACTTAGCTTTCAAAGCTAGACTGATTTTACTCCACAATTATATTGGTAAAAAATAATATGTTGAATTTTATTTTAATTGAAAAAAGTTTATAAGAATTTAATAGAATTACTTTTATAAGATGGAGCATTCAACTCAATGAAGTGTTCGTGTTCCAACATGCTGTTCATTACAGGAATCCATTTTCACATTTCTGGTCCACCTCTTTTCTATTACAGGATACCATGGTACAACTGCAGTCCATTTAATAAACCTGCAAGTAGGTTTTGCATTTGTAGTGCCGGTTTGTGCTTATTCTTCTAGGGCCTTTTTTTCTGCCATGTATTTTATTATAGCTAGGTTTTTAGATATCCCTAGAGAAAGAAAATACAAGAGAAAACGATATACCATAGTCAACGAGCTATAACTATTGGTGGGACTGGGAAGTGAATTTTTTGATCTAGGTGTTGGGTTCTTTACCTCCCTTTACTTGTTATTGTGCATGCTGATTTTTCCATTTCTATGTTTTTTATCTTTTGTTTCAGAGCCCCCACACTATATGGAGTGCCCAGAGATAAATTGTTGCTTCTTGGTGATGCAGAATCTAGTGAACAGAAGAATATCTTTGCATCTTTTGTTACAGAAATGAAGCGTACAGAACCTTCTACAGATATTCCAAACTTTACACAGGATAATTTGGGTATTCGTGATGCTTTGAAGGAAGTAGATATCATTGCCAGTGGCTACGAAGAGAATATATTAGTTGCTCCAGAAGTTCCCAAGGAAGCAGATGTTGTTTCTAATGGGCATGAATGGAAAGTGCCGGTCCCAGAAGTTTCTAAGGATGCAGAAACTGTTTCCAACAGTCAAGAGAGGAAGATGCCAGTTGTTAAGATCAAGGTTAAGAAATCGACTGTAACTAGTAGATTGGAGGAGGCTGATAACAGAACTATTGAGAGATCTCAAGGTGGAAATCATGAAACTGATCGTCGCACCAGCAGTTCTGTTTCTGTGGATGCACCCCAAAGGAATTCTGCAGAGGCTGTGAGCTTTAGTAATCAAAATATTGAGGAGGTTAACTCATGTCATGATCATGGGTCCCGGATGACAGCTAGCATTGGCAGCGCTAAACTTCCGAGTGAAGGTGATAATTTTGGAAAGGAACTCCAGTGCACAGCTGATTCAAGCAAAGCATCTGTGCACCTGCAATGTGATGATCCTTCATCACCCAGCATCATGCAAGATTACAATGTAGATACTGGTGCTAAAAAATATGCTAGTCTTCAAACCCTCTCTGGTGCAAGACTTGATCCAAACGGTGGTTCAATAGGTACAGCGGTTTCACCTTTTTGTGGAAAAGAAAAGGAGAAGAAAGAGAAAGAAAAGAAACGTAACAGGGAAGATCCTGAGTATTTGGAGAGGAAGCGTCTAAAGAAAGAGAAGAAACGAAAAGAGAAAAAGTTGGCAAAACTGCTGAGTGATGAGGTGAAGGCTCCTTCAGTAGAGCTGCCTGCTAAAAAGGAGGAATCCAGCATCAAGTTGGCAACCACGCAATTGAAGCCAAATGAACCCAGTGGATCGAAAGTAATGATCACGAAGGTTGAAGCCAAGACTGAGCCATCGGAAGGTAGTTCTGCCCCTAAATTCCGAATAAAAATTAAAAGTAGAACCCAGAGCAAATCATAGTGTATATAGTCAATTCTCCATTTAATATATATAGCTGTTACCATATAACTCTTAAAATTTTGATTTCTAGTTTGTTGGCCGGCGGCAATGTGACAAAGTAGACTGTTTATGTGAGGGAGTCGCTCTTATTTCATTAATCAAATGAGAAGGATTGCATTTTTCTATCTGGTTTCTTTGTCCGGCAATGAAATTTTTGGAGCTCAATGCTATCGACTGCCCTTAAAAAAATTATGCGCTCCCTGGAATTTTTTCAAGAAATTTGAAGATATTGTGCGCCTCTCTGTTAAGAGCTCCCATTGTCACTGAAAGTTACGATACTTCGAAATTCGAAAATGGGGTTTGACGTGAGGGATTTGTAAAGCACCCTTCTTTTTGTATAATTTAAAATAATAATAAAAAAAAATTTCTCAGTTGTTATAAAATAGAATCATTAATTGTTAAGTAAACAGTTAATTGATAAATATTACTTGTTATAAAAAAAAGGGTTTAATAATCTTGAAGTACAAACTTAACGAGTGTAACTAAATTCTAATCTTAATTAATCTTATAAATTTTTTAATTCAAATACGAGGGGTTGGTTATAATATTTATTAGTATTGTTGTTTCTTTTTTATTTTTGTGTTAAATAAAAAATCAAATTTATAAAACTTGAAACACTGAAATAAGTAAAATAAATAATGCTTGAAATATATAATAAAAAATTTAAAATATAAATAAATAATATTATAATTGATTTTAAAAATACTTGAAATAATTTTGAAAAAAATTTAAAAATTTGATGTATATGAAAAAAGTATTTTTTAATTTATAAAATAAAATATTAAAATATAATAATAATTTAAAATATCAAATACTTTGAGTTGTACAATAATCGCAATATCTTATATTAATTCAAATTCACAAATTTTGTATTGAATTGATGTATTGTTTTAAAAACTTGTTACTTATACTTACATTTTACATTGATAAAAAGAGTTGAGTTATTCATTTCTTTGTCATTTTCATGTTTAAGCAGTTGTTTTTTTTTATAGAATTTTCATATTTTAAATTACTTTGATTGGGTTTTGAAAGAATGAAATGAAGATGAGGAAGCATTTTTCTCTTTCTCTCTCTCTCTCTCTCTTTTTTTCCTTCTTAAAAACTTGATGACTAATAGTACTTATTGGGTATGGAGAGGAAAACAAAAATGAAATAAAGAAGATGCATTAAGGATAATTTTGGAATTTGAAGAGACTACACATTAAAATTAGAAAATGTTATGTTCTTCCACCTTTAAAAATACTTTAGAGATACTATTACCCAAACACCTATTTAATATGTTTAAAATATGAATTTTACTTGCTACAACCATTAAAATCTCAAACTTATCCTTAAATTAATCTTTTTCCTTTTATTTTAACTTCATGTTTTCACTTTTTCATTATAATAAGACTTAATTATTTCACTAATTAAAATTTATTTTTCTATGTGTATTTTTTTTGGTGGGTACAACTTATTCCTTTTTTATTTTTAAAAAAAATTAACAACTTATTATTTTTTTGAAGTATTAAGTAGCAACTTTTTGTTATCTTTTTTTTTAATGGTTACGATACGTTTTTTTTGTAAAAACAAATAATAAAAACTTTCTTTTTCAATTTTTACGATGCTTTAAAGATTTAATTAATTCATAAATGTGTAACATATTAGTAAAAAAACACATTTTTTATCTATGTTACAAATATATCTCTAGAACTCTTAGTTTTTTTTTGAAAATAAAGATTATATGTAATAATATTTCATTTAATTATGTTAATTGTTTTTATTAAATAAATTATTTTATGATTGATATTGTAATATAAAATATTACTTAAATATGAGGGTTTAAAATATTTTTAAGCTGTAAATATTCTTATCTAATTAAAAATTGACTTTTTTTTATTCGAAAAACAAGATTTAGCAAGAAAATTCAATCTTTAAAAGATGTTATTAAAATTTTTCATTTTTCAATCAAACTCATGATGTGATCAAAAGTTTAAAAATAAAAAAATTACTTTTATTGGGGTTAAATTATGAAATTTTTTAGTCCAATTATATATATATATTTTTGGTTTGTTTCGATTAGTAAATTATGAATATAATTAGTCAGAAATTGAAGAGTTAATAAAGGACATTAATTTACTCTTTTTTTATTTAACTTTCAAAATTACTCTCTTTCACTCTCACAGTATTTGTTAGCCACCCATAATTTAAAATCAAAAAAATGAAAAAAAAATGAGGAAAATGAATTCTACCAGACAAAATCAGACATGCAGTAAACTCGACATTAACAAGTTTAACTAGTGATGTAGGAGATATTTGTTTGTACATGGGAAAGGTAAAAGTAACAGGTTTCTGGTATATTATCAATTTTTTTTTACCTATTTTGGAGTAATTGAAAGATGAGAATTTAAGATAAAAAAAAAGACTAATTCAAGGAAATTCTTAACCTTTGGTAATTGATACTGAATTAAACTCAAAGGTTGAAAGATATCTTTATTCCTCAATTGGTGGCTTATTTATATATTCAATAACAACGATTGAATGCAAAATAATAGGAAAAGATTCAGCAACAAATTAACTAGATAACTAATTGTTAGGAAGACTGTATGTATCGTTGAAGTCTTAACTAAACCCAATCCTCTCCAGTGAATTCCACCTCTCGATGTTGTGAGTCATACACTCGCTTCATCCTCGCTTGAGCCTCCTTAAGATTCACATGAAATTCTTCAAAAATCTTATCATGATTCGGCAATTCTTGCTCCACGGCCGCCACCTTTGTAGTTCTTAGAATATAAGTCAATAACGAGGGTGGACATCTACCATCAACCATTTCAAAAGGAGTCTTTTTCGTTGATAAATGCCGGCTCATGTTGTAGCAATATTCTACCTATGCTAACCACCTGTCCCAATTTTTAAGCTCGTGACTAGTAAAACACCGTATATACATCTTTAAAGTTTGGTTAACCACCTCACTTTGGCCATCTGTTTGGTTAAGTGAAACAACTCTTAACCAAAAAGTACTTGTAAAAGTTGGATCTCTATCATACACAACGGATTTTGGCATGCTATGCAACTTAAAAATATGTCCAAAGAAAATCTGAGCAACTTCAGCAACTGTATGTGGATCAAACATAGGGATAAAATAGAAGTATTTAGAATATCTATCTACTACGACTATTATAGTTGTTTTTTCCGTTCGATGAAGGCAACCCATCAATAAAACCCATTGAAATATCTTCCCATACCTAATTTGAAATTGGCAAGGGCTGTAATAGTCCCGCAGGTGCAAGATTTTTAGTTTTATGGTGCTGACATATGTCACTTTTTTTGATGGACTCCTTGATTTTTTCTTGCATTCCTCTTTGAAAAAAATTAGCTCTAATTTGATGAGCTGTCTTGGTATAGCCTTCATGTGAGTTATTATGACTTTTGAAGAATAAAACACCATCATGATAATTCCATGGACCTAAGGCTTCCCCCTTTTTAACGGAACCTACCAATTTAATTAATATTGGATTGCTTTTTGTTTCTTCTTTTACTGAATCTAACCAATTTGGAATTGATTGAGAAAAAGCTGTCAACTCACCATGCTCTTCGTGTACTCTAGATAGTGCATCGGCCACAATATTCTCCTTGCCCTTTTTGTACTCGATGACAAAATCAAGCCTCGTCAGTTTGTAGGGCCACCTTTGTTGAACATCACTGGTGATACGTTGAGACCATAAATATTTGAGACTCCTCTGATCAGTTCTCACAATGAGTTGCCTCCCCAATAAATACGGCCTCCGCTTTTGCACTTTTATTACTAATGTCAACATCTCCTTCTCATATGTTGAGTATAGTAAGTGTTTCCCTTGCAAAGCATAACTAAAGAAAGAATTTTCGCATTAAAACAGCCCTCACTTTAGAACCATATGCATCGTACTCTACAATAAATTTTCTTTGAAAAATCCGAAAGTGCCAATACAAGTGCCTTTGTTATTGCCTCCTTTAAAAGCTCAAATGCTTCTTCTGCCATTTTTGTCCAAGTAAATGGATTTTTCCTTAACATTTGATTGAGTGGTCTTGCAATCTTTCCATAGTCTTGAATGAACTTGCGGTCATATCTGGTTAATCCAAGCAACCTATTCATAGCCTTCAACATATTCGGCTTAGGCCATTTTAGCATAATGGCCACCTTCTCAGGATCTACAACTACCATGTATTCATTGATGACATGGCCAAGATACTGAATATCTTTTTGACCAAAAGCACACTTCTGTTTTTTGACAAATAATCGGTGGTTTTGGAGATTTGATAAAACAATTTTCAAATGTTCCAAATGATCCTTCCAACTCTTGCTATAAATTAATATATTAACGAAAAATACGAGAATAAACTTCCTTAAATAATCTTTGAAAACATTATTCATTGATGCTCGGAAAGTTAAAGGTGCATTAGTAAGCTTAAATAGCATTACTAAAAATTCATAATGCCCATGATGGATTCTAAATGCAGTTTTTGGAATGTTCTCATCATGCACCTTAATTTGATGATATCCGGATCGCAAATCAAGCTTACTAAAAAATTTTGCACCATATAATTCATCTAATGAATCATCAATAATGGGAATTGGAAACTTACTTTGATTGTAATTTTGTTGAGAGAACGTAAGTCAATGCACATGCACCAGGAACCATCTTTTTTCTTCACCAGAATTACCAGAGAATAGTAACGTCTGTTACTTGGCTGAATTTTTCATTACAATTATAACACAACCTTTTCTCAAGTCTCTCCTTCAAGTCCGCTGGTGACATTTTTCTAATAGAAAGGAATGGTCTATTAACAGCCATATCATTTTTGAAAGAAATATTCATTTACTCTAGAGAAGTTGCCTTTCGTTGAGACATATTTCGGCCTTCATATGATCGAGCTAGATTAATGGCACTGGATAATGAAGTTGGATTTTTCCTTTAAGCCACTAATAAAACAAGTAATGTGACATCCTTGCCGTGAATGACCAGCTTTTGTGAATAGCTTCTCAAACTGAGTATGATAATCTTGAACTGACCCCCTTTATTGAAGTTTGGTGAGCTTGCCGAAGAAGTCATAAAATTGAGCAGGTCCGGTCCGTATTGAGAGTGTAAACCTTATTTGAACATTCACATGAAACTACAGTAGAGTTTTGTGTTTGGTAACTGATACCATAATTGAGCATTTCTCTTAACGTGGAATGCAGCCAGTGCAGCCCATTCTTCTTCCGGAATCTCATGAAATTGAAAAAAACTGCTCAGCGGCATACCCAACTTGTTGGATCTTCACTGCCATTGAAATGAGCGAAATCCAACTTCACGTGTTTTGAAAGTGTGAGATTGATGGAAGCTACTACTAGCTTTTGGTTGAACTTGAACACCTTCATCCCCTTCTTTGATTAATGGAGAAAATGATGATGATGGTTCTGCATGAACGTATAGCTTCTCAAAAAGTTCGTACATTTTCTCCAATATCTGTTGTTGTAACAAGACAAGAGAAGTCAAGTCTTGCTCTAACTTATCCACTCGTTGCTCTGTGCCTAGGCTCTCTAATATTACTTTGGTACTTCATCAATTTTTTTTGACCTATTTAGAGTAATTGAAAGATAAGAATTGAAGATAAAAAAGAACTAATTCGAGAAAATCCTTAAAACCTTCGGTAATTGATACTAACTTAAACTCAAAGATTAAAAAATATTTTTATTCCTTAATTGGTGGCTTATTTATACATTCAATAACAACGATTAAATGCACAATAATAGGAAAAAAAAATCAGCAACAAATTAGTTAGATAACTAATTATTAGAAAGAATTATTTAAACTAATTAATTAAGAAAAAATTTGGTTAATACAGTACCGGCAGTGAAAAAATAGAAATTCTAGTACCGTAACATTTTCCACCGGCGAATTGCTGCATTTTTTTTTGGAGTAATTAATGATGGGTGAGCTGTGAGTAGGGTTCGTTCTACAAAGCAATTGCCGCGGCAATTCCTGGAGATTTGTTTGTCCATCTCTTTCAGATTCTGCTGTTCCATTTGTTCAGTGTCAAATCCTGCCGTGGCAAATAAATTTTAGTTGTCACACGCCTTGTCTATCCTCATGGTAAGTATTTACAACATAAAATTATAGCATACATGTCTGACATTTCACGTTTTTACACGTCGAGAATCCATACATTATTCAAATATGTACATAATGGTTCTTACCAGATCAGGCCAGATTTACTTCAATGTTATGTTTATTGATACATTTACTTGTTTTAATGATTGCAGTACGGTTTTATTAAATGAAGAGACAATAGGGCATGGCCATAGCTGAGCCCTAACTAAGGGTAAGGGTACCCCCACCGCGGATACAGGGCTACGTGCCCTATCCATGTCAAGTCCAGACCTCGCTTGGAAAACAACATGTGCAACATGGTCAAGCTGGAGGCAATAGCTTTAGCCACTAGAAATAGTAATAATTGCATGAATTCTTCTCTATGTGCGTGCTGCCCTGTGAAAGCCGGGTGAACTCCATGGCAGGAGTAGAATTATTAGTTTTACAAAAAGGGTTATCATAAGAAGGATTATGAGCTAACCAATAGTGCTTCATAAATTGACTGGTGTTGAAGAAAGGGTTTCTGTCCACTAAATCAAAAGAACATTCATTTCGCTTGAATCTAATCCCCTTTAGCATGTTCTCTAATCCTACCATAAAACAATAATACTGTACATATAAAACTGAAATGTAAATTTATATATTAATTAATTAAACATTTATTATTAATTTTATTATGCATAATTGATGTGATATTGAAACATCAATTTTTGTAATTATAACAATAATCTTTGCCGAGTAACAGCATCAAATCAAGAATTTTGTCATAGCAATGCGTATATACTAATTTGTAACAAACTTATTAACTTTCAACTTGGCTAATAATGGTAAAAGATCATTAAGAATATCAAACATCTAAATTAAGCACTAACACGACTCCAAACTAAATCTAGTATGTAATTTTCATGTAATGATTGTGTCTACTATTTGATACAGTATGAAACAAAAGACTTACACGTTTGGTCAACATTATTTGTACTGGGGTGATGGGAATGATACAAAGAAAGAAAACTAGAGAAAAGATGAAAAAGAAGACGTAGAGACATCTTGATTTTTTTACCATTGCTAGGGCGGGGAGAACTTAAATCAGAAAAACAAGAGGCTTTTAACTTCTTCTTTTTTGATGTAATTTGAAGATTTTATATAGTGTAACACAGCACAAGGTTAGTAACAATACCATTGCTTCGAGCATCCCACGTTTGTAGTTTTGGAGGACTGAAAATCAATCCGTAAAATCGATCGCCTGCATCATCAAATTCTCGAAAGAAGATAATAACAGAAACAAATCGAATCAGTTAATACTGGGCATTATTATTATTTCTAGAGAAAGGAGAGAGAATTCCATCTGCAAATGCACAACAGACAAAAACAAAGAAGAGCCCCAGTCAACCAAGAGAGGAGAGAGAGAGTCGTCTCACAATTCAAGGTAACTGCTTTTTTGGAGCTCTTGAAGACACCCTACCAATGTTTGTCAGCCGATCTGGTGACGTTTCGCTTTGTACCTTTCCACTCTGACCTGATCACATACAAATTTAATTAATTAAATAAGAAACCCTTGCCAGCTTGTTGTTATTTATTTTATTTTATTTTGTGAGGAATGCTTGAAGTAAGCAGTACCAGTATTCATTTATTGCTGTTTCTTTTCTCTAGTACAATTGTCTCCTTGAGTTTTCGTTAATATCTCTCTCTATTCCTCTCTCGTCCCTGTTTTTATGGTAGACAACAGTTCAAACTTTTCGGCACCAATTTATTGCTATTTTCTTGGCCTTTTGTGCAGTATTACCCATGCATGCCAAGTTATTTTCTAGTGGTTTTAACATTTTCTTTTGCAACAAAACGTGGGAAAA
This sequence comes from Xylocarpus granatum, assembly GCA_019650275.1. Classification (NCBI taxonomy): domain Eukaryota; kingdom Viridiplantae; phylum Streptophyta; class Magnoliopsida; order Sapindales; family Meliaceae; genus Xylocarpus; species Xylocarpus granatum. Next base: position 63,660 of record BNST01001808.1, on the reverse strand, counting down.
GCTGCACAACTTTTGCAGGTTCATTTCTGAAATCTTAGGCTCGGATTCTCTCTCGCTCAATGCTGGTTTCTTCACCACCCCCTTCCCTCTTGGGCTTGAGAATCATCCTATGATCATATTAATATGCCGCTGATTCTTCTTCTTCTTCACCTTATATTCTTTCCTCCTTTTTGCCCTTTTCTTCTCCGACGCATTGATTATTAGAAGAATTTATACCAAGCCAAGGTAAGCCTTTGAGTGCAAGTAGTTATGAAAACTTTGAATGGGAAAATTCTGAAATAATTTCTTCTTTCCTTCTACAGAATGTTACAAGCTCGTGTTGCTAAACATACATGCAATTGCTTGCTTCACATTTCGTCGAGGTAAGAATTTTTCTCTATGTAGCTTGCTCTTTCATGTTTGAAGTTTTAGCTCGTTGATGAATGATCATATTGCTGTGATGTTATATCTGTTTTTTTTAATGAATGCAAATTCTTTCCTTTTGTTGTCATAAATTAATCCCATTTGATGAATATTGCTTTTTTAAAATACTATGATCAAACCCCCATTTCATGTACTAGACTTGGAAAGCTTTATTTTATTCAGTCTTATACTTCTTTGTGATTGAAAGGAAAATTGTCCATAAAATTTAGCCTTGAAACCTAAATCTCCGCCATGTACATAACGATGATATGCTTATATTTAACCAAAAAAATAATAATACATAAGAGTGATGTTTTGCATTGAGTTTCAATATGCAAACTAAATATGTATGTTTAAGTTATCAACAACCTCATGATGACATACCTAACATCAATCATCGTATAGGGTCCGTAAATATTTGGCCCACCTTGGAAATGTGCAGCTTTCCTTCTATTTCTATTATTAGTTCTCTTTTTATTTATTTTGTGTGGAAGCATCACCGTTCTGTGTTTCTCATCCTTGTAAGATCAAGGGCAAGAATTCGGAGAAAAACCTTTAGTGGGCCTATTTCTACAGTAATATAACAAGGTCCCCTGCATATCTTCCCGTTGAGTGATGTTACATCTATGAATTATGAGTCCTATTATTGATAAATTTCATTATTTCATTATTTATAATACTTGGTTAATAATTATCAATCTCAACCCAAACACATTAAAAGCTTTTGTCGTTTGAGAGAGTTTTATTTCATCTTCACCCACAAATTTCCCCACTCTTTTCGTCTCTCTTCAATAAATTTTCTCAAATCAAACCCAAACAAACAAATGTGCCCTTGTATTAACATTATAACATCCAATTAGTTTGTTTAACTTGGACATAACATCCTTCTTACATAGATTGTTTCCCTAACATGTATGCCAACTTAATATATGACTAGGTAAATACGTAAATAACATACTTTAGGTCACAATATGGTGGCTGAAACCCACTTCCCCAATTTCACCCCTCTTCAAACAAAAATTTCCCCTCTTTTCATTATGTAATCTCAACAATCTAAAACAAATTTTCTCAAATCAAACCCAAACAACAAAATTTTCCCCTCTTTTCATAGTGTAATCTAATAATCTCCATCAAATATTCTCAAATCAAATCCAAACAAACAAAATGCAATCTCAACAATAACAATTAAACAACCATCAAAATATATATGCAATAACTTTAAAATGAAATTGACCTAAGTGCAGATAGCAATGCCACAAGTTACTTGTCCGAACTATAACTTCTCTTTTTGCTCTAAATTTGTAGAAAAATAGAAGAAGAGAAGAGAATGAAGGGGCAAGAGTCAAAAAGAAATGTTATGATTTTGGCTAGAGGGTATTTTAATCCGCATTCATAATTTTTTGCCCTTATTGGTTAAAGAATTAGTAAAGAGGTTAATTTTTGTAAGTAAAAATTAATATAATTATTTTGAAAAAATCTTCTTGAAACTATAAACACTAATTTTAGTGATTTTATTAGCCTAATGCTATATTATATTAGATTAGAATAACAAAACAAAAAAGAAGGATCAAAATTCCTTAATTTTTTAAATAAATTTTACAATATTAAATCAACACATTTTTATTAATAAAGAGAGTTATTTTCAAATACCCTCTCTTGAGTTTGATACAGTTACAAATAAATATAATTTTTTTTAATAATAATATTGTTATATTTAAATAACTTTAAGTGTATAATTTTATATATAAGTAGTAATTTTTATATATCTCTACTGAATTTTAAAAAATTAATAAAAATACACTCTTAAAAATTTAATTTTTAATTTAATAAATATATAAAAATTATATTCTAATTTTAATAAAAATTATGATAACAATTTATTTTGTGTAGAATTATAAATTATTTAATTTGATATATATAATATATATATATATAATATAATATATAAAATATGTATTATAAGTATTTATAATATTTTTCTTTTTATATAATTATTTTTTATTTTGCTTGTAAAATATTTTTATAATTATTAAAATCAGTTGGTCAAACATTCTATTTTTAAAAAGATAATAATTGAAGATTTTGTATTTACAATTGTTCTCAAATTGTTTGAGATAAAATAGAAGAATAAGGATTACAACATCCAAACAAAGAAGATGCTAATGATGGTAAGAGACATAAGGTAGTATTAGAATTCATCTTGTGAAACATATGGAATAACATATTAATAACAAGTCACTGTACAATACAGATCAGTATTTTATAATAACATATTGGCCCCTCTTCTTTAATTAGCAATTTAAGTATTTCACAATTTAATCATAAAATATTTTATAATAATAAAAAATATTTTATAATATCTATTTGTATATATTTATATTTATATAATTTTTATATATCTTTATCAAATTTAATGATTTATAATTCTACACAATTTAATAATTTATAGTATTTTTTTGTTAAAATTAGTACATAATTTATGTATATTTATTAAATTAAATTAGATATCAAAATATAAAAAATAGTTTTAGGAATATTTTTTATAAGTTTTTTAAACTTTAGGAGAGGTAAGTGAAAAATATTATTAATATATAAAATTATACAAATAAGATTATTTTAATTAGTTTAATTAACGTTTAAACATAATTGTGTTACATAGAGGAGTATTTTTGATTAATTTTATAAAAGCTTATATTTATGTATAATTTTATTAAATTTTAAGAAAGTATTTTAAAGTACTCCTTAATGAAAATTATATTTCTAGTGTGCATGAATTATATATGTTGCATTTGATTAACTATTAAAGTGACTTGATAGAATATAATGGAAGAATTAACTAAAAAAATATGAGTATAGTTAATTAATTAATAGGGTACACCTTTTAGTTAATAATTCTTGTACAGAAGCCAACGCTGATCCAAGTATGCAGGCCCGTGCTAGGTTTTTCTCATTTGGTGTTTACTAAATCAAGACAAGGCCATTAAACTCAGGCAGATGTTTCAAGGTACTATTTCTTTTCGAAAATTTTCCCCTCAATTTTGCTTCTCTCTCGTATAATATAGTAGAGTAATCTCTGATAATTAGCTGATAGAAGATGCATATGTAATCTCAAGTTGAATTGCCTTTGCGGTATGCATGATATTGTCTTGCTAGAATTAATGTTTACTTTATGATTTATTGACGATGAAATACCATCTTTCCAATTTCCATGTATTTTTGATGGTTTCATATAATACCTTCAAATTACCAAGCAATGGAAATTGCTGTTTCATTTGGTTAAGTTCCTCGTATAGTAAAAGAGTCAGGATAAACATGGAGCTAGCTTTAAGTCTATAATCAGGAAGACACTGATTCACTGCAAAATATTTGTAATAACCGTATACTAGAAAATCAATCATACTGATGATCTCACATTCAAAAGGAATTGTCAAATCTTTGCCAATGTATAATTAGAAAAGTTTACAGCACAAGTGTACAAACTGGTCATGTATGAATATTTTTACATGGGATCATGCTAAAACAATTAGCCATACTGTATATATTTACATTTTGTTTGAATACTTAAAGATGACAATAAAAAGTGGTTCATTGATGAGGGCAATGATATAAATAATGTACCGTAACCTTATCCTCTTGTATAACATGCTATGTTAGTGGATAGATGAACGTGGGTGTCCTTAACAAATGGTATGCAGTGTTTATTTGATCTAGCCAACTGAAAAGATGCACTGGTGCATACGAGAAACAGTAACGGTAATTAATATTTTGTGTCTCATCCTAGAACCACCTTAACCACAGATCTAATGCAATCGATAATTACTTCTTTTAGATTCAAATGCTGAACCAGGATCTATTTATCCCATAACTCAAACTATGACTTGTGGCTTTCTTTTTGTACTAACAGACATTAACTAATTTCACTTCCCCGAGAATGGCAAGGATTCATTCATGACAGATTTGTTTATACAAAATTATAAATTCCCAAGTTTGCTATATCACCAGAAAGTTTATGTATGTGGTTGGGAATAATTTAGATTTTTTTTCTCTTTTTAAGATCGTAGTTTTACCTAAGTATGATTAATTAAGACTTAGTATTCTTGAGAGGAAAAATAGTATATTACTGGGTAAATATTCTTTGCTTTGAACATATAATTTGTCACAGATTTGTTTTTTGATAGTGTAATCCAAAATATGTCTATTTAATTAAGAGAATCCAAATTATATATCATATAACCTAAACTCGCTCACTAGTAATGTGGGATGTGACATTTTCCTTTTCTTTGGACCTTTTCTTTACGAGGAGGTCAAACAAAACTTTCATATATCAGAAGACATATCACAAATCATAATATCTAAATATCATGTTATAAGTTAGCTCAGATATTGTATGTAATAGTTCAAATCCAACAACTACTAAATAGATATTGTTCATATATTTGTTAAACTATTTGTGGTCCTGTTAATTTTCTTTCTTCAGCCTTATCCCAATACACCAGAGATTTGCATTTCCTTCCGTAATGAGCTTCACAAGGAGTCATACCAATTGTAGATTGGTAATTATTGTGGACATAAATTTATAAATGATAAGTGTTTGTTTCAATTACCTTTGAAATTCATTACACAAACTTGTAACATATCCTTAAGAATTTGAATGACTCTTTCAGATTATCTATTAGATCATGGGTGAAAAGTAGGACTAAACTTTAACTTCATACCATGGCTCTGTGCAAGCTTTTATAAAACATTAATGTAAACTTTAGATCTCTATATGAGACAATAGAAATAGGAATTCTATGTATTCTCACAATCTCATCAACATAAATTCGTGCCAGACATTGGTTAACAAATTGTGCAATTTCCTTCTATATGTTCTTCCACCAATAAATAGCTCATAAATCTCGATATATCTTTCTATTATTTGGGTGTATGGCATACAAAGAGTTATGAGCTTCTAGTAAATTTCATGCTTCAAGTCATAATTGTTGGGCACACAAAGCCTACCCTTAAAATGTAGTTCTCCATCATCACCCACCATGAATTCAGATCTTTAGCCTGCTGACACTTAATTTATGATTTTTTTCAAATATTTATCTCCTTTTTGTGCTTGTGTAATTCACTTCAGCAATGTGGGTTGTAAGGACAATTGGCGATTAAATGCATGACTGTCACCTTTTACTATTTCAATATTAAACTTCTCAAAATTTGAAAGAATTTGTCTCTAAGAGGCCATAAGTACTGTCATATGTGCCATAGACTTTCTACTCAAAACATCTGCAACAACATCAGCCTTTTCTAGGTGATAATTTATTACACAATTATAGTCTTTCATTAACTCAAGCCATCAACGTTATCTCATATTCAACTCCTTTTGGGTGAAAAACTAGACTTTTGTGATCTGTGTATATATCTCACATATTTTTCTATAAGGATAACGTCTTCAAATCTTGAATGTAAACACAACTACTACCAATTCTAAATCACAGAGTATAATCATTTACATTAGGATATAATCAAGCAAGGAATAGAGGCTTATAACTTAAAAATATATGAGAATAAATTAATTGTATAGTTGCCTGGCCTTCCAATGCTAAGAAATTTTCTATAGTTATTTTTAAAATGGTTTGCATTCTTACTCTGCGATAGGGTTGGAATGGCTTTGAATTCTTGTTGTTAGGTTAGGACGTTTGGAATTCCGGTTAGTTTTTCTTTTGTTCCCATAGGATCCTTTTCTTTTGGACTATTGAATACATCTTTTCTTTTCTTTAGTTTGATCAATATGTAATGTATGCCTTGTTATTTGATCAGCAGATCCTGCGTTATGTCAAGATGTCCATAGAAATGGACTTGGTTTGTTAATTAGGGATTGATGATTTCAGAATGTGAGATGAATTTGGGCCAAACAAAATTCTTTTACACCAGCCATTGCGTTTTAAGTTACCTTGGAAACCTCTCACTTATTTAGCAACCTATTAATGATTAGAAAGATGTAGACTGAAGTTTAGGCCAAACTGGGAAATCGAAATTTTGAGATGCTTTGGCTGAACTTGTAACATTGGTCTGACATCTAAGCTTAAAGAGGTGCTTTAATTACTTGTGTAGGGTTGGCCAAGCCTATGCTTAGGCGAAATCCGGGAAATCGAATAATTAGAGCTTGAGAACTTCTGCGTGTTCCGGCCCATAGATTCCATGGCTACACTCGAAATTTTTTAATTTATTATTATTGTTTTTATAATTTGTTATGGATTCAACTGAGGTGAATTGATCACATTGTTTATCTTGCAATAATTTCTCTTCGAGGGATTTCATACCTTCTAACATGATAGCCCAAATCCTAATGGTCATGTTATCTTATATACAGAAGAGGTGTCGCTGCAGTAGCCTAAGAGATGTTAACTTCCAATATAAGAACTCATATAAAAACGTTTAGTTACCAAGTGGTCTTTGTTGACCGTGCCCTTGCATTACACGATAATTATTTAAATTTACATAACAAATTCATTAAATAAAACTACTCTCGCATAGGAGGAAATGTTAAACTCCAAAAAAGCACTAGCTTTAATGAGTCAAGTGTCTCTGCAATCAACAATGTTTAATGTTCTAGTTTGTTCCCTCTGATCGACCAATTTCTTAAGACATCCACTCCCTTCCACCGATTCCATGTACATGCAATCCCTTTAAACAATGTCACACATCACTATGATATTGTCTGAATTAAATTCCACGGCTATATTTTATTTAGAAGTCTGGCAAGGGGAACATGTAGCATGTTGCTCAAATTCATTGTCAATTTAGTATTTTTCTTCTGTTTTCATCATGTTATTCAGTAACGTACTGTACATAACACATATCCAGCAATAATATTAGCCATCTCGTCAGCGATGTTGCATCTGCATGCGTTAAAATATTCGGTCTCCTGAGATTAAATACATGGTTTTTGTGGCCCTCCCTCTCTGGTAGAAGCACGAAAAGCCAACAGTTCCGACAGAAAGGGCAAGGACTGGATGTGTATTGGACCCCTGTGTAATAATTAAACTTTGTTCGTAGCGTTTCTAGAAATAGTGCGTTACATTACATACAGCAGATCTAGCTAGCTCATGTCTTTTCTATCTTTTGCACAAATTGCTCTGATCATTCACCCCACTTTTTCAGTTGGTCCATCCACTCGAAGACAAATAGTTTATCCCTTAGGGTTTCTCTGAAAGTGATGGGTTGAAAGAAAAATATCAGATCGGTTCTGATCTCTCTTGTTATTTTCTCTCTTCTGGTTTGTCCTGCTCACTCTTGAGAAAATCATGATTATTTTGTTGGATTAACTAGTTTAGGTTTTAGAAAATCATATTTTCCATCTGGGTTTTGATTGATTTTCTCTCTGCTCTCTCTAGGGTTCCTGTCTCTTGCTCGACTTTTTGCCGAAGAATTTTCTCTGGGTTTCTTTAAGAAGATGATGAGCTACACATAGATGTCTTATTTTGTCCTTTTAACCCTCTCTACCTTTCACCAGGAACAGTGCACATCTAGTAAATGGCATTTTTTTCTAGAATTTCTAGTTTTAGATTTGGCTAAAATTTCTTCTCATTCGGGCTCGTCGATTTCCTTCCCATGCCGGAAACAAATAATAATCGAATTCTATTAACAGCTTCAAGCCTTGTTAGGGTTCTCTACAAAAGCTCAGTAGCTCTCGCTTTTTCACCCTGCCTGGGATCCGTTGCGACGGTGTATTGTTCTCAGAGTTTTAGGTCTGGACAGAATATTTTGAGAAAACCTAGGTTTTCTGGGCATCTAGATCCTAACATGTTCTCAGGTTATGGGTTTTCTCAGTTTAATAATTTAGATCCACAACTTGTAGTTATTCTCTCTCTCTCTATGATTAGGGAGAATCCTGGAGTTACGGGGAATCCAGATTTTTATGCACGTTTGCAGAGACAAATGTATACATACATACATATATATATATATATATATTGTGTTCTTTCTATTTTCTTGGACCTATTAAAGGACTCTCTCTGGATCTCTCTTCGCATAATTTCAGCATATATTGTGGAATATTATGGGGAATTTAGCAATGTTTTGAGCCTCTTCATAAATTTTGACAGAAAAATTAGTATGTACATAGCACAGACGAAGATCCACCTTCCATGTGCATGTGTGTATGCGGTTCAAAATTTTTATGGGGGTTGAGAGGCTTGCATATTTCTCTTTTTCTGGCTACTAATTCTCCACGTAATTAACATTCAAAAGTCAACTGTGGAACTAATTAATGGTGATAAACTGGAGATAGAACAAATTTACGTCATGCTTTTCTTGCTTGCTTTTTACCATAAAATTAGGATAGAATCTTCTTGTTCTCATCAAACTAGTAATACGGTTTGCCGTGAAAAACAGAAGGAAATTTTGTGAATTATTTGCTGTTAATGTGAGCCACTTATACTGGGATTTAAAGAACACAGTAAAATAACATAGAAAAATTCAAAACCAAAGAAATAGAATGAATCCGCATGTTTCGGCATTTATTGAAGGTTCTGAGGCCATAAATTACGCTGTACATGCACATTCACCAATTGATAAACAACAAATGGGTTTTGTTTAGGGTTAGGTTTTGCAAAGAAAAGGGTATGTTATGAGCTGAGAATAACCCTAATCGGACATTCCCTAATAAAGATTTGAGTACTGATCACTATTTTTATATGGCTAACAACTTGGACCAATTATAACTACCGGTATAACAACTACCACTCTCATGGGGCATAAGAGTTTGCAATCATACAGAGAATTTTTTATAAGAAACCTAATTCATAATTTCCCTCGACACTGTTTCAGCATCTGTACATTTGTAACAGGATACGAAACGAAAGGAGTACAAATATTGAAAGGAAAAGACATCTTTCCCCTCCTTTCTTTGTTAAAAAGAAAAGGAAAACAGCATCAACAAACAAAACAAAACATAATCGCATTAGAATTTCGCAGTCAATATCCTTCAAACCCAGTGCCAGCGGACTGACAAAACTGAATTCTAATACAGTTGACTGATCACTTAAACCAATACGTAGATGCGTTCTATGTTGGGAAGAAGAGCCATTTATATATGCTGGAAACAGAGGATAAAAGACTTGAAAATGATTTAAAAAAGATAAACTAAAATAATGCTCTGCATTCATTTTTAGAAAAATATGAACATAACATGTCTTTTTATAGGTAAACAATCAGATGAAAAAGAAAATGGAGAATGTACAAACTGTCTATCACTTTCAAATGGTAACAATAATTGCTAAAATAATGTGTACGTGAATGAAACGAATACTAACTAGATAGAGAAATTTTAAGATCCTTACTCCAACAAACACAATTACTATTTTGAATTATTGTTCAACATTCTAGACAAAGCACAAATGCAGATATCTCTCTCTCCTTAAGTCTTCAGCCTCTGAAAGCTCCTTTTGGGATTAGAATATGCAACTTTATAGGCATATATAGCTTGTGCAACTTTGTACTTGGTTCATATCTCTTCTTTTAATAAGAAATTTATTGGGATACAGTACAGGATTTACAAAATGGCGTGCTTCATTTGAAGGAAATGATTGAGGAGATGAGTCTGGAAGAGGTTCCATTTCTTATATATCTTTCAGGGGCAAATAATTTTATACTTGAAGATCTCTAACATTTCTTCAGTGGCAAATGGAATGAAAAATTACTTTTTCCCTGATTAATCAATCAACAATTCTTCTAGCGATGAAGAAGAACTTCTGGGAATGTGTTGAATATTTGAATCAAAACAGAAAATGGAAAATATATATGCTAGAACAGGTATTAATTTCCTCGCATCTATGATCAGGGCAGGGGACCACAACTAGCATCCATATGAAACTTGTACAATTCAACTTTGTCCACCCAAAACTTGCAGAAGCTGTGGTATATGTAGCACTCCCTTTTTGGTTGTGGTTCCAATTGCCATCACCGTAAAACAGACAATATTTCGTCCACAAATGATTAACATTTTTTTTGTTTTTCTTCTAATTTCACTGCTTTCCTTTTCTCCGCCCTAACTTTTCAATCTGCAGCAATTTAACTGCAGGTTATATTGCTTTCCATGTGCAACTTCTTTTGCTGTGTTTTTCAATGAGGAGTACTTTCTTCAACTCTATATTAGGAAACCGCCATTTTTTAACATTCAACTTGATGTTTAGCTTTATTGGTAAGTTTTCTTCACCTATCACCGTTCATTATCACAATGTGCTAACTCCTAATTGTCATTAATTTTCAACACTTATTATCATTCTACTAATTAGTTGACATAATTTATTTGAAGGTATGTCTCACTAAAGAGATCCAAATTTCTCTTGGCCTTACCACTCAAATTTCTTTAGAGCTACAAAGATTCCTTGTACTAAATTGTGTAAAAACTCACATGATCGTTCCATTTCAACTGATTAGACAGCAAAAACATGGCCAACAGACAACGAGGCTGGATGTGCTACATTATTCCATTCAAATTAAAACTCACCAGAAGATTGTTTCTGCCTCAGAGAATCAGGTAATCTTAGTTTAAGGGATGATTGATACAGGCTACCACTTAATGTCTGTTACTCATGTAACAGAAAGGACTAAAAAGATGAAGGAAGGGTCAGCAAAAGTGAAACCTGGTCATGTTGTTATGACAATCACCCATTTCATTTCACATGCCAAGCACAGCTTAGAGATGGTGGCCTTATCTTTCGCATAATATCTATTAGCCACAATGATTGGAGGATATAATTTAAGCAAGATTTGACAATCTAAGAGGTCAGTATTTTCAAATTTTCAGAATATAATTATACACTTATCGTATCATTTTCTTAAATTTCAGTTTATGTTATAGAGCAGCGAATTTTTTTCCCAATTTTGTCAAAATAGAGAATTTGGAGTTTCAATGTCCTCGGGAGCATAACAATATGCTTTTCAAAACCGGAACGAAATCTTTCAATAACTTCTACCTAGGGCAATGGATGAATAAGTGGTCCTTCTATTCTCAAGCTGCTTTATTTATTTATTTATCTATTTAAAATTTAGAGAGGCACATCAGACTGTAATCATATTGGATTATAAAGTATGAGCAAGAGTGCAAGTTTTGTCGTCAGAACTTGAATATGAAAAAATTTAGACTAGAAACTTAGATAAAAGCTTTGAGGGAGCATTTGACACTCATGAGAGTCTAGCAACACTTGTGTTAGAAATCAGCTTCGAATATAAATGTTTGAAGCAATGATAAATGTTCTTGTTTTTATTTTTTTCAATCAAAATTTTCATATTCATGTGTTAAAAATGCTTGGTTTTGGAAAGATACATCATTTCACTATTAAATTCCCATGTCACGTAGACACATATTGTTTCCGTAAATTACGCTCTCAAGTTGTCAAGAATTCAGGAATCAATCCAGAGTGTAAGTTGGAATTCACAAAAGTAACCATTTTTCTCATTGTGATTGAACATATACGGCGTAATTATTCTATACCGAACTAAGCAGGATACACACCCACCAACTGAGCAATTTGCAAGATATCCTCTCTCGATTCACTTCTGTTATTCAATAGGGTTAGAAAGTTTTCCAAGTTTCATCACACGGTACATACAGTTGGCCTTCCTATTTGTCAAACATCTATCCATGAATTCGTGATTCATGAAGTAACATCAACTTTGAAGTAATTCTTTAGTATAGGAACTGAATGTTAGAACGTATACCTAACTAACATAGGACTTTAGTTAGAAAATATACCGTGTCCATATAAGCTAGATGTTAGTATAAGCTACCCCACTTCCTCTGCAAAAGATTAACAAAATGTTTAGGACATGCATGCCTTAATGCTAATCGGGACAGCAAAAACAATATTAAGCATAAATAACTCAATAAATTCTGCTAGACTAATTAGGATTGTTAATCATTTATTGATATCAAAAATTCTGATGGTTCTTTTTACAGCTTAAGAGCTTAATTTACTGGAATTCCATGAATTGATCAGTGTTTTATTATTTTCTGGTAAAAAATTTCTTGTTACCGTAATTAACTAATTAAATTTATTTTTAGGAACTCTAAATTAATTACTTCATATCCTAATTTCCAGGATGAAAGTACATCTCCTTTGTGATCCTTCCGTAAATAAAAAGAATAATTGAAATGTTCAAATATTGAATTTTAATTTTTCTGATCAGTTGTAGATGTTCAAAGTAGATGGTTGACGATTCATTTGTCTATTTAATCACTTCCCAAAAGTTTAGCTGTCAATAGTATGCATTTGGAAAGTTCAGCCATCCACTGATTACAACCAGGCAGTGGAGGGTTGTTTCCATATATAGATCAGAGGTAAGACTCAGTAATGGAAAACAATATAATTATGGACATAAATTAACTATATGGATTCATAGTTTAGTAACAAGGAAAAGAAAGAACACAAAACTAGGTGGTAAAAATGTTTTGCCTTCAAATTAAGATTTGCAAGGATTTGAGTCACCGATAAAACAGTCCAGAATTGCAGCATTAGAAGATACAATTTCCATAGTATCGATACTACCTTATTCCAAGCAGGAGGAAAGACAATACATATATCACTCTTTTCAACGCTTACATATTTGACAAACACCAAAGAAGAGATACGCCCATATTATCATGAATTATGGTTGTTGCAGGATCCCTATGGTTTGCCCAAGAATTGAAATTCACCAAATTGATGCTGCTACATAAAAAAAAGTTAAAGGCGGTAAGAAATTCAATTTTTTTTGGAGTTACTTCATCTGTTACAATCGGTGCATCGTTGAGAATCAACATTTGTTTCGACATAAAAGCTAGAATACATTGCAGCAAAAAGCAGTACCATGACATTTAGAAAAATCGGAAAAATTTGTTTTTGGATCCAATTAACTTACCTCTTGGGAAATTCCAATATTGTGCAGATAAGTGAAAGGGGAAGAAAATTTTCCCATGATCACAAAAGCATCATCTAACATTTCTTCTTGATTCCCTAACTCGGGCTGATCATTAGAGCTCAGCTCTTCAACCTGAGCCATCACCTTCAAGGAATAGTTCCGGTTGTGACTTTCAGCAGCCAAGTCTTGGCCAGCATCAAAGGAACTCAAAGAATCTAATTGACTCAAGTCTTTAGCTGTTGCTTCAGAGGACAGCTTTGATTCTTCCAACCTTCGACTCCACATCTTTTTTCTTGTTCTCTCCCTTGCCCTTGCCCTTGCCTTGTCCCTTAAATCCCTGGCATGAAGAAGATGAGTAATCTTACGAGTGTTTCTAATCTTTTTCTTCTCTTTAGCTGAGGGTTTGACCTTGGACCGAATGCTCCCTCTAATGGCAGCCTTGTCAAAACCAAATACAGCATCAGAATCAGAAGCAGCAGAGGCAATCTTTGCACTAACATTGAAGCTGTGATTCATCAGGGGAAAGCATCTTTGAAGAACTTTTATCTCAGATTTTGCCTGCATGAGTAACCACTCGACAGTTTTACTAGCTTTGTCATAGCCTAACATGTCTTGCAGATCGAAAAACTTTCGAGCAACTTCAACAGACAATCTCATTCTCCGGTCTCTTGGTCCTTTTGCAGTGTTGATCTTGCTGTGTCGGTCTTTCTTTGAGGGTTTCTTAATTGTTGAGATCTTCTGGTTGCAGACAATTTGGTTTTTATTATTGCAGTTTTTTAACCCATTAACTTCGGTTTTGCTTGAATCCTTCATGTTAACAACAATGTCGGGTACAGTACTATCATCTTTTGTCAATGGTTGCTGCTGAAGAAAAAGATCAAAGTACTGTTGTGGAAGAAAAAGTTCTTGGTCTTCTAAATCTAAGTCATAATGAATGAAAGGAGATGGGATATGGAAGAAAGATTGAGGAGGTTCTTCTTGTTTCGAATTTGGGTTGATATCATTGAGAAAAGGCCTGTGAGAAATTGACTGGTCATTATTATAGGAGAGTAAGTCATTGTTTAAACCATTGTTGTTTGAGGAAAACATTTTTTTTCCAGATTTGCAATTGTACTGGACAACCCTAATTAACCACGTGAGCTAGCTGCAGCAGGCACTAGAGCTTGAGAATGAAACATGCCCAGTTCAAGGTGCTTCCTCTGGAGTAAGTGGATCCATCGATCCCATCTTTTTCAGTTCCTGAAACACGAAAAAACCATTGCTTGAGAAAGACAGGTCATATTAATTTGCAATGAAGTGTTTATTTCTATATTGTCTCAGAGCTAGCTAAGTAGCTTGAGAAAGACAAACTATATTTATGTATTTCTCTATGCATCTATGGGTAATTGTGTTATGTATGTATGTTGTTAGAGAGAAAGAGAGGGAGTTCTTTAACCTTTGGAAGCAAGGATTAGAACATATGAGAAAGACAGCAGAGACAGAAGAACTGTTGTATGCCAATGAGGGTTATATACCTGTATTCTGTGTGCTGTGAGAGATAGTATGGTGAAGTGAGTGAGTTATAAAGATGGTGAGGAGTCACAGAAGCCAAAGAGGTGAAATTTATTGACGACAAGGAGCCATCTTTTTCTAAATCTTTTCTTTTAAAGAAAAAGTTGGTTCTCTCTTATGTGCTTGGACCATGAAAGCGAAAGAGAGAAGTAAACAGCGATATTGTGCGAAGTGAGTGCTAGGGTACATTTAGTGTTGTGCCAGTTCACGTGCTAGCAGGAGTGAGAGTTGACAAACAAAACTCAATCAACAAAAGAATTTAAGTTGCATGGAACCATTTTCAATTTACAAGAGAAACAAAAGTGAGAAGAGAAGTGGTTAGGCCTGTTTCCTTTCTTTTCTTTTCTTTTGTCAGTCTTTTTGACATGTAATGGGAAGATACATCCATCTAAAGCAACCAACAGCGTATAATGTATATATTACAGTTACACGTGGCGATAATCTAAAACCCTAATAAAAGGTAGAGTATAAAATTATAAAATTTCATTAAAATTAGCTAGCATCGTATAATGTTGTGAAGGGCGTGCTGGCAGAATAGGTAATGCTCTCCTTTGACTGAGTGACTTTGGTTCAGCAAACTATGTCGCTATCATCCAAAAGGGTGAACCTCATCACTGTCTCTATCTCTCTATCAAATCTAAGTGAAATGAGAATGTTGTTGGGTTCCTCTTCGCGTGCTTATCTGTTTGGCTTTTTGCTGCTGCTGGGGAGAAGCGGTAAGTAATCCTCTCTCTCTCTCTCTCTTTTCTTACACAGAAATTAACATAACATAATCAAGAAACTGTTGCCTGTGTTTTATATAAACTAGCCATTTGCTTATGCTATCTACAAGACCAAACTCATCAGCTTAGTTAGAAATGGTAATAGTCTTATCCACTATTGAAAGCCTTAATTTGTTTGCAAAATTACTACTTTTGCATCCTCTTTTGATGTCCATTTCCATTGATACATGCCGTCCTTTCCACTTATTTAAAATCATTTCATTTCTCTTTCTCTGTCTAGCTATCAGATGAGTCTGTACTCTTCGGACTGGCTTTATTATTAGCTAGCTAGGAGGAGGACCACATGAAATAGAGAGCCAGTTTGTTCTGGGGTTGCTTTCAAGTTAGAGATAACTATGACACAATAGGATGATGAGATGAGTTTGCACCATAATTTTGAAGTGGGTTGATAATGAAGAGCATAACAAAAAGAAAAAAAACCCTAAGAGTCGTTGCTTATTAGCTTGAGTGCTTTCATTTTCTAGCCGAGTTGTTCCCCCCCATTCGTGGTTGAAATCAAATCAATCAAAGCATGTTCATCTATGATTGTACTAATCCTTTCGGTACTGTTCACCTCTTCTTTTCCCAGATGCATTTGGACTGAGTCCTTTAGGGGATGAACCGATTTCCATAAAAAGCATGAAGTGGGATGAGTTGAAGGACAATAATTTCTCTCAGCAGCTGCTGCCTCTGGTAATTTTTCAGTTCTAACTACACCCACATTGGATTCTTCCTATACAATTTCTTGTTTCAATACTGGTTATTTATGCATATATGTTTCTATTTTAACTATCTAAAATTTGTGATGTGAAAGAAAGTCCAGATCTTACTTTATCCTTGCGCATTCTGCTGGAAAAAGAAAAATCTAATGGTTTATGATTTTCCACCCAATATTTTGTTGCCTATAGCTTAGGGTTGGACCCCATCGTCAATTGAAAGATGAAAACAATGGCCAACAAAAGAAGATGGAAATTGGAAAATAGTTTTTGGCCAATGTCAAATGATTAACAACCTGAGCCAAGCAAGAAATATTTGTTCAACTTCACGCTTGTTGTGACAAGACTGCTTAGTATAGGTTGTGCCTGTGCGGCATAAACTAGATAACATGCACCTAACAATGCCAATTTGGTTCATCTTCAAAGTTGTTGCTTTTCTTTATGTTCTTTCTATTATTGATGTTGTCATGATACAACTGAATTGTCAACTTGGTCCATCTTGAAATGAACCCAAAATAATAATAATAAAAACATGGGTCTATCGAGATTACATTTTACCACCATCTTTGATTAATTGATTTGATTGCGCTTAAAGTTTTTATTTTTCCATGACATTATAGCCATTTTCTATCTATGCAATTATACAAGGGCCCACGGTTTAATGCTTTGCAACCAACAGTGACTAAGAGTAAGTGTCTCTTTTAAAAGTATGAGCCACGAAAATGAAGTTATGCTTTGATTGATGAAGCCCTGCACAACCGCCTTCTTTGAACGATAATATTAAAATTCATGACGATCAAAGATTTTTTTGTTTTTTCATTCCTCATTTTATAATGGTGTATTCATGTTAGCTTAGCTCACACGCCATCGCAGCAAACCTTATATCAGAACTAAATTATATAAATGATTTATTATTCATCAATTGAATGATAAAATAGTGTAATAAATCATTTAATATTCAAGTACTAAATGCCAACTCCTTTAATAGTTCTATCTTGACTCAAGATTAATACAAAATTGATTGACTATAAAATATTTAATTAATTAAGTTATTTTAACTGTTTAATTTACCTTCAATTAAGTACCATTTATCTTTATATGTTATTGCAAAATCTTACTTCTGCTATAGTATTCAAATGAATAAAAGGACATGATACCGAAGTACTAAGTACAAAGTTAAGAGTGGGAGCAAACATACAAGTACCCAAGTACCTTCACTTAAATACCGTTTATATTACGCACAGCATAGTGTGTTTGTACAATAAGTATATTTCGTTTATGGAACAATCTTTTCTTGGAAATTAGCTACAAAGGAATGGTAATAAGGCATTATGCTCTCAAGATACCAAATTTCAACCTACTAAGAAATAACGGAAAAGTATGTCTGCATTATAACCATTTGGTCATTCACTTGGGTCCTTTTGTTCTTTTGTGCATCTGATACCATTGATTGGGACAAGCCATGAGATCCAAACAAGATGTAACCCTATTTCTTTTCCCATTGAATGTGTCGTCTATTGATGGTAATATTAGTTAATTGAATTCAATATCTTAATCACTCAATGGATTGGATTGAAATTTAAAATCTCCAGAGTTAGGTCTAATTTTACAAATACCCTAAAATAAAACTAATCTTTATTTAAAATCTGAAAAATGAATTGGAATGGCAAATATATCACACAGACAATGGCTGTCTTTTAATGCATTTGTCTTCTACAACAAGATCTCCAAATTATTCGAGTGCAAGATCTAATTTTACAAATACGCTAAAACAAAACTAATCTTTATTTAAAATCTAAAAAATGAATTGGCATGGCAAATATATCACACAGACAATGGCTGTCTTTTAATGCATTTGTCTTGTACAACAAGATCTCCAAATAATCCGAGTGCAAGTTGTCTGCAGCTCATAGATTACTTGTGCTTCAACAATTTTTTTTAGTACAATATGATGCTACTTTTATGTGAAAACCGATGTTGAGGAATCGTGACACCTTGGGATCATATTCCATCCATATACGTCTCGATTCTTTATAACCGAAGTAACTTTTTGTTGTCGGTTATTATTTACATGATTCTGATGTGTGTCATTTGTGCTGCACGAAAAGGTATCACTTGCAATTATTATAATACATGTTTGCAAAAGTTAATTATGATATTGTCGGAATTCGAATTCTAAAATTTTTGTGATAAAATGAAAAATTTTATCATTTAATCAATTGAATAAACTAAAACTCATAAAATTTACATTACAATGCAATTTTCAGTAATCATAAGAAGAAATTATAATTTCTAGGCTAATTTCCTATTGGTTGGTAATGGAGAATCAGAAGGAAAATTGGACACAAGCATTATTTCAAATGAGTTCATATATCTAGAACTCTTTTTTAATCTTTTAAATGTGTTTAAAATCTATCTATCTATCTATCTATCTATATATATATATATAATATATATATATATATATATATATATAAAACTTAAAATGGATTAGTGCATATGGGACAGACTTTGAGGGAGCTGAAATTTGCTTAATAACGAATGATGAACAGGTTTCATGAAGATCATATTTTCATTTAAGCCTTAAGTATTTTGAAACTTAAAGTAGCACACAAGAAGTACGTTTCCTTTTGTTTTTAATTTATACAAATATTTTTTTATACATCATCTACGTATATAAATTGCTTCTTTATTTTATATATACACTCATAATTTTTATATATTTTTTACGTATTTAAGAGGAAATGCTTAAGTGTTTATTTTTTTAATAAAATAAAAAATGTACAGTCGAGATTAGTATAAAAGAATATATAAATATAAATTAGATATAAATGAGGCAAAATATGTGTGTGTGTATATATATATTCTTTATGAGCATGACCATGAATGCAATAGGAATTGACATCTTTGTCAAATAATAGTATTAGAAAAAGTACATTAAGAATTGAGTATATAATGCATTTGAAAAGTTGCAATAGCATCAGTTAAAGGACAAAGAGTTACAAGTCAATCAAAATGATTTCATTAATCCTCTGCATACAGTTCAACATGGATTGGCTTATAAGAAATCACATGAAAGCTCATGTTAGAAAGAGTACAGGTTATTTATAAACAATAAGAATTACTTCTACGAAAAATTAATGAATTGATGTGCACTCGTGATTCTAAAAATAAATAATTAATTTCTTATTTATTTTTTATTTTTTAGGTATCAATACGTGATTTATTTTTCTACAACAACAAAAATACTAATACGTAGAAGTCTTCAAATTTTTTAATTTTTTTTCAACTGGATCTTCGTTATCTAAATCAGTTTAAAATTTTTTTGTATTTTATTGTAATATTGGTAATAAAAAATAATAATTTAACAAAAGAGTTTTCTGAATTATGATTTCAATAGTACTTTGATTAATATTTATACAAAGAATTCTCTTTTCTTTTTATTTAATTTTTTAATTATACTATTTATTTATAAACTCACAATTTTTTAACATTATAGAAGTTTGATACCTATTGACTAGACTAGACTTACCGTTACTAGAAAAGTAAAACATAATCTTCTTGAAATTTTATCAAGTAATGTTTCTAATAAGTGTAGATAGATTGAAAGTGTTAATAAGAGTTGTTTCCATCGCAAGTGAAACTTATTTGGCTGACAGTGAAAATTAGGACCCAACAAATTATAATAATGAAGAGGGTTCAATAATTCATCTCCAAAATGGTGCAGCAGTATGGTTGAAATTGTAGTTATTGGAATGCATATCATGCTGCATCTCAGAAACAGATCTGAACAAAACTTAAAAAAAGGTAATGCCGAAGACTTGTGGCCTTGCTAGCTAGTACTGCACTTGATAGAGACTCTTGGAAGCTGCATAAATATATCTCTCTCATTGCTTAATCAAGAGCTCGAAAACAGTTGTTCCACAGAGTAGAATGACAAATGAAAAGATAAATAGTGATCCATGAAAAGATAATTTCATCGGTTATTGTTACAACAAATTCAGATATAATACTGTAAATACTAATTATGTAATTAGTAAATCTCTTGAAATCATAAACAAGACTCAAATAATTCAAATTTCACTTATATTAAAACTTAAAATTTTCTAAATTTACTTATTTAATTTCTTAAAAAAACATATAAAATTGTATATATAGTTCATGATTTTATGTATGATTGGTATTTTTTATTTTTTAAGATATTTTATTATTTATTTCATGTTTACATTAATATATACATTAAAAAATATTTAAAATTATTCAAATTTTAATTAAAAACTCTAGTAAAAATTTTAACATATACAATCTCTTAAAAAAATATAAGAGAATTAAATTCTGAATTTCATGCATCAATTAAGAATGAAATAAACAATCTAGATAGCAGGAATTGTTAATATTTATTATTACTATCATTACTTACGTGGATAATGAGATCAAGTGAATGAAACGGCAAGAATGAATTGCTGCGAAGGTATCGATCAACTAGTTCAAACGTATGACTCGAGCTCATGTTCGCTGCGCAGAGACACACAAAGCGAAATCCTGAGTTAGCTTGACTAAAGACATGTTTGACTGCCCGAGGAGGGAGGGTGTGGAGATGGGCAGAACAGAGCCGAAGAAGCCCCAGAAGAAGTAGCCCAGTGGGTTAACTGAAAATTGTACAAGAAACTGAGAAAGCAAATCTGGGTGTTTCATCTTTGCAATTGGTATATTTGTGATTTAAGATTAAGATATGTTTGGTGCTGAAACGAAATTATTATTTAATAATTAAGTTGTAGGACTAAAAGTAAGAATAAAATAATTAAAATTTATTCTTTGAGTGGTATTTAGTTTTCTTGTTTAGTTATGATTCTTATTTGGCTATATTTCTCATAAATTCGAGACATATCATCTACTACATTTAACATTGTTAGCACAGTAAATCTAGTAGCGTAGTAACATCTAATATTGTTTGCATAATGAATCTATTGCTAACATATTGTCTAGTGTTGCTAGTAGCACACTTCTACACTGCATCAAACTACTCAAATCAATATATGAGGAGTGTGATAGGGTCTTAAACATTAATTAGTTGTTAAATAAAAGTGAGTAAACACTTTATGTATTTGTTTTCAGAATTAGACTAAAGCAAATGCTTTTATTATAACTTCAATTTCAAAATATGGTAAAATCACTACAATAAAAAATACATATTTTTAATTTAGTTAATGAAATGTGAAAAAGCCTTAATTGTGTTAAAAAAATTTGATTATATGAAACAATGTGATAGTGATTATCAGTTTTGGCTAATTTATCTAATTAATTAAATTAACAGACTACAAAGCTAGCAAAGAAGATAAATAATTTAACATAGCTTAGATTTTCTAATTCTATAATCATAAGGCCACACTCAAAGAAAATAATTGACTAAGAAATCAAGCGATCCAAAACAACAATAGATTTATACAAATTAAAGAGTTACTCTTTTTATTGTCATCGTTGGTGTCGAATTTTTTAGATGACTTTTTTAAAGAAAATCTTCTCTCGATTTGATGCTTAAAACTTTCTTTAGTTTGTTCAATCATATCACCTTCTTTTAATGATATTAAACTCTCTACAACTTACTCAATGAGATCCCTTCTCTTTGATGACATTGAACTCTATTCAACAAGATTCTCTTCCTTGATTTAGTTGAACTCCCTCAACTAGCACATTTTTACTTCTCCTAAAGAAAATCTTGTTACTCTATCAAAGAGTAATACCAAAACGTCTTCTCAATACTTAACATATCTAAATCTCTAAGTTTAACAAAATGCAAATTAAAATCTTATAATTCTATTAAGTTATTTTCACCTTAATAAAATTTTATTTATTATTTATCATTAAATAATTCAATGTCAATCATTGATGACATATCATATCTAGAATAAGCACAAATAAAGTATACAATTTCAAAAATAATAAACACCCATGTCTTATAATAAGAGTCACTTTTTTACATTGATGGTTGATAAGTCCTTCCATGTGCATCAATACATCATCACGCAAAAGTGACGACATATTCTATCTAGGGATACTTTCAAAGATCTCTCTTATATTATATGAAATACTTAACACTACTTATATTAATAATCATATTCACATAATCATGCATACATTAATACTTGTACAATTTCAGTACTCATGTACAAATATGCATTTTATATATTTACATAATTGCAAATCATATAATTATTCATGAATAAATAATTACACAACACCAATACGTAAATTAAATTATCTTTCAAATATTATTAAATATATATATATATATATTATGATTTTTTTAACAGTTTTAATCTAATTATTTATCGATGTTCACAACTAAATTAAATTAAACACATTTGCCTTAAACAATATTTAAAACAAAGAGATAAGAATATAATTTTGTTGAAAGGCATTCAAAGACATGATCAAGCAAATCTTAATCCATGCTACTAGATTAACTCCTCTTGCAAGGAAAGCAACTCCGTTGAACTCAACAAAGCTTTACGCACACAAGACAAGTTCGAAAACTCCTTGATAGTTACCATAAAACCCTAGTTCAGAAAGGTCGAGATATTTATAATTTTGACAAGCCACTTGAGTGCCAGCTTGACTCTTTCTAGGCAGTCAGCTACTGACTTGTCACGAGCATTATTCATGAGTAATTTTTCTATTCATAAATACTATTTATTGCTCAAGTGTTATGTTGGCTTCTTCTTAGTGCTCTACTATTGACTTGGCATAAGTATTGTTCACTATTCACAGACATTATTTCTCACTCCAGCACCAGGTTAGCGCCCTCTTGGTGCTCATCTACTCTCCATGTACATGGCGTTGTCCATGATTGACACTATTCACATGTGTTATTCTAATGTACAATACTATTCACTTGCATTGTTCATATGTACTAGTTATCGAATATGAACCACAATTCAACAATAAGATTATGTAAACATATTACTCTTAACTCCTTACTTCAATCAAGAAAGAAAATCTTAGCATCACAAAATACTGCATACGAGAAAAGATTTCTCTAATGCATTGAAGGCTACAAGTGACATTACCATTAATAGATAGGGTGGGCAAGTTCCTTTTGGATCAATTTTGGTTCAACATCCAAATTGATCCAAAATTGTTAATTTTAGTTTAGACTAAACCAATCCAAACTATTATTAGGAGACAAACCAATCTAATCTAAATTGATAGTGGTCAATTTAGATTGCTTTGATTTGTCAATTTAGGCCTAAATTCAAAATATTAATTAATTACAAGGCTCAATTCTTATATTTAAATAATTTGATCTTTAAGTCTAAACAATCAATGTAATTATAAGCATGAATGTTTTATTGTAGTGTAATAGGATCTATTATGAAAACATAATTACTTCAACATAAATATTTCAAATACAAAATTTTTAAAATTTTTTAGATCTATTGATTTGTTTTGGTATGGTTGGTTTAGACCAAAACTAAATCAATATTATCAATATTATCAATATAAAAATTTTCAAGCCAAAATCAATCTAAGCAATTTACAAACCAATCAAAACCATCAATTTAAATTGGTTTGTTTGGATTTGCCCAACCCTACTAACAAATACATAATACTGTACATCTTTGGAGGTTGGGAAAAAGATTATGACTCACTCATTGAAGGCTAAAGAAAGCTTCAATCAACAAGTATACTAAATGCTTTTAAGTCAAGAAAATAGATTAAAAGGGTGGAATAGCACACTCAATATGGGCTTTCCTCATAATGTCACTATAAATCATCCAAAAGCAAACTCGAATCAGAAAAGGAACTGCTTACTAGAAATCATAACACATTCAATAGAATTCTTTAGCATGGCAGAAGTAACAAGGAAGGAGGATGAAAAGGTTCGAACCCTAAACCTTCAGGTCAAATCTAACTTAAAAATGGACACGTTTACTTTTGATTACTGCAATAGGTTCAATAATGACTTTGTACCACAACAAGAGAAACAAAAAGTAAAGGTAGCCTGCATTATAAAACTTGAAGTAATAGTTGATTTAGGATGGTACATGGATAGTAGAGCTATTAATCATGTCACAAGCTCTCTATGCAACCTAGGAATACAAAAGAGGTGAGAAGCTTGCAATAGGTAATGGATAAAACTTAACTAGTTAATTTTAATAAATAAATGATATATTTAAACGCTAATAAATTGATTATGACAATAATGAATTGGTAAATTGTGATGAACAATGATGTTGTTTATAATAGTATAATTTATATTTCTAATTGTTATTACTATTTTTAAAAAATTTTAATATCTATATCTATATATTTATATCAATATCAACCTATCTATCTATCTATCTGTTTGTGTGTAAAATTTCTTTATAGTGATACTCTATATTAAAATAACTTTTATATAATCATAAAATATTTTGGTCCCAATTAAGACAAATTGTAAATAAAAATAAATTTTATATTGTAATAAATTATAAATTTTTAAATCTCATATAAATATAATAATAATTATCTGTATATTGCAAATATATATATATATATATATGCTATGTTATATTAAATAAAGAAAAAGTTGAAATAAAATATTTTTTAAAATTTGTTTGGAATAATAATTTATTTTTAAAATTATTATTAAATTTTTTAAACTTTTATATATATTTTATAAATTTTTTATTTTTTATATAAATTTTTTTATTGAAATTAAAATATTTTTAATTTGTCAAACATGTTTAAAGCTACATAATTTGCCTTTATACCACTTGCACTAAAGAAATATAAATCAAAAACAATAATTTTTGTAATTACAACTCTAATCATAATCTTTTTGTAATAATAAAATTAATTTTGTACCAATATTATAACTATAATAAGTTTTATTGCACACACGCCAATTCCCCCTTTCCCCCATTTTTTTTGTCTTAAAAGTATAAATAAAAGTATTTGAATTTAATTTATTCTAGAAAAATAAATTAAACTAATTAAAGATATTTAATAAAAAACAAAAGAACTTTCGGAAATTAAGAAATCGAAGATGGGAATTTGTTTTTTTAAACGGAAATCCTCTCCCCATCAGCATAAATTAAAATAGAGAATGAGTCTGGAATTCGTTGAACCGGGAGCTTGTGATCAAAGTTTTCGTATTCATATTGCATAATTGGCAAATTTTCCTGGAAGTGTTGTTGCCTTTACCAGAGAAAAAGCTGCTCAATTGGAAGATTTCTCGCCTTCTGCAGTCATTTCAGATGATGCTAAAGATGAAGTGTGTTCTTTATTAAAATCACAATGCTTATAACAAGGCATAATTATTCTGTTGCTTCAGTTCCTGGTGATTATCATGGAAGACATTTTTACAATAATAAGCTTCAGCTGGATCCGACATCTAGTAACAGTAAAGTTTTGATATGAAACTGATTTATTTGTTGGACGAACAGCAACCTTAATTTAATCAAGTTGTTAACCTGCTGAAGTAGTGCATTATTTAAATTATTTAGTGCTCTGGACTTCCACTACTAATGTGATAAAGTATTTACATGGACAACTGTGTGGACGGATGGGCTTACCACTATTGATCGTTGCAAAGACGATGCTAAAATTTCGCACTAGTAGGCAGTTGACCATTGCTTAAGTTGGTCTGCCAGAAGTACCTACAGTGCTGTTTACAGGTTTTGGTTTTGTGACATATCCCACCGGCTCTTACAGTTTAAGCCATGTTGTAATTTCTCGAGGCATTCTTCTAACTGCCTAGGGAACTTTTATGCACAAGTGATATCCTGTTGGAAGGAATTTCACCCAACGAATAATGTTATGGGTGCATCTCAAAATATGACAAATTATTCATTGGTAAGTTCCGATTTATAGTTATGTGTAGTACCATATTTTCTATTTTAATGCAGCAAGCCTTTTCAGGGGGTAAGTGTAGAGACTATGGTAACCCTAGAAAATGTGCCTAATTGGGCTGGGTTACGTGTCTTTGTCTTGCTATTTACTTACCACTTTGGAAGTAATAAAGAGTTTGGTTTTCAGAAAGAAGAATACCGGTAGTTATTGTGTTACCACTGTGTGTGTATTTATTTGGAATGCACTTTTTTGGTTTTCCGTCCCCAAAATGCAACTTGTAATTCTGTTAACTATTAACAGGTGGGATACAAAAGAAAGAGAGCGAGCAGTCCCATTTCCATGTCAATAGGCGCAGTCAGGTCTGGCCATTTTTTGAATGAATTCTCTGATTTGCCATTGGAAACAATGGGCTTGAAGGAGGTATTGGGACGTGTGAGAAAGAAAGACGACTTGGAGAAGGATCAGTATATCGTAGCTGGCTCCAGCCATTCCTGTAGTCGTCCTTGAAATGAAGGTAACTTCAACGTAGGTACACTTGTAAATCCCAAGATAGACGCTGTAAATGAGATGTTGTGTGTTTTGATGGATCTCTGCGAAAGAGGTGTCAATTCCAGTGCTCTCTTCTCCTCCATTTTCGTCTACACTATAATACAGCGGCATGCAGGAACTGGTACGACTGAGGAGAGCCACATTTTGAGACATCCCTGCGAAGAGACCGGTGTGAGTAGTTCCACAGTAAATAGTTATTGATCCTCTTGAGACTCCAGGATGAGAGAAAATGTCTGTAGTTCATGATGGAAAGAAATATCTAGACAATGCATCACATGATCTAACTCTCGTCGATTAAAAGTTTTCTTTTCTTTTGATCTCACTGACAAGATTAGATTCCAAAACTTAAAATCGTTAACTTAGTTTAATACACACCTCCAATGATTAGAATTGTGCATGTCATAATTATAATTATATTTATAAATCAAAGGAAAATGAGTGGAATTGTTGATTAAAAATATTGAATAACGAAAATGTAATAATAGGATAGAATTTCAGAAGGGGACAAGACAGAAAAGAAAAGAACAGAAATACCGGTGAAGTAAATGTCAAATTAATGAAAACTACAAAAGGATGGTCTTGTGAACGTCAACAATCAGGAAAGTACTAGATTTTCTTGCCATTATTTTAATGAGAGAAAGTGATGGTAGGGGCCCACCAAAATTACAAGGTCCAATAGACATTCGCCACGTTAAGGAAAAAAAAGAAGGGCAGATGGATAATGTATATATTTTAGACAGAATGGATAACTACAAGCTTACGATATTTGTCAATTATTTCCTGATCGAGTGAATAAAATCCCAAATATAAAATGCATGTATGGTTGTGCTAATATTTTCTAAATTGATATTTAAAATAATTTATTTATTTATTTAAAAAATAAAAAATAAAAAAAAGTCAACCTAAAATCATGTAAAAACTATTTTCAGTACAAGACCTGTCTCCTTTGTCCTAGATATCCATGTGAACACCAAATATTCCAACAGTGAGACTGCTGGATTTCCGAATACCCGCGTTAGCATCAATCACTCCGTACTCGTTTGAAGCTTGGGAACCACAAATTACACCAAAGCCATGTAATCCAGCAGGCTCACCTCCACCCCTGTTCATTTCACAGTGCTGTCACGTAAAGCTTAGAAACGACAAATTGCACCAAGCCGTTTAATCAGATAAAATACACAAAAACACTGGAACCTTTGGTAAAAAAAAACTAGTTATGCACTATAATTGGACTTTCTTACATAGTTTGAACACTATGCTGTCGTTATATCTTTCCTTTTTGAGAAAAGTAAATTTCAGATTTAAAAATTTAAAATCCCTTTGATACCCGAATGCAAATTCTTACCGTCCTAGCGACACAGTTAAATGACCAATCAGGACACCACATCATTGCTCTCTGTCCACTCATTTGGAGGGACATTTTTGTAATTGAGAATCCGCTACGATACAAATGATAGTTGATGTCGGCCCGGTTAAATAGTCATTTTCCTAATAAATAATTCTTTTTATTAAGCGTGCAAGCAAAGTTAGGAAAAGAGAACGTGGAGCGGCATAAGTTAATGCGTTTTGTTTTATATTCATCAACGCAACAGGATGGAGAGATTTTCGTATGGCGCCCACGGAAACCTGAATCGTCGTCGTTTCGCCAGCAGAATTGGAAACTGAATTATACGGAGAGAGAAGAAGAAAGACGAATAAAAAAAAAGATGAGCTGGAGAAGAGTGTTGAAGTCTGCACAGGCTGTGGTTGCACACAGCCTTCTCTTCTCTTTCACGTTATTGCTCGTTCTTAAACTCGATCATGTCGTCTCTTACTCCTGGTGGTTAGTTCATTTCCTCTCTCTTTTTGTTTATGTTGTTCGATTTTGATTGAATCACCATTGTTTAATGTTTTTTATTTATGTAATTGATCAATTCGGAGCTTTGTTTGGTGAATTTCAGTTTATGGCACTTTCTATTTTCAGTCATCCACTTTGGTTCTTTCAGTAAATTATTAAATTACTGATATTTAATTTAATTGAGGATTATGGAGTTCTGGAAATTGTTTTATTTGGTTTGAGAAGCGAGTCCATTGAGTCAGTGCAGGCGTAGAATTTTCTTTTTTTTTGGGGGGGGGTGTCTCTTAATTGTTAATCGAGTGAATGAAAGATATCTTGTTGTAATACGAGGTAGTAATCTTATTTGATATTTTTTTTTGACATTTAGCATAAAACAGCTGAAAGCGTGAAGCAAATGAAGAAAAAGTTATGAAATTTGAAGTTTTTTCGGAAAATCGAAGTACAATAAGTGAGAAATTTCTAAAGCAGACATGCCTTGGAAAACTTTTGATGTAGATGATGCTGCTCATTTGTGAGCAGCATATAAGTATATCGTAATTTTGACTGTGGGAAAAGTGGAGTTTCTAGTTGCCATTGTGAAAGTTTTGACTCAAAGTTCAATGATGATAATCATCCCTTCAAGCTTAAGGTGTCATCGGTTACATGAACAAGTGATGTGGGTCTCTGTGTAGAAGAAATTTAGAGTCGTGTTACCTATGACTGGAATGGGTTGGGACTGAATTTTATACTCCAGTTGTTCGGTATAGTATTAGGCTGAACTACAGAACCTTTTAGAGGACCTGCTTATTGAAATAGGATATTGCTGGAAGAAATGGAACTATGAGTCCCATGGTTCCATTTGGATTAATTCTATTTTTAGCTGTTACATGTAGCTGGTTTTCCCATTTGAAAATGGCATTGATGAAACCCTGAGAAAGAAAAGGATTTTTCTGAGTGGGATGGATAGAATGGTCTCTAGACTTCTGTGACAGCAAGAAGCTATTTGAACCATGTTTAGTTCAATATGGAGAACAGAAATGGTATCTAGATCGTAGGTTTCTGAAGCAGAAGCAACAGGAATATTGTTTGAAACTTGAAAGGGACTTTACAAGCGCAATCTTTATTGAGAAACCGATAAATTGATGGGATACAATACTAGCTGCAACATTTGACTAGAAACATATAAACATAAGTCCTATGATAAGGACAAATGTCTTAGCATGGTGATAGAATTTGATAAGAATAAGAGATAATATAAGTTGATAAAAGATAAGCGTTAAAAAGACAGGATATTTGCTTAAAGATTAAGACCTATCCTAATCAATTTCTCTTGGAACAAGACTGGTTTGCAATTAACATCTATAAGAGAACTCTATTAGAGGTGATTTCTTTCAATTGGGTCTTCTTTACTAGATTAAATTTCTAACATGATGCCAATACGCCATTATGATCAACATTGCTGGATTTCTAAAGCTGGAGTGCTGGAAAAGCTGTTTTTTGCTGTATCATATGACTCTGTATGTTTCCTTTGCACATTGGTATTAGTCTTTAACTTAAACGTATAGGTACCATTGTGTTGTCCATTAAATATCCTGTAAAATCGCTGCTAGTGGAAGAAGAGGGAACATGACCAATTCAGTATTTACCTTGAATTCAGGGATTGTGAAAAATGAATGCCTCATCAGTTGTATGATCAGAGTTTTACTCTCTGAGTTGGTTTCTTTCTTCCATGGGATTAGAAGTACACGTTTGTCCATGTAGTTTAACTAGTGGCATAGAAGCTTGGTTCAGGTATTCATCTGTGGTATTGCAGTATGATTTTTTTAACTTTCACCCTTCTCCTCATTGTCTTCTATGGGTGAATTATTAGGCTTTCTTGTCAACTGTTCTGGCAAAGTCCCATCTGAGGATGATTTAAACTTGACTGCAAGCACAACTTTTTCAAACATCAAGTTGAGCTTGTTTGAAAAAGTCTAGGCTGGAGTGATTTGAGAAACAAGTTGGAGCCCGTGATGAAGTTGATGAAGTTTTCTTGCTGGTGTAGTGTGGATCCCTGTGCATCTGCAGTCATTAAAATGGGATAATGGGGTAGAAGATCACTTTTGTGGATTTCAATTTAAAATATGCTGTGCTTTCCTCAACCAGTTTTAACTGGGTCTCTAAAGCAGAATGTTTTGAGTTGTGTAAGTAATTTGTGATGTATAGACCCATTTGGCATTTTCTATCCCAAGTAAACAGAAAAAGCATTTATAATTGTGATTTTCAGTAATGATTGATGCGATAACTAGCAGCAAAGTTCCATTATTTTTCTTCTGTAAAGCAGAATGTTTTGAGCGTTAAGTAATTTGTGATGTATAGACGCATTTGGCATTTTTTGTTATGATTTTTGAATGTGTGGTTAAAATTATTTGAATATTCTAAGAATATATATTATTGATATCTAAAGCATGTTGTTTATCTATGATTTTGATTTCTGGTGCAGGATAATATTTTTCCCAGTTTGGATATTTCATGCAGTGGTGGCGCGAGGAAGATTCTCAATACCTGCTCCATCAGTTCCACACAATCGTCATGTGAGTTGATATATTTCTTTGCCATGTTGGATGAAATGGAATGGTTCATTATTTTATCTACTTTTGTCAGATTCTTGCAATTACTTCGAAAGAAATTATATCTAGTGTTATGCACATTAAATATTTAAATCCATGGTCAAGCATCCAAATAAGATTTCTCTTTCTTGGACAGTGGGCACCTTGCCATGCCATCATTGCAACACCATTGCTCGTTGCATTTGAACTGCTCCTTTGTATATATCTTGAGAGTGTTTATGGTATGTACAGAGACCCTCAAATCATTGTTTTTATCTTAATGGGAGTTGACAATGATTCTTCCTTGTCTCCCTTCACTCTTTTGTGTTTTTACTGATACATCATGTATTTCTTCAAGAAAGACAAACTTGGTTAAGACTTATCTTTTTTCATAATGTTCATGATAGTTGGTTAATAAAACATGAATTTGTTGCATAAAGATTTTTTTTGGTTTGCACATGTTATGCACTTTTTAGGCTTTAAAATTTTGTTTTAATTTTTTTTTCTTTTTCACAGTTCATGGTTTTGCTTCTGTCAACTTGAAGATTGTCTTTCTTCCCCTACTGGCGTTTGAAGTAGTTATTCTAATAGATAATTTCAGGTGTGTTCTTTAGCTGAAAATTCCATCCAATTTTTTTTTCTTTTTTATCCTGTTGAATTCCTTGTGATGGTGATGGTGACTAATTTCAGACATGCTTTTTCTTGCTTGAAATATAGGCCTCAAGACATTAGGTTGAGTTTAAGCAAAGTTCTATTTCTATTTGTTTTTCCTTTCATATATTTAGTTTTTATCATTTTGGTACTGCATAACATATGAATTGGTGATCCATTAATGCATGGTTAAATGACCTTTTATATTCATACACTTGTCCCAATTCCCAACCTTTCTTACATATAATTTCTCCCCCTGATTTATTGATTTCTGAGACCATAAAAAGAAAATCCAGCCTTCTGCATGCTAATTGTTTGTTGTCACTTGATTGCACCCTATCAATATTGGGCGTTTCCAGGTAGTGTGCTGCTTGTTGTACATAAATTGATGCATCTATTTTCGCTGATTGAAATATTGCTTTGTGGCATTAATTTTCAAAATGGTAAAGAAAAGAATCTATAAGGCTGTTCTTGTGGATGTATCTCCTTTCAATATGCCTATATCCATACAATTATGTTTCTTATTGAGGGAAAAAGATAAAAGTCTGAGCTCGTGGATTCTCTTTTGGCTTATTAGTGCCAGTGTTGTATAATTTAATAACATGATTTTCAGTCAAGTTAGGCATTTTTAATATACCAGTGAATTGACAGATCTGTAGGTTTCTTGTTTTCTTTCTGAAGTTCAAATGCACAAACTTGGTATTTCATGAAATAACAATTGCAGTTTGTAGCTAAAACAATACATGCTTAAACTGCAAAGAAACTTTCCTCTGTTTTTTCGATTTCTTCTTTCTAATCCAAAACTAATACTGTTCTGCTTTATTGGTAATTCATTGCTTTCAGGCTTTTTCAACCAATCTTTTATTCGCTTTGTGACCAAAGATTTCTTATTTTCTTTTCATTTTCAGAATGTGTAGGGCTCTTATGCCAGGAGATGAAGAAAGCATGAGTGATGAGGCAATATGGGAAGCACTGCCTGTAAGTGTTGCCATATATAACATGCAAGTGAAAATCTCTCACAAATTAGACCCGCGGTTGATTCATCTTTCTGCATCAAACAAGAAAAAGGAAAAAAAATAGAAAGGAAAAAGAAAATGAATCCTTATGATAATTTGATTTCACACAAAAAAAGAACGGTTAAAAAACTATAGTGGCACTCAGGACCCATGCATGCTCAATTACCTTGGGTCATCATTTGAGATATAGAGCGTAACAGATTTGGAATGTAAAATGTTTCTTTGTCTATTTTGCTTGTGTAGAAATTAGATAGTGTTAGGTCTCTTTTGTTGCTTGAGAATTTCATTGCTTAGATATGGAAATTATTGACAGAAAAACAGTGTAATTCGTCTCCCATCTTTTGGAATTTTTTCTATTGCTCTTGTCGTGGGGGACTTCATCATTGTATAGAAACTGCAGGATGTGTTGCTGAAGCTGTTGTAAGTGTGGAAATTGTTTAAAGAATCGATCATTATTCTTATGAGCTTTTCTAAGATGGTTATCGTAACTGAATATTGGTAACTTGGATGTGGATATGTCAGTTATACCTTGAGATGACTATTTCTGAATTTTTAATCTTTTGTGTAGCACTTTTGGGTTGCAATTTCCATGGTCTTCTTTGCGGCTGCTACAATCTTTACCCTCTTGAAGCTTTGTGGTAATTTCTTGAACTCAGTCTAGTTTTAAATAAAATTACATATAATGCTTTCTTTTTGAGGTTTGTTTAGCAGTTTTATGATACATTAAATCCTGTCTTATTTTAGGTATCACAATTGTAATGACAATGCCAACAACTTTTTCCTTTTTGATTTGGCTCCCTTTAAATTCTCATTTTATCATGATCCTACTTTCAATGCTTTCAAGGGAAAAAGTGATTCATGATCTCCAGAATAATATATATTAAACCCCCATTTGATATGAATTTCTTTTAACGAACATTTTTTATGCCAAAAGCTCTTTTCAGTTTTTCTTTGTTGTTTTGTTGCAACTGGAAAAGAGCTCATGGAGTATTAAAAAAAAATCTGTCTACTGTGAGAAGCTCAAATTTCAGGCTATTCAGTGACAATCTTTCGGATCTTTTTTTAAAAATCTTAAATTGTCTGAAATACAATTATTTATTTCTAGTTTTACTTCATTCTTCTCATGTCATGACCTTAAAAAAACTTGTACATTAAGGTAATTGGCTCAATCCATTGTATTCTTCTACTATATTATATATGAAAAAGCCCTACTCTGAGAAGCTATACCACAAGCCTAAACATATAATGTGGGGACTTCTTTTGGAATGGTGAAATGAATGAGAATGAACTATTGCCAAAAAAAGAGAAACCTTCCTTGTGAATGGACTGTTGCTTAAAAATTACTTTAAAGGAATTATTTCTTTCTTGAGCAGTTGCCCTATGCTTCTAGGGGCTCTATTTCTGTAATAGAAGATTTGGTAATTGACTCTGGATGTAATCTTAGGACTATTCTTTAGTTGCTTATCCCTTTGGTTAGCAGTTTCTTGAGCCCTTTCCTATTGTGCCTAAAGAGATAAGATTATGAAATTGCTTTTCTTGAGCAGTTGCCCTATGCTTCTTATCAAAAATGTGGACTTTTCTTGATCCTGAAATTGCTCATGTTATTGCTTTACCTGGAAATGTTTTTTTAGTATGACCTGTTTGGTTTTGGTTATCCCATTTCTAGCATAAATGTTCAAGTCTTACTGGTGCTGATTTCATATCACAGCAGATGCAATGTCTAATTCAGTACTGTATGTGTATATTTGCCTAAGCATGGATTTTGTGACTTTTTTCTAGAGATGATGTAGAAATGCTACTTTTTTTATGTAGTATTTTTGGAATTTCCCGGGTTTTCTGCTTGCTGAGTGATATTCTAAAGGTTCCTTAGGTTCACATTCTTGGTCTCATTATTTGTTTCTGCATTATGTTTATGAGTCTCAATATCAGTATCTCCTTGTCACAAAGAAAGTTGCATATATGGCCCCCAAAATCACTGTACATATTACTTTTGCCACTATAATATAATCACCAAATTATCTTTGCCTTAGTTTCATTAATCCACCATTTACTATCACCCACAATCCAATCATTTATTTAATAATATTGTCCTCATAAGTGGTTTATTATTTTTCTTGTTTAAACACATGCAGGTTATGTAGGTGCTCTTGGCTGGTGGGATCTATTTATAAATTTTGGGTATCATTTCTCTGCTCATGTCATATACTTGATTTATTTATAACTTTGTTGGGTTGCTGCCTTCAATATTGTGACTTGAAAGGTCATTCATGGTTTTACAAGATCATAAAGTGATGAATATAAATATATGATTGTTGCAGCATTGCAGAATGCTTTGCTTTTCTTGTTTGTACAAGGTGGTCTAATCCTGTAATTCACCGAAGTCCTCGTATGAGACAATTTGGTTCATCTTCTAGCGTTGGATATCTTGACTGGAACAGTGGCTTAGTAGTTTCTCCGGAGGAGGATCAGAATCCAGGTGGAATGTGTGGCCTGTCAGACATTGGTGGGCACATTATGAAAATTCCCATAATTGGATTCCAAGTTCTGCTTTGTATGCATTTAGAGGTATGTGAACTCTTGATTTTTTTTATGGTGGCAACTGTTTGGTTCGCTTATTAACATATCCAAATGTCAGGGAACGCCTCCTGGTGCTAGAAATATTCCACTACCAGTTCTTTTCTCTCCACTTTTCCTGCTGCATGGTGCTGGTGTCCTATTCTCTACATCTAGATTAGTTGAGAAAATTGTGCTTTTACTACACAGTGGTGCTGGCACAGGAATATATTTTAGATTTTCCTCAAGAGCTCATGATTGCTTGGAGTTTTTGCACCATGGTTCCAGGTAATGGATTTTCAGTTGCATTAGATGGCAAATTCTGCAGAGAAGATTCTGTATTTGTTGAATCATGTCGGGAGTTGGATGATACTTTAGGACAGCATACTAACATTTTCTGCATCTATAAAAGCAGGCTATTGGGTTGGTGGTCAATTGATGAAGGGAGTCCAGAAGAGCAGGCCCGTCTTGTCCATGACAACAACACTTCTGGGTTAGTCTATAATCTACATTCATCAGATACATGAAATGCACAAATGGCTTGCATCTTCACTTCTTGGGTTCAAGTGGACCTCTATGAGATATGATTGATCAAACTTTGAGACAGGAAGAAATTGAGGGTAGAACAATAGAAGCAAATTCTTGGACACATCTGGTATTATATTTCAAGTGGTGTTCTTTATTGTGTTTTTCACAATAAAAATTGGAGTTTCTGATTTTAATGTTTTTGGATTTG
Source organism: Xylocarpus granatum (assembly GCA_019650275.1). Taxonomy (NCBI): domain Eukaryota; kingdom Viridiplantae; phylum Streptophyta; class Magnoliopsida; order Sapindales; family Meliaceae; genus Xylocarpus; species Xylocarpus granatum. Next base: position 27,596 of record BNST01001808.1, on the reverse strand, counting down.
AAAGCACGTATTGGTAGCATGTTTTGGAATAGTAATCTGAAAATGAAAACTGTGAATATGCATCTAGTAGAATTTTAACATTTGAATTTGTTAGATTAGTGTAGATTTTTAATTTAAAAAATAATTATACATATATTAGTATTTTTAATTTTGTACATTTGAATTGTTTAGGAAAGTATTATATCTATATCTATGTATATATATATGTGTGTGTGTGTATTTTTTAAAACAACATATTCTCATTTTTCATGTTTTTTGGCCATTTTCATGAAACTGCTCTACCAAATAAGTTTTTATCATTTTCATTTTACAAAAAAGAAAAATGGCCTTCAGAAAACAATATCAAACTGCCCCTCAGATTATAAGAAATTGTTTGCTTAATGTTCTGGTGAGTAGATGTGAAAATTGCCAGTAACTTGGTTTCTGTATCAGTGCAAAAAAAATCTATAATAAAAATTTTATCTTAAAAAGAGTTAAAGCTCAACACCTTGTTCGAGTATGGTTGGGGCAAGCAAGTTAATTATAAGAGGTGCGCCAAATGAAGTAGTCTGATTCTTTTTTATTTTTTTCCCTGCATAGTTGTCTGACTCTTGTGTTTTGGTTTCCCCACCTTCCAGATATAATACTTTCTGTGGTTATCCACCTGAAATAGTGAAGAAAATGCCAAAAAAGGATCTTGCTGAGGAGGTGACTGTAATTCTTGCACTTTTCTTTTTAATATCGTTTTTTGGTACATTACTCTTTTATATATGTTTCTATTCTGTGTTTGGTAGCTAATTTGATTCTTTTATGTTCATTCTGTAATATGAGTTGAAATATAACAAATTTGTTAGTATCCTGCTTCTTCTGCCCATGTTTTATACGTGTCTGGTTCTCATTTATCTCAGGTATGGAGACTTCAAGCAGCTCTTGGCGAGCAATCAGAAATAACAAATTATAGCCGGCAGGAGTTTGAAAGAATTCAAAATGTAATACTCTCAACTTTGAACAATGGTTTCACTAAATATCAATATGTTGTGTGAAAACAATAATTTGAGAAAGTACCATGCTTTGGAAGACCATTTATGGATGGCGTGCTTGTCTTGGAATTTGCCTGTTGTCTGTTCATTCCTCAGCAGCTAATGCCTCATTGACGCACTGTGCAGGAAAAAGTGTTGTGTAGGGTTTGCTTCGAGGGAGAGATTAGCGTTGTTTTGCTTCCATGTAGGCATCGTATCCTTTGCAGGTATGATCATTTATCTCATGGCTTAATTTTGACATACAACTCTTATCAATACAAATTTCACATTTATCAAAGTTTCCCTCTTCTTATCTGGGTGTCATGCTCATCCTTCGCTTATGTGCTGCAGCACCTGCTCCGACAAGTGTAGAAAATGTCCGATTTGCCGTGTCACCATTGAACAGCGGCTACCTGTATATGATGTTTAAATTTCTAGACGCCTGCCTTTCCAAAAGAACTGCCTGTTCTGAAGAGGTTGAATGACTTAGATCAGGGAAAATGCTTTTACAGTTTTCGCTGGAACTCTTACACTGTTGGATGTTGAATTTTTTATGTTGACATAAGCTAACGTTAGGAAATCACGGAGACTAAACTCCCGTATGTTATGAAACAAGGGTTTATTTTTTTTCTGGTTAAAGTTCAGTTTTCCTGTTGGAAAATGTAAATATGTATGAATTTTTTTTTGAGGTTTAAATCTTTGAAGAGGAAAAAACCATTCTCACTTCAGTTTGTAATTTGTTACTTTATCCAATAATTGTTGGGAAAGGTTTCATCATACATACATACATACATACATACATAAAAGTAATATATAAAAATAATTAAAATACTCGAGTCAATATTTGCATTGATCTCAACTTAGTAGATGACTTTGAAAAAGAAGTAATAATAATAATAATAATTGACAGGAATAGAACACAATTAATAGATTGAACTTAATAGAATTGAAACTCCCTGGCAAGAAACAAAGAAGGTGCTACAACTAGAAGTCGACAAGGCTTACCAATAAAGTAAACGACTTTCTTTGTGAGAACATACTGGCTACACCTGCCAAATAAGAATCACACAATGATTTTTTTTCACTCCACACCGAAAACGCTTACCAACACTAAACATGTTTATATATTTTCATTTGCAAGTAGCAATAACCAGAGCTTCTTGTTTACGATTTGGAATGATGATGCCATTCTTGTGGTTGTGGTTGTGGTTGTTATTGTTGTCTGGATGCTGCGGCTGTTTGTTGACTGGTGTCTGATTCTCGACAATCTTTGCAACAAAATCATTGAAGCATTCATCAACACTGGTAAATGGAGTTTCAGGATAAAGAGAGCAGACTTCGGCGTCGTTAGGCCTGTCCATTGAGTAATTTATTTGACAACCCTTTATGAATATGTCATGGGTCAATGCTGCAACTACACTTTGTGGGATTCGCATCTCTACAACAATCACAAATACGAATAATTAATTAAAATAAAATGAGAGACAGTAGATGATGATTGTAGTTATATATATATATATAAAAAGTTAATAACCTCGGGCAGCATCAAGAAGACAACTTTCAGTGATAGTAACTCTAGGGATAGAGCGGCCAATCTTGTTCTCCCATAAAGAAGCAAGATCATTCATGCTGAGTAAATTGTTTGGAGGTCGAAAATGCAGAGTCTTGTTCAGTGTTCGAACATCATCCATCGCTTTTATTGTGAATTTTCCGATATCACTTCCCGCCACAAAATATGCTGCATTCATGCCCATAAAATTATTATTATTATTATTATTAATAAAAAATGAATTTTTTATTATTATTTTAATTTCTTCATTGGTGTTAAAAGAATAAATTAATACGTTGACGTATTGTTAAAATAAAATAAATTAATGAACTCAAGAATATTCGTCTGAAAGAAAACAAAATAAATAAGTTAGTTTGTCTTATTTTGGCCCTGGCAGAGTGGAAGAATATGTGATCAGAGTTGAACCGTATCACTACCAAACCAAACCCACCGTAGTACTTAACTTACAATCGATATACACTGTACATTTTGAGATTTTAATTTTATACAAGACATTCCCAGGTGGCAGCTGGCGGCTGTGTATGTGCGGTAATAAAAGACCATCCTCTTATGAGTTTGAAGTTACCATCTCAGTTATAAACTTGCCAGCTTGTTACAACAACATAAACATTACTGATATTCTTGGCAATGGCACAATTCATGACATTTAATTCCAAATCTGTTAATAAACATCCATATCATTACGTTGTATATTAGTTAGTTCCTAGAAATGATAATGTACATACTGTAAGGTATTTAATGGATCAACCTACCTTTGACAGATCCATCACCGTAGATTTGGAATTGATCCAACGGTGGGAGAACTTCGGAAGGGTGTGTGTTGTCGTGATAAGGCCAGGCAGCAACGGAGTTGCAACATATGTTAGTGTAGGGTATACCAGCCTTTTCAACAGCCTTTCTCACTTCTCTCTTATCCTTGTACAGACGTAGACCCGGCTCCACTGGATCAGCTCTGTCTACGTCGTGCCCAAATTCAGATGGCAAAAACCTCTGTGCATCCACTCTCGTACGGACATTACACATCGTTTGTGTTAATGAATAATTATTTTACAAAAAAAAATTATTGATGGCATAATAATAATAATAATAATAATACCTTTACGGTTCCTGCTGCTTGAATGGCCTGAACGAGAACGAGTTGGTCCATGATGCGTCCACCACCGACAGCAGAAATCACAACTTCGATATGGTACTCTCTCAAAACCTTCACCATGAAATCTCGATCGTTGATCGAACCCTGATATTCCATCATCATCATCACATAATTAATCGTACATATATTTTTTCTTCTTTTTAAAAGGAAAAGGCACGCGTGTGTGTATACGACGCATTGTTGTGCTCGTGCTTTACATGTACGATAGTGGCTCCTTTTTCCTGGAAGGAGTTGACGACGGCGGCCTTGGAAGGGGTGGTAAGTCGGGACCGAACAAGGAGGTAAGTGAGGCGGCCAGAGTCGATGCATGCTTCAGTGACAAACCGGCCGATGAACCCGGTTGATCCGATGACCATGACAGGACCGGCCTCGGAGACCATTGGAGTCGGAGATGGACCGTTGTTGTTGATCATGACTGCTGCAGACTTTTGAAGAAAAATTATATTTTTGAAGTATAAGCTGCAGGAAAGCAACAACAAGCTGATTGGCAAGAAAGCAAGAGGCAGTTGGCAATTAAAAAGGGACGCCAGTGCCGCCCTAAAAGGTGGGACGGGGGCAAACCGAAAATATTACGCACGGGGCTCAAATTAGAAAAATGTAGTAGCATGCGCAGCCAACGCGTGCGTGTTGGGGGTTTGGTGGTGAGGAGGAAGGGTAGATTTGAGGGAATGCGGTGCAACAGAATTACTAATGCCGTTCTTGAGTGGTAGATATGATTCGATCGATCATATGACGACGACAAAGCGCATCACTCAACCACAACATTGTATTAAAATGCACCATTACCGACACTTGCTAATAGTTGGGGTGTGGCAAGATTACTGGTCAATGTCAAAAGGTGCGTGGAACTATTAGCTAAACTACCTCATCCTTCGGACCAGGTTGACCTCTTGAGCACCAACAACACTTCTTTGTGCTACAACCACAAATAATAATGTTACGTGGTACTATAATAATTATTAATAATATTTGGTGGAAAAGGATGGTTAGACATGTAGCAATAAAAAGATTAAAGGCAAGGGTAGTAATGTGTCATTTTTCGCTGTTTTTGGACTACATTGTAAGATGCTGTTTGGGTGAATGGTTAAAGTACTAATTTAATAAAAGTACACCATATGTTTATATGAAGAATCTTGGACGGCTTTTGTAAATGATTGCATTTAGAATTAATTTGCTCATATACCTTCAATGTCTCTTATCTGAAATTTTTTATAATATATATATATATATATATATATAAACATTTGGGAGTAATAATTTTTCTAAATAAAAATAAGAATTTTGAGCTAATTCATAATATAGATAAAATTAATACGTGCATATTTATTTAAATAAATAAAAATTATTTTCCAAAGAGAATTAATTAATAATTTTTGTTTAAGAGACGAGAAAATGATTATTGGCTGGAAATTATGAAATTGTTATTGGCAGGAATTATGTATTAATTCGGATCCTAATTGTGGGGGTGGGGGTGTAATAATTGTATTTTTATTTGTAAAATTGTAAATTTTTAAAAATTAATCCGTTCCTGTGTACAGGGATGGTAGTTTTACTTGCCAATCTACTTGTACATAATACAATTGGACTAATTTAATACACTTCTTAATAGGTTTAGGATGGGTTCAAAAAAAAATCGTACTAAATTTTAAACAAATATAGATGCAAATATATTCGCAGATATTTGTTATAGATACCGTTAAATAGTTAATTTTTTAAATATATACTTTCTGATGAAACACCAAAAGGATATCGTCTTACATCCGAACAATGTAGTCTTGGTGTTGTAGTTATATAACCCTAAATTTTTCATGATCTATTATATTGTAATTTTGTAGTAGATTGATATTTATTATGGTTAAATGGATATTTATTACTTTATAGAATTTAATTTAAGATTTATAATATTTTATATGTCTATTTGTAAAATAATTATTTTTTTTTATGAAATTATTGTGATCAATTTTATTTTATATTAATGAATTTGATATTTTATAAGAATGATGTATTTTATATATTAATATTAAAAATTTATTTGTTTAATTAGATATATTATAAATTTAAATTTAATATTTTATATAAGTACAAGTCTAGTTGAAAATACAAACAATTTGCTAAAATCTGTAAATATCCACAATAGTTTAATAAATGATAAGCATCCATTAAAATAGAATTTGATAATAAAATATCAAACTCACAATAACTTTAGTTTGAATTTGATATTAAATTTTAGTAATGGATACGATTGTGACGGTTTTTGTTGCCATCCATAATTGGATATCATCCATCAAATATTAATAAAACTAATCATAACCAATAAATTGCACAATACATAGTTTCACAAAAATTATATTAAATAACAGTGAACATAATAAATTAGGAATTCACTTTTGTTCTTTCAAACCAACTTTTACCATCACAGTTAGCTCATGTTGGGTGACTAGTCTCATGTTGCAGCAACATGAACATGGGTAATACATTAGAGAACACATTGCTGAACATGATTAAACATAATGATACACATGAGTGATTATCCACAATTGACAATTCATCGCACCATCATACTAGTGTACCACTAGTCATTTGGCCTGAGGCATCATGGTTGCCTTTGTATTGAAGCACATCATTCACTTGTGTATATCACATTAGGTCAGGCACAACTAATGAAACAAACATGATGGCCTTTGGTATGAGGGCAGTAATGATCAAAAAGTGGAATTTGTTTGGCTTACATAATTAAGCTTGGGATCCTAAATGGGCATATTGTACATAGAAATAGAGTAGAGTACTTAATATCTGAAAATGAGTTTTGTGGATATACAAATCCTGTATATAATTAAGTTCCAAACCTTAGATTGAGTTAGGAGTTTGATGATTTTATGACTCGCACTTGATTAAAAGTCAACAATAGAAGGACTTTAGTACATGCAAATGTAACTATATGGGTTTATTCAAAAATATATTCTTTGTGTTTTAGGAATCATGGTATTTTACTAAAAGTTACTCATGATCAATGAAATTTCCAATTACAATAAATTATATTGAAGTGATACGAAAGAGTTTGTATTAGCTCGTATTCAATTCACGGTGAATCCAATGGATCACACGTAATAACTGATTAGACAATAATAAATAAATAAATATAATATTGTTAGTTAATGATTTTCAATATTAATAAATACTAAATTGCACAGATAAATTAATCGAAAGATAATTTTATTCTTTAAATATAAAGAATAAATTATTTGGCAATAACTTACTAACACCCTTTAGTTTATAAAATATTCTAATAATTTATTAATACCTTAAATATTATTTACAAATATATGGGAATTGATTGATATATTTTTTAATTTATATACTAATAAATAAATTAGTTTGTTTATTAATTTTTAATAAATATTATTATAAATTAAATTAATACTCGTTTGACAAGTAGCACAATAAAATGTTGCCAAATGTTTAAATCAAATAAATTCTTACTTGAAAAATAGTAAAACCAAATGTTGCCAAGTATCAAAATCTTCTTAACGTTTATCCATTATGATGCAAATTAAGGGTGTAGATTAAAATGCTTAATATTTATGAGTTAAATATTTTAAAATATTTAATTGAATACTTGTTTAACAAGTGACATCATGTAAAGTGGCCAAATGTCAAAATATTATTAATATTTATATAATGATGGAAATCAATGGTAAGAATTTTGACACATAAGTTTTTTATTTTATTATTAATATTAATATTATTACTTAATTGTTGAGTAAATTAATAAAATCAAAAACTTTAATAAATAAATTAAATTTTATGGATTTTGAAATTCAGCAATGAAATTTGCCTTAGCATTTTTTAAGAGAAAAAGAAGAAAATAAAAAAGAAAAGAGAAAAATTATTTTTCTAGTATTTTTCTTGATTGTTGATAGTTAAGAACAATTTTCTAGTTATAGAAAATTGTTCAAAGCTTATTGAAACCTGTAATAGTTGTATTACAATTTAAATCATGCCTTTCAATACTTTAACCGAAAAAAAATCATCAAAAAACTCGCGTACAAATATGCAATTGAAGACAATTTGTTTATCCAAATCAACCACAAGGATATATTTCTTATATTCCACAAGGATATATTTCTTATATTCTTACGCTATATTTATTTAAAACTTGCATAATATATATTAAGATTTATCAAAAAAAAATTCGTATAATTATGTGATGGTTGTAATTTTCAACATGTAAGATTGAATTTCTAACAATTTTCTTCTTGAATGTCTTTTTATTCATCCCCACAAACGATGCTAATTGTTGATACTAAATTTTTTTTTATTAGTCTACAATTTTTTATCCCTTTAATTTTTTTATTTCAATATTATTCTTCTTAGTTTTTTTTACTAAAAAAATTATAATCAAAGGGTATTGGGTATTCGATGAGAGCCCTTTGATACATAAATTAAAGAAATATTTAAAATATGATAATAAAACAAGATAGCTTGGATCAATTAATAGTATTCTAAACTTCAGTTTTATTTTTTATAAGCTTAAATAATAGGTTAGGATAGTCAAAGATGCCTCAATTAATAGATAATTATTTTATATTTAATACATTATTATTTATTCTCAATTACTAAACAATTATTGTATGACTCATTTGTAGACATTCTCGATAAAAAATGAAAAAAATTAAAGCATTAAAAAAATAAAAGATGAAGCATATAATCTATAAACTAATATAATCTACAAGAATACTCGAATTTTTTTAAATTTTTAAAAATAATAAAATTTTATAAAATATTATTTATAACTTACGACCATTATTTATTAATTTTTTCATGATTTACGACCATTATTTATTAATTTTTTAAGTAAAGAAAAAATAAAATAATATTTAATTATTTAATTAAAATTTTATATTTTTAATAAAATTTAATATTAATATTTAAATAAAAATTTAAATGTGAATCTTGCCTATCAATATTCATTTGAAAAAAAATAAAATTTTAAATAAAGTAAATCTTGCCTAGCAAAGCTTCATGCATGGATCTCTTTTTTTAGAATGTTGTTGAAACTGTCATTTACAATAATCAAAATTATCTATTATTTCGTCAATTGATAACAAATTTGGTTATTATTTCTTTGTATTTAACTTAATAAGATTTAAATAAATTAATTAAAAATGTTAAGCTTATATCTCAAATCAAATTAAAATCTTAATTTTAGATTTTAAATATTAATAATAATTTTTTTAAAAAATAAATTATCTATACTAATTATTTTATTTTATTTTATTTTATTTATCAACGTTAAGATTGGCTAAATATATCCTCGAGTAAGATAACATTATAATTAAAAAAATTATAATTATAAAATTTAAAATAAAAAATATTAAAATATATAATATATGATATAAAATTTATTTAAAAAATTAAAAAAATATATATAATAAATAATATTTAAAATATAAATAATTTTTTTTAAAAAATTTTAAAAAATAATAATAGTAATAATGTGACACAGAGTGCAACCCACGATTTTGATTGAACCAATTACCGGCGACGATCAGATTTGTTAAAAGTGATGACGTTGCAAGATCGTAAAGAACTCAAACAGTTTATAGTTGGTGATCAGATACAGAAGAACGTGACACCACTTTTTTTTTATTTCAAATTTTATTTTGTCCTCTCCGAAAGCAGAAGAAGCATAAGATTTGAACACAGAAACATTGAAAGCGACTTCAGCACAATTTTCCCAGTTAAGTCATTGCAATCAAATCTAATTTTTCGCAATATACCTTTGATTTAGATAGTCCCAAAGTCTTCTGCAATTCGTACAATTACTCAGAACCGGTTTCTTTGTGACATCTTTAGTTTCTTCGTTCGGCTGTTTAGGCGATTGGGCACTGGTTTCTGGCCGATCCAGATTGGTTTCTGCAATAATTGTTTCGTGGGTTCTACGGTTTAGGTAATATTTTCTGTCCCCATTTGAAGATCTTCTTCATTTTGTTGTTTTTATTCTGTAACAGCTTGTTTGGTTGCTGGGAAATGAGGAAAAAGAAAAGAAAAGAAAAGAATAAAAAGTAAATGATATTAAATCAGTTACGTATTTTGTGTTGGTTTCTAAGATCGTATGTAACAAAGATAGGAAATTGAACTGAGCCAGATAGTTGTATAATACTCCGTTGAGCTAGAAGGTGATTCTTAAAATTGAAGTTATTCCTGTTATCCTGCAGTTCCTGAGTAACGAAACGGATCTTTGATGTAGTTCTACAGAACTCACTTAACGCAAGTTTTTTTTTATCTTGAACTCGATGTATTTTCTGGGTTCTCTTTGTTAGGCCTTGTTTTTCTCACTCGAAGATTCTGACAGGAGAATTATGCTCCAGTAGAGATTAGAGTATAGTAGTAGTCAAGTGTGCCAAGATAGACTGAACGTTGATGAAGGAAAACGCTTGGGAATTCTAGTGGAAATGGTGGGTGAAGATGATGAGAGTTGGTATTTTTGATATATGAAAGAGTCATGGACATGAGACAATCACCTTCTTTTTCTGTGAAGCCGGAGCTTAGTTTAAAGCCAGACCCAGAACTTTTACAACAATGGGTTGTTGCCTTTTGTATCATTAGGTTTGATCTTGAACAAGGCCAGCTCATTGAAGAGTGTTACCCACCTGGTTGTATCACTCAGAATGAGGAACTAGAGGTTGCTTTCAGTTCATTTCCTGATTCCGTTTCCCAGCACCAAAATCGTTCAAGCATTCATGATTGCATCTTCTTTTTCCGGTTCCAAAGGCACAAAAATCCTCCACAGGCCAATGGGACTTCATCAGAGATAACTGAAATTGATGATAAAAATGCATCTCCAAAGGCTGCAGAGGAGAAAGTAGTTACAAGTTCAAAGACTAGTATTAGAGTTTCCAAATACTTGTATGGTTATGTATTCAATAGGCAAAGGCATGATGAGAGGCTTAAGCGAGGTGGGGAACAGAAGTCTGTGGTGATATTGTCTCATGGTCCTTACTCTAGTGTGTTTAGACCATTGTTACAAATTATGGGTCCTTTGTATTTTGACATTGGAAAGAAAGCTGTTGAGCATATTGCTGCTTATGTTTCAATGTGGCCTTCTCCAGTACCAGGTAAGTTAATGGAACTTCCTATTGGAAATGCCATGCTTAAAGTGAACTTGCCACCTGCACATAGCTTGCCCTTGGAAAGTGGAATGTTGTTTGAAGAGTTTGCTGCTTCTGTGGCACCTTTTCTTCCTAACAATCAGACCATTCCACAAGGTCTTTTTCATGATTCAGATATTTTTGGTACATTCCGGGGCCTTCTGTTGCAGCTTTGGATGTTATGGGAGTTGTTACTTATTGGCGAGCCCATTCTTGTCATTGCACCAACTCCTCCCCAATGCTGTGAGGCTGTTGCCTGTCTTGTAAGTTTAATTGCTCCATTGCTCTGTAGTATTGATTTTAGGCCTTATTTTACCATCCATGATCCAAAATTCAAACATTTAAATTCACTTCAAGAGAAGGACAGTTTCCCTCCAATGATTTTGGGAGTGACAAACCTTTTTTTCCTTAAAGCTCTGCGCAATATTCCCCACATTGTATCTGTGGGAAACCCTGCTTCTAATTCAAACCGGGTTGCTTTTGCAAGTAAGGCCACTCCTGGAAAAATTTTTGGTAGACCCGAAGAATTTGGTCTTCAACAGCTATCTCTTAAGTTTTCTCCTTCAAATTTGTTGAATGTTGTGAAGTTGAGGAGAGATGGTCCTCTTTGTCTCATGACAGAACATAAAGAAGCCATTTGGAGCAGCTATGCTGCAACAACAAAGCCTGATACTTCTATTTTAAATAGGCTTATTGATGCTGGGATGTCACCTAGGGTTGAGGAGTCAATGTCTGTTGTTAACAATGAGATATTGCGAAGGCATTTCTTGGAGCTCACTTCCAACTTTTTGGCTCCTTTTGGCCCATATTTTATGATTGCTGCACCTTCTGAAGCATCTTCTCCATTTGTTGATCCTCCATCTCTCCCTTCTTTCAATGCTGATGAATTTCTTTCAAGCTTATCGGCAAGAGGTGTTGGGAAGTTTCTATCGAAGCGTATGAGATCTAATTGGCTGGAGTTATACAGGTGATGGACCATCCTATCTAGACCATTTATTCACATATTATTTTCATCACTTCATTCTCATTCTCCATTTTTTATTTTTTTATTATTATTGTTATTTGCTGGAGATAAAGATGCTTTATGCGTCTGTTCAGGAGGTTTTTGAAAGGACCAAACTTTATGCCATGGTTTCAGCGAAGACGTGCTGCAGCCAAACAAGAACAACGTAGGTTATGGAGGCAGACAAGGATGAGGACTGACATACAGCAGCTTATATCTAAAATGTCCGAATTGGAAATTGTTGATACCTTCAATGCTATTGAGAGGCATCTTATGCAAGAAATATCGGTAAATTTTACTTTCTTGGGGATAATATGTTGATTTCTGTGATTGGCCATTTTTGCAGCAGTTGTTTCTACTTTTATGAATATCTAGTTACGTTTTTGTCATGAGAAAATCTTCCAACTGTGCATGTGCACAGTCGCATCACATGCATGTGATGCATTTATATCTGTTTTTTGTAAGATTTTGGTTTTGATTATTGTTTGAAAGGAATGACAAAAATATAGGAATCTGTGTGTAATTTGGTAAAGCCAGTCGAGTCAGAGAGCAATTATATTCCTAATTGCAGGAGTTCTAGTCAGTTATTACTTCCTTTGTTCCTTAAGTATTCTTGATGAAGAACAGCGGGTTTTACAAATGAGAGCCTACCAAAAGGAATCAGAAATTTCCCATCTTAAGTGACATATGCAAAATAGCCTTTACAATAACTCTGCTTTCAGTTTGGTGCATGTGGGATGCATTACATTTTTATCTGATCTCTCCAACTATTGATAAAGCTGGTTACAAATATTATCTGAAACCCTACTCTCTTGTCCATATTTTCAAATAAGCTTAACACGATAATTGAATTCCTAAAAATTGAAGTTCATGTGGTGAATAATGGATCCATCAAACATATCACTTTAAGCTAAGAGATCAAAAACAGTCAGAGTTTTTCATTATCATTGTGTATTGTTATTTCTGAACTCTTGTTATTTAAAAAGGCTTGTCTTTGGTTCCTGTGACCCAGTGCAAAGCATTTATAAGAGCATTGATTGACTGTAGCCACTTGTGTATGAAAAGGATTTTGATAGGATACTGAACAATAGAACTAGGAAAAATATTTCTGCACTGATAGCATTCACAACTGGTGGAGAAAGATTCCCAAATGAATTTAGGAATTACTTAAGATTCTGCTTTTAGGAATTCTGAGATATTACTTGTTTGAGTTAGATTATTGCTTATGTGAGTATGATGGGTGTCATGTATTTGAGACAAAAATATGAAAATTTGCTGCTAGGAGCCCATGAGACTTGAAGCTGATCTGCACTTAAAATGATTCACCTCATTTTTGTTTTACCTTTAACAATGTCAAAGATTGTTTACAATGATCTTGTTGTAGATGTGTTTTGCTTTATTTGATTCATACTTAGTTTATATATAGTGGCCTGCAAATTAATAATCCATGGCGGTATTTTTATAATCTTCAGTTGCAAGAATCAGGAGGAGCTGCTGCACACTCTGCATCGAGTTGCCAGAAACTTAAGGGAGACCTGCAGGCAGTGTTCAATGTACTTCCGAAGGACTTGCAGCAGCTTCTGCTTTTCAACCCAGAAAGGGCAGTGCTTTTACAAGGAAGACCAGAACTTACAAAACTGTCCACTCCAACGCCGCAGCACGCATGGCATGGATTGGCTTAGAGATCTGGTGGTCAGGTATAGAATTTCTTCTCATGCTATCAAAGGATGGGGCCTTTAGAAGTTATATTTTTGCATCCTTCTTTCACGGAATTGGGATAATTTCTCCTACTTAGGCACAATTTTAATGTAGGTGAGACTAGTATCTTCTTGCAATTATTATTATTATTCTTTTCTCATCTTACATTATGCAATTTAATGGTAAAACTTGATTTCATCTTTTTCCAGATATGTGAGACTCTCTAATCTGTATCTTGAATCACTCTCTTCCCCAGCACTCTTGAGTCTTAGATAAGTTTGCAAAACTGCTAACAGATTAAATATTCCCAATTCATGGCTGATTGATTTTCTTTCCCTTTATTGAAAAGTTGAAGATTCACGTTGATTTCATTCTGAAGGTGCTATCTGTAAGCCAAAACTGTTGTACAATTACTCAGGGTGGAAGTGCCACTTGTAATCTCTGTAATTCAAACATTATATTCCCACTGTGCTGTCCAGCAAAAACCAAAAAAATAAAATTGTACTTATCTTCTTTAATCAAACAAGTGGTGCAGTTAGAACAAGTTCCTATAAAAATTGCTTTCTGTAAAATTTAGCTGGTGACCACCTTTGATTTGAAGTTGTTGTTTGAGGTCCATTACATTGGTATTTAGGTTTGTTTAGTGAAAAGATTCACTGATCTTACATATTATGCCCTTCCATTCTTCTGTATTCTTTTGTCGCATTACAAATGAGTTTCCTAGTGCTGTCAGAACTTTTCCTTGTAGATAGTAGACATAAATTAACGTTCATTGTGCTATCTTGTAGACTGACAGATGATGATTGTATTTGTGCGAAGATAGAAATTGAGGAAGATTCTAAAAGTTACTGTGAAATTACATTATTTTTCTTAAGATTCCATGAGTTTTTAAATGGAAAAGACTGTTCAAGTTGTGGATAGGACCACAACCTAAATGCTATCTCATCCCTGCTATAAATAAGTGAACAGTGGAAATGCTGTAGGAGAGAAAATTGATTGTCGAAGGTGACAATCTTGAAACTTTCTAAAGTTGAATCTGAGTGTATCTTAGGTTTTGATTATTGTAAAAGCTGGCGGGTTTGTGATTGGTGAGCCAAACAATGGCAGAAATGGATGCCTTTGGTGTTATTTGTAGCAGGCACTCTCATTTTCATTAGTGAGGCTTCTTATGTTGCTAGGTTTATTGTGCGCGCGTGTTGTGACAATATGCGTCACTGCATACCTAGTAAGTATCTGTATGTTACAGACGACCTTGCCAATCCGTGTAGCAATACAAGCAAGGAGTTCGAGCCACCATTATTGAGTTAATGGCACATTAAAGTAAAATGACATGATCGGTTAATATTATTTGAAAACAGCATATCAAAAAAAAGACACAGACTCATATTAAGACCAACTACTTAATATATATATCTCAATTCATCAGCTATGTCACTATCCAATACATATCTTTGAAGATAATGCTAGTCATTGTTACTTCGAGTGACATGAACTGTCATTTACAGTACATTCGACCATATGCTAATATCGATAGTGTCACGAGGTAGTATATGCTACTATGACATCCTTCAATACAAACTGTGATGTTCGTTGTACCTTGTTGCCCATCTTTTCTTAGTAATTCTAATGATAACCGCATACTATGAGTGTGCTTGATTCTTGCGTTCTTGTATGACTATGCTTAGAAAGTAAATCAATCTAAGATCCCAAACCACACTGTGAATAACACCCTATCATCTGTGCAAGTAAACCTCACATACGTGACACCCACACAAATTACATAATCACACCGCTACCCCCCCTGAGGCCCCTCCCCAGATTTTTAGTGACCCCTGCTGCCTCTACACAGACCGGCCGCTTGAGGTGTCAGGCTGCTGCTCTTTTTCTACCTCTCGACTTCCCGACCTCTATCTCTCCCTGCGCTCGTCCCACTCAGCTGTCCCTTGACCCCTCGCCTCACCCCCCCCACCCACGGCCCTCCCTTGCGCCTTCTTCTCTACCGCTTTTCGCT
This sequence comes from Xylocarpus granatum, assembly GCA_019650275.1. Lineage (NCBI taxonomy): Eukaryota > Viridiplantae > Streptophyta > Magnoliopsida > Sapindales > Meliaceae > Xylocarpus > Xylocarpus granatum. Next base: position 12,012 of record BNST01001808.1, on the reverse strand, counting down.
GCCGCTCGCCGTCTGTTTCATCCCATACTTGGTAAGTATGAAAAAACCGTTAGTAAGAACATGAAGGTCACAAATATGAAAGAATCTTGGGCACCAACCAGGAAAGCCGACACGTAAAAGCTGCATATGACATATCTCCATTCATGAGTTTGGTATTTGAGCTATAGGGACACTTCGTGACTGCGTAACCCACTAAGTTCATGTACAGAAGGAACGGAAAGGAGTAACGAGAGACACCCACCTTTCTCCTAAATTCCTACACCAGCTTTTCCAGATGTATATGGCAAATAGTACGAGCATCATGAAAATGACCTAAACATAGATGAGTAACTTCGGACTCTCTCCCCCTCACATCCCCCATCTTCACACATGTACCACTAACTGTTTACCCCCCCCGAGTTCGTTTTCAAAAAGACACTTATAGTTAACAACACGTAATCAACTTTAAATTACTTGCAAGATTGAATCTATCACAAAATATCTTTCAATATCAAAAATTAAAATAATTTAATAAATTTATGCCACGACATCACACAATTCATAACAAGATTTACATTAATAAGTGTTGGTTCAAACTAAAGGGGGACTCGCATGATTGTGAGTAACAGTTTATAATACAACTATTGCTATATATATATAGTAATAGTAACAACTACCCACAGCACGACAGACCACTGAGAGTCAACAAAACCAAAAAACTGTTATTCCACCCCCAAAACATAAATAATAAATATAAGGATCCGTAACACAGAGAATCTTGCCCTTTTGACATAAGCATAGATAGATTTATTGCAAACCCAACCAACAAGATTACCACAGATTATGATTCTAGTTAACGAAAACAGTCTTCTCAGACGCAAGTGAATCACACAGGACCATTTCATCAAAAGAGATAACTCGAATGGATAGAAATAAACCACAAAACACTTAAAAAAAACAACAAATTAGAGGCACCACCAGAGTCTTCACAGAAAGTGAAACGACGCTGAAGAGTTAACGCCATAGAGACAGGTTTTCACCACCCCCCAGCCTCTAACACTACAAAAACTCCCAAGTACTAAATGCAGGAATGTACAGTTTGGAAAAACATAAAAAATTTTTTCAATAATTCTACCACACCTCTTTCTTCACAATTATTTTTTCACCAAGCACACTGTTAATAACAGATTCAAGATACAAACTTCCACACGTGGAGGTTGTTATCAATAATTACCCCAGAATTCGACACCACTCCCACCACCGGAAGGAAACTATAAATGAGTTTGAGGTCATGTAAGGCAAAAGTCAGTAAATAGCCGAAAGTTTATGGCCGACCCCCCAGTCCCTCCCTTAGCGGTAAGAACCACATTGAGTTACTCACGCACAACCCGTTAACTATAGCTAACACCACTTTTGCTATACCACACATTTACCCTGCGTTGGATTTATTTGCATGTGGTTTAAAAACACACAAAACTATCTGACTGTGCACACTTATTAAGATTGGCCTAATGTAGTAAGTAGTCAGTAGATATTGAGAACAGTACGTGTTTTTTAAATGGATATTAGCCCCCCCCCCAAAATTTTGTACCACTTTACAAGGCATGGAAGAAAAGCAAACTAAGCTGTTCTATATCCCCCTTCGAGAATAGTTATTGACATGACATAAATCTGATACCCAGCAAATAGACTCCTGTTATATATAATATGCTTATATCACTCACTTAATAAAGGAGCGTTTTGATACGTTCTTCACGGACAGCACGTAATTCGACTTTCGCGCCGGGTTTGTAAAAGCAAAGCATTCTACAAAACTTTTCTTCTCAAGTACTCTGCAAACATATATCTCATCACTCCTAAATAGGTATAATATTTTATGATCATGTTCGTTCTGAATTTAACTTTTTTCTTTAATTATACATAATGTTATGTAGTCATGTATATGTATCTAATAGTCCTTTACCCCCCCATGATCAGTTATACATATGAACCACACACCCATTTACTGTAGCTAACGCACTTAACCGTTCATATAGAAGTTTCAGATATGTTACCACCCCATCCAATCCCGGTAACACGCATCCACCACAGTACTCTACTACCTTTACCTATACGTAAACCATATATGGACACTACTCCAAAAGGAGTTGAACCTAATGCATAAAACCTAAGGACCACCCTTGGTCTAAAAGCAATAACGATGCGTAATGCCTATTACTACAACTATAAAACTAACGCACATGTATGAGTGATTTCCCTAGGTTGTGCTCCGCCATATGCTCACAACTTTCCGCTGACCCCGCCCAATCCGTCTTCCGCCACATCCTCTTACATGTGACTGCAAGATGCTACAGCTACCACCTACGGAATAAAAATGATCAAGGAAATGATAACAGTCTTAACAACGTTGAGATAAGATAGCAAACAATCTTGTAACATAACCATATATTCTCATTATTTTTTCGATACTACACAAAATGCATTACAGAGGACTTAGTCACAATTTTAGTTATCTATAAAAGTGAGCACGCATTTTATCCCTCTTAGTTCGCTTGTGGATTGCCCTGTGGAAAGGCCTCAGTGCACACCCCCACCATCCTTAACACTGCAAATCAATAAAAATGGAACATGTTGAATCAATCTTAGCACCACGTGTACTTATACAGCCCTAATCAATATCCCTTGTCATTATATAAAAAATCCTACAAATAAATCTAAAAGTATTTTCAACGAAACACACTAATCACCCATGATACACACACAGATTTTAATACACCAACCTCCTCTCTCATTTGTATAGTAATCTTAGACACATCCCGATATGATTAAGACTAGTGTATTTCATACCTCCCCAATAAAGCTCCACCCCCCCCACTATCCCTCCCTACCTCATTATCTCAAATGTAAATCAGTTTGATGAAATGGATTATACCAAGTAATGTTGCGCGTATTTAGTTAATTATACTGCCCTAATATGATTTCCCAGATTTAGTTTAAAATAATTATCTACTCGAACATGTACATCTATTGTATACAATCATTTGTAATCTAGCTTCCCAATAAAGTACTGAACGTACTACGCCCCAATGTGTCGTCAGAAATCTTATTCTTCGTCTTGCATCTTTACTTCTGCTCCAAACCAATAGGCCTTCCGTCCTGAGGGACCTAGTGATTTCCATGTCAACCTGACCCCCACATCCTACACGGTTTCAGAACATCAGTGTCCATCCCCCTTAGAGTAGTAAATGTCAACACGTGACTGTAACTCTCAAATGCAATTCTCGATTATATCCCTTTACTAGACGACAACTTAATAGCTATAAATGACTTACGCTTCGCATATCCATACACACACTCCACACGCGTAGAACACACATGACTTCATTAATAGGCCATATAGAATGCCTGAACTCGACTCCCCTTTGATTTACTTAATCACATTATCGCCCACATGTCCGCACCAACGGGAAAAAATCTTTAGCGACCTGCATTAATACACCCCACTTTTAAATGGGGTCAGGTGTAGAAGGACAGTGACTGCCACTACTACAACCCCCTACCATCATAACATATGGATCCACCACCTAGGTACACCATCAACCCAACCGTTGTACCAAGGACGGGGTTGTTACCCACAGCAACCCCCCAAGTAGACAGACGCATACTGACCCAGTGCCAGAGCTCGCATCCCGCACTTTATTCTCCTGACTCAGCCTTCCCAACCACGTGTGAACTCAGCAGCACCTCCTCCACTCCCCCTTCCAGCACCCACCCACCAATGCACCTCCTCCCCTACCCTACGCTTGCCCCTTGCATCCTTACCCCCTTGCCGCCAATCCTTCTGCGGGACCCACTTTACGCCCTCCCATCTCGCCCCCCCCCGACACACCACCACACGCCCACAACTATGAGACATTCCCACGGTGATCGTGGCACATCTCCTTACCCCCCCGTCCCTTTTCGCGACCGGCAACAGCCTCCCCTCATCCCAGCGCGGTAGCCCCGCCCTCAACCAAAACCAGTTACAGTTCCCGAATGATTCTCACTCTTTCGCTCCACGTTTGGCCCCGCACAGCCCACAGAGAAGTCGCGCGTGCCACACGACCCACTCGCAACCGCGCACCACAGGGAAGCCGATTGTTCTCCCTAAAAAACCCCACGGGCCCCGCGACCGTCCCTCCACACGCTCGCGCCCCCGCCGTAAGTGATCCCCCTCACCACCCGTCTGCACTTTGTTTGCCATGCGATCTACACATGCCACCACACCACACGCAACGCACACACGCGAAGACGCACGAGAGTCCACACACACGGGGGCAATGCGCAGTGTGCCCTATCATGAACGTTATTACTGCGCCCCCCTGGCCGATTTGCCCACCTATAAATCGTCTATTCATACGTGGCCTACCTCCGAGTCCGCATACTATCTACACCTGGCCCTCCACCCAAGCCCCGCCTCCCTGCCCTGCCGATAGCTGGCCCATTTCCGCACTTTCTTCTCTTCACAGTCTTGCCTTGTCGCATTGGTACGGCGCATACTGGCCAGGATTGGCACGTCCCCCCCCCCCCCCGCATGGCCGAGTGACAGATACATAAAACCTTCTTTCTGACATTCTTCACTCCCACATTCTGGCCTAGTCGCGTCCCTCTCGCCATCCCCTACCACACCGCCGTATCTTTACGCTTCTCACCGCCGAGTCTATTCTCCTAAGGCGCGATCATACCAATCTTCGGCCCGCGACCCTCCTGCTGGATGCTCGCCGCCGTGCCGAGTCCGTCAGCCTGCTTTTCGGCCGCAGCGTCCTGTGCCATTCCTGCTTCCCTTCTGGTGCGTGGTCCCTACCCCCTCTCTGCGAAAACACTGCCCATCCCGAGTCTGCCTCCCTCGTGTCTTTCCTCATGCTCCGCGACTCCTCCTTCCACCCCCGCGCCCCGCCCCCAACCCCTCTCCTCTCTCTGCGCCCTTCGTTTTCCTCCTCCATTTAACGCTGCCGCGTCCGCCTCCTGTCTTTCCTTTCCGCCTCGTGCGTGTCTCTCTCACCCGCACACGCTCCTCTCCGTCGAGTGCTCTTCTCCTTTGCCCGACACCGCTAGCCCTCCGCTGGCCGCCGGAGATCGTGGCCTCCGACCACCCTTGTCGGCCTCCTTCGCTCCCTTAGTCCCTTGTCCCACACTTGGCCTTTGCCCCCCCCCTTTGATCCTGTGGCCCTCGCTCCCTTGCCCCGCTTCGCTCTGCTTGCCTCCGCTGCCACCCCCCAGCATCTCCCGCTTGTGCTGTCTCCCCTTGGTCCTCCCTCCCCCCCCCACAGCCCCACACCACCCACCGCCTGTCCATGCGCCTTCTGTCGATACCCGTCTCGCGTCTGCTGACAACAGACTGGGTTGTCGTCTACCTGCCCCCCTTGAGCTGGCCTCGCTTGCATCGTCACACCACATATCGCGACTTCCTCGGTCTCGTCTGATGCGTCGACGAGATGTCCCCCCACACACACCCTGTACTAGTACGAGGCCACCCCGTCGCGGCCCCAGTCGTCCCCGTGCGCTCCCCCACCTTTCCCGACGCGCTTTCGCCCCCTTCACTGTCCCCCCGGTCCCGCACGTCCGGTCCTCGGGTTTTTTTGTCGATTGTGGAACGCAGCCTCACACCCGAACACGAGCCGCTTCACGAGGGGCCACGGCCAGCACCAGCCGTGCATTTCCCCCCTAATCCTCCCGCCTCCCGTCTCCTACTAAACACACACCATGCTTCGGTTCCACACTCCCGCACGATTAGCTCACGCGCACCGGTACCCCAATTGTGACCACTCCCATCCTTGATCCGGTACTAGCCGTCAGCCGGCCCCCCCCCCCACAGCCCACACACGCTGCCCTCCCGCCCGGCCCGCTTCGAACGGCGCTTCATGCTCACACACACCCCCTCTGCTCACTCCCCTGTTTCCTCATCTCCTGTTTTACCAATGGATCCCCCGGCATCGCGTTGACCGCCCGTAGCTGCTTCCGGAGCGCGACATACCCCCCCCCACCACACTGCCTCACTCGCCTCCTCCCTTCCTCCGTCCCAGTTTTAAGTCTGAGATGTTTTACTAAGGCGCCCGCCTGCTCGGCACCTCGCCCTTGGAGTGAGGAACATGGTTTACGCGCCAAAGCGTAGCGCTATCGCGACTGTGTACTTAGCCCCTCACCTCGTCTGTGCCGTTTGCTATTGCGCACCGCAGAGATGAGCGTCGTGACTGCCTCCTTTTCTTCTTACGGTTCACCTCCGCTTGTTTGGCCCCCTATCTTCCGCTCACTTCCCTCCTCGCTGCTCTCGCCGGTACGTCCGTCCTCGCCCGCATCAGGTTCTCTCCTCTTCTCCTATATACCTCTGAGTCTATTTTCCATCACATCCACTCACCCATCTCCTATACTACACTGAGTTTTTTAATTCACCTTGTCCTAGCGCACTCCCTCACCTCCCTACAACTGATCACACTGATCGACACCACCTCCCCGCTCCACCCTGTACCCCCCACACTATTTGTTCATAGTAACAACATTCTATGTTAATTCAGGATATGTATATAGGTATTAGTCAAAATCCTCCCTTTATACCAATGTACCATCGATTTTACAAACCTCACATATCTTTTTCCCACTTCTGTATGTTCTTAAACTTCTGCTACATGTGATCACACTGTGCTGGATGCTGATGACTATATCTAATCTCCTTATCACCGCCCACACTCTGCCGGCTTCCATTACGCCAGAGGCTCACTTGCTATATTCTGAAAGCTCCTCTGTAATTATTAATACGGGCCTCCGTTGGATTAAACCCGTTAGTCCGCCCGCTACACATCACACCGTTGCAAGAGTGCCGAACTACTGGTGCCCGCGATATTGTCTCACCACTAACTCTGCTCTTAACCTCCCGACCACCCTCAACCGCACAGAGATGCCGCCCCAAACAACCTGAGGTAATGTCTGCCTATCTCCTGCGCAAACCAAGAATTCGTACTGTATCCCCGCTATTGACATGATACATTGGTACCTGCTCCATCCACCCACAGCTTCAATGTATAGCCACAGAAATAGAGATAGATACCGCGAAGTAGTCTAAGAGAAAGTCATCACACTGTCCTACTCCTGATAGCAATGTCTCTACATAAGTAAGGATCCTACAGTATCACGACAAACGCAGCGAAAAGCGTCTTTCGACACTTAAATCAAGCACAACCAATAATTCACGGGACCAACTAAGCTGATGACACAAAAAAAATCCACAGGCCACACATGCACTGCATGAAGGCAGCCACATGCCACCGCGCGCCGGTAAATCAGTCAAGCACAGCGGAAATGCTACCAGACCCCATATGCCTCCACCCGATCTAGGCCAACTGTATGAGGGAAGCACCCGGTCGAGGCGGCACCAAAAGATCTTGCACACGCATCCGGCTATCATAATGGAACTTCCTGCCCCCTACGTTGCGGAACCTCCTTGTTACGCCTTGTACCTGGTCATCAACCCACCTAATCCTTAAAAATGTTTGTTTCCCCGTTCATAAAAGCTAAATGCGATGGCACCACAACCGACACCCCAACCCCTCCAGGCACAAAAACCATTAATTTTTATTTTTTAGGACATCCCCCCCCGCACCTTGCCCCAGTAACTCCAGAAACAAACCACATTGCATTTGTGCCCCCAGTTGCGGCTCCCGTTTCCCGTCGTCGGCCGTACCCTTCCGCCCCCCCGGCGCCTGGGCCAACCGACCCACACCCGACTCCTTTGTCATCGGCAGGCCCCCCCCCCCCCTTTACCACACATGCACCCTCTTCCCCACATCTTTTTTTTATTTTTTCCCTCCCTTCCCGTTCTCCCCCCCCCCCCCCATCCTCTCTTTTTTTTTTTTTTTTCCACCCTTTTTTTTTCGTCTCTCCTCTCTGCACTTCAGCCTTTTGCCACATCCGACCCCTCGCCCGTACTGATGTGGCATACTCTTCCTGCTGTCATACCCCCCCCCCCCTTAGCCGACACAGCAGCCCCCTACTCTGCTCGCCACAACCACACTTTCCTGCCCTCTCCTCTGAGCCCGACACTTGCAGCACCCGTTGCCAGCGAGCTACTGGTTCCGTAAAGAGCACACCTAACGAGGGATATGTGTCACCCTCTCGCATTGTGCCCCGTGGAGTGTGGGACCACCACGGGCCGTCGTGTCAGTATTAGAGCAAATATAGGTTTGTAGCCTAAGGCTAACGAAATGCCAGCAAGTATAGAATTTGCCACCAGTAAATAACTTGCCCCCATAGACATTGTAGATGACCTGTTCAATGCCGAACCGAGAAACTAGATAGGCTATGGAGATCTGATAGTTCAATATATGCTTATTTTACAAGAGGACAAGAATCCAATATCTCATATAGGGAATACCCCTGACTGGACATACGAGGTCGTTTGCAGGGCTAGGAGACATTTCCAGCCACAATCTAATTTTCTACTATGAGCTTGAATTGAGTTGTGACTACAGTAATCCAATGATCCTCCGTCCCTATTACTTTACGTCCCACCAAACAAGCCCATTACGTAGCCTGGCACACTACTATTCTGTACTTCAATTCACCCGTACCCCCTAACGGTTAATCGCCCAACACTATATTTCTTATATGTCGACCTGCGTTATCGCAAATTGACCTCCATCAATTATCTTCCGTCTCACAGCATTACTTACAATGCATAAATAAGTCCCATCGCTCCTAGTCACCAGTACACCTTTTCCTCTTCAAATTTCCTTCTTGACACTATTTATATCCCCTCACTATGTTTTACCACGATAATACACACACTCCACACACGTCGATCCTCCCTATCTCTTTCTATATACTATCGCACCCACAATCGCCACTGTGTCCCTATACTATTATACAAACCACACACCTCTTTTAGAATATCTATCTGGGTCACATGCACACAAACTTATTTGCTCAACATAATTCGGTTGCAATCCAAGTCTACAAGATAGTGCTAGAATCAACTAAGCCTCCTTGAACACCAAACGTATGATAAATGATTTAAGAAACTTCTCTGATCACTGCTCATAGTGAATGTAAAGAGCGAAGAATGTCAAAGTTATCTATAGAATCAAAGGAGAGGAAGAAACAATCAGTTGGGTTCGGGATGTGAATCCGCCAACCGGTGCTACGGAATATGGGATTAATGCCATATGCCGCTCCACGATGCTAGAGCGTGCAACACATCCCATTTGACTCTGCCAATGGGTATCGATTGACATATCTAACTAATGAAGTATCTTGCATCCACGCACGCATAAGGACGACTACGCGCACAAGAAAGACAGCTGATTAGACACGGAGTTATCATCATCTTCATACTACTTTAACTTACACCCGATGACGTAACTACATGGTCATGTCGTCAGCCTCATTACTCCAGCATAAACGCCAGCCAACTCGACATGCAAAGGATGGCGTGAAGGTGCTACTCAACCCAGTACCCGTGAGCCGAAGGATTGATGGTAGTAGGAAACGACCCAACCTCAGGATCATGGTTACATGTTGTTCATCACCCGAAGTCACCTCAGGACACTACATCATAATGGTCATTACAGGTGTCCCAAGGTTGAAAGCACCCAGGAATGACTTAAAATGAGAGAACACCATACTCGGGATTTTACTGCGCCCAGCCCCCGCTAGGCTGTGCTGCCACACCCTCGTTCGTTTGCTTACTTTTTCCTTCGCGGTTGCTTCCGCGGCGCGCTCCCCTCTGCTGCCCCTTTCCTGGCCCTTTGTATGCGTCTTGCAAACTTCCCCCTCTCGTGTCACCCAGCACCTCTCACGCCAGCCCCCACACACCCTCCCCCCCCCCCCCACCGCTTCCCCCCTGTCCCCCTCCCCCCCCCCCTCATCCCACCTCCCCCCCCTGCCCACACACTCCTCCTCGCCCCCACCGCCCCTCTTATCTGCTCTACTCCCTTTCCCTTACTTTCTTCTTTCTTCTCCCAACACCCACACACACCGTACCTTCCCTCGCGCCCCCTGTTTCTTCCTCCTACCCCCACCCAGACCTCCCCCGCCCCCTCCGTGCCCCCAAGTGCCACCGCGCTTTCCCCTGCATGTTCCCGCTCCTCCCAGCCCCCTCCCCCTCCCCGACACACCCCGTCCGCCCACCGTTCTTCAGTTTTCACTCCTATTGGCTCATTCTCATCCCCGCCCTCCTCCCCCACCTGACACATAATCCCTTCCTCCGCTTTCCAGTCTCCTGCCGTTGCCTTTTTCCCTTTTTTGGCGCCCGGCCGCACATTTGGGTTTGCGGGTCACCCCGCTCTGTCCTCGTTTACGTTCCCCGCCACGCACACTGCCTGCTCCCCCCCTGCACAGCACACTTGCGCGACCCCCTCCCCCCATGTCCTACTCGTTTCCTGCGCTCATCCACTCCCCCCTTCCCTGCCCCTCCTCTCCCTTCTCTTCCTCCCATCCCTCCCGTCCCTCTCTTTCTTCGCTCCCCCCCCCTCTCGCCGCCCCCCCCCCCACGTGCGTTTATGGTCCTGCGCCCCGTGTCCCTCTGCTCCGCTGCGTCCGTGCCTTCCGCCTTCTCTGCCCCCCCTCCCGACCAGCTCGCCTTCCTGCCCTCCCTGTCCCGCCTCCGCACCCGTCCCCCACGTGAGCCATCCTGCAGTCCCTCTCGTCTGGCGCGGCGCCGCCTTGCTCCCCGTTCTGCCGCCCATCTCCCCGGCTCTACTCCCCCCTTCCAGCCTTGCTCCCTTGCCTCCTCATCGTTCCTCGTCTTTCTCTCCTCCCTCCCCCCTCCGTGCCCCTCACACGTCCGCCGCACCATCCCCTCTCCCCACCCGTGCGTCCCTTGGTCTCACTCTTCCCTCCTGCTGCTATGCTCCCCCCCCATCTGCCTTCCTCCCGAAGTCATAATTCATATTTTTCGTTGTCTATATCCCCATTCTCTCCCCCACACACTTTTTGCTGTAGTACCGCGGCCCTCCGCCCCTTCATCCCCCCTGCATACACATCTGCTCCCACCTGCTTAGTTTTCTTTGTTCCATCTAGTAGTGCCGGCCTATGCCCTGCCATAGATGACCACTCCGCGTGTATTCCCACACCTCCCCCTGCCCTACTCTACCACCTCTCACGCTTCCCCCCTTGCTCATGCGCTCATTCCATCGTCCATGATGACCCGCTTGTTCACCAACACTCCCATCCCGGACGTTGATTCACGCCTTCCTGTCTAGACCGCCCCGGCTTTCGGCTCTCCCGTTTGATCCCGCGCTGCCCGACGTGCGCCCTTGTTGCCACACACACACTCCCTCAGTCGCCCCCTCCACCGCTCACTCCCCCACACACGCTGCCCCCCCACTGCCCGTGTCCCTGTGCCTGCCTCTCCGCCTGCATCCACCCCCCCCGCACATTAGCAGTAGCGTGGATCCACGCTACACATATGTGGCTCTACCTCGATCCCCACCCCACACCTTCCACTTCTGCCGCGCCGGTAGCAGTAAGAATTGGTCCCCTGCTAACCCCGCTCTTGCAAAGTCTCAAGTACGGTCCCCCCGCGATCTTGGAGCCCCGCCACACCACAATGCAGTCACTCGCTGCGTTCACACACTTGGCCACTAGTTCCACGCATGAGACACGAAAGACCTCCCCGCCCACCGTACTGTGTTAACCACCATATCATACGACATGCCAACGCCCACCGCCTTCGCCCCACAGCGCCTCCCTGGTAACCACACTCCCAGGAACCGTGCTGGCCCCTAGCTATAGCCTGCCGTCGTGTTTGGTCATTTCTTCCCTTTCACGCATGTTTGGTCCCCGCCGCCCGCCCACTCTCGCCTTTGCCCGCAGACCCCTCCGTAGCCCCTGGCCCTCGTCCACACAGCTTCCCCGACTTGCATTTTGGGCACGCCTTCGACTCTCCTGGTCCCGCTCGTCCTCGCTCCCACACCACGCCCCCCACACTCCCAGACCGTGCGGTCACACAGCTCTTGAGCCTCATTGTAGTCATTAGTAATGTGTTGGACTCATAGAAAGAAG
>BNST01001807.1:0-19636 GCA_019650275.1 Xylocarpus granatum | reverse complement strand
TTTTTCTCGCGTTTTCTTTCCCGAGAAAATTTTAAGACAGATGGTGTATGGGCCGGAGCGGGCCCAAGGCCGATGAGCATCACTGGTAATCCATTTAACTCAGAACCGAAGTGAGAGCGCCACGCTTCGTAATTGTTTTATAAAAAACGGAATAATAACAGAAAGATCCCTAATCTTTTTAAATTTTAGAAATTAAAAATATTTTATATTTATATCAAAACAAAGTCCTCAATTCATACTAAAACAGTTAAGAACATAATTTATACACATACAAAAGTTTTAATAAAATTATATATATTTATTAAAATTAATATATAATTAATAAATATTTATTAAATAAATTTTGATGTCAAAATATAAAAAATAATAATTTTTACAAGTATTTTTTTTATTAATTTTTTAAAATTTAAAAAAAGTATGTAAAAAATAAAATTAATATCTAAAATTATAAATATATTTTTATTTTAATTAATTAATTAATTAATATTCATATTTAATGGTGTTATTGTAAAATAATTTTTTTTATTAATTTTATAAAATTTATTTTTATATATAATTTTATCAATTTCTAGAGAATGTATTTAAAAATATTCCTTCACAGAGGAAATTGAATGGGTCACTGCCGAATGGCGGATTCAAGACTAACCCGACTCGAATCGACATTGTTAAACCCGACCAAGAACGAGGTTAATCCACAATCAATTTCCATATTTCCCTCGCACGTTTTCCCACACTTTCTAACCTTTTAAACACCCCCCTTCACACCTGCCCAATGTCCGCCCTTACTCTCCTCCTCTGTCCACCTCTTCGCTTCCGAACTCCGGTCTTTCACCGACGCCCAACCCTTCCTTCCTTCGCCCTCGAAATTTAACTCCATTTCCTTCCCTTCCCTTAAACCCCTCTGGAAAACACCTTTCATAGTGCTCGCGGATGACGGCGATGCCGACAGTGGTTGGCCCGACGGCTACCACATGGGCGAGGAAGAAGTGGAGGAGCTCGACAAGAAGAAGGATTATGACATCGAGTACGATCAGCTAGCTGCTGTTGGCGATGGAGATATAACGATGGTGGATGGTAAAAATTTTGCGTACACACAGGGTTGGGATTCCGAGATGGCGGTGGATTACCGTATTGATGAAGACGAATTTCACAAGATTAGTTTGATGGAATACGATTTTTTTATTAAAAGGAAGCCTCCGGATCCTGATAATGATGTGTATGATTTTCAGGAGGTCAGTGATGGGTTTTCTTTATATATTTATAATGTGTTTTGATTGTTTTCTCATAAGTAGAAAGTGTTTTTATAGAAAGTGCTTTTTTAGAAATGTTTTTATGGGAATCGCTTTCAAGTACTCTTGGAAAAATGTCATGTATTGAAAGTTCTGAAATGTTGCTTAAAGAACAATAATCTTGAATGCACCATTAGTGTTTTTTATTCGGTAGAAGTGCCGGAGAGTGATCTTGTTGTAAATACAAAAACACTTTTCTTTAATTACTAGAAAATAGAAAAACCCTTTTTTATAAGAAAATATGAAAGCACTTTTTAGTTCAAAAAAATTACAAAAGCGCTTTTTTTGTTATCACAAATTATAAAAAGCACTTAAAACAATACGTTTGGAAAAGCTCATCAATTTCGTCTTCATATAGCACTCTATTGTTATTTTGTTTTATATACTACAGTCCAATGCCAGAAGGTAGAGGCAAAAATGCCCTTTGAAAGGAGTAAGTTGTGTACATTTCTTGATATAGGTTCTGTTTATTCTTTGCTTTTTTTCCCCTTTTTTAATTGCAGATGTATGTTACTCCTCCAGATACGATATACATGCAATACAGAACGTTCTTGCTCCATTGCCTCAAAAACTACCCACGCATCTAGTTATTGTTGCTTTTATCTTCTCCATCTGTTTTGGATTAAGATTTTTGTTATATGCCGCTTTCAAAGAGTCACGTAAAATATTTCAATGTTTAATCGGCTATGGGGCAAATGATGTTAAAGAAAGAAACTTAATTTAGCTATGCTTCACTTCACGTCTCCCACCAGCATTGGCAGCTCACACTGCTACTGTTGTAGAAGTTGATAAAATCCTTGGGATATTATTTAATTGTTTAAAGCACCTGTTAGGGTTGCTCTTGAAGTAGAGGAATTTACCATATATATTCCTATTATGTAATGCAGTATAGTGTTACACACAGTTGCATTAACTGATCAGTAGCATGGGACATGGGTCTTTTTCTATCTATTTGTGTTAATTATTTGAAGCAACTTATTGAAGATATTAAATGTAGATCAGACATGTAATGTAATTTCTAAAATCTTTTGATGTTAATATGTACTTTTCCCTTGTCAATAATATAGTACATTCACTGTGCGATGAGTGATTATGGATGCTACAATGTCACTGAACTACCCATCCATGCACCTTGAGATCCAATGTACAAATCAGAGAGGGAGATCCATAAGGTATAAAAGATCTATTGTTATATTATATCCCAGCTATTTCTTATAAATTGCTGAAAACTCTGAAGTTTTATAATGTTACATCCCTGGCAACGGACATGACAAAGCATTTCAGGTATTCTTGTCGAAGCATGTCAGGAATAGAAGGTTGGGTGACCCAGAGTTTGTGCTAGATTTTGAGGAGATTATGTTATTGATTCAAAAATGAAGTCAATTACCAGAGCTAAAGTCCTGGTATTAATTCACAAACTTTGGCAATTTAATCCTCGAATTGATTAGTTTCTATATTTTGAATATCTTTGTTTTAATATATGCAAATTTGTTTCAAGGATTAATATGTTTATGTATGTGTAACTCTTCCAAGAAATAGGGACCAAAAGAGTGACTTGCTTGTGATATGAGATAATGGGAACTCCTCCAAAATAATTCACACGGTGACTGTCACTTTTTGCTTCTTAGTCATTTTTATATTTCCCCGTTGTTTCCTGATTGACCATTATGTTTTAAGCAATTAGAGCAAAAGAGACGATCCCACGACCATGATAGAGTGGGAAGAGTGGGTCAAAACTAGAGCAGACATGGTAAGACATCTAAGTAAGCTCCGAGATTTCAGTGCTTCGAATTGGCTCTAACAAACAATAGCATTCGGATATCTTTTCATGAAGATAAATTTGCAACAAGGTGTGGATTGGTTGGAGGTCAGTATGTGCAATTGAAAATTAAACCAAGCATGTGTTTTGCTCCTTTTATGAAGAGTTTTCGGCTAATCCTGAAAATTTTGTAAGGTTGTGTGAATGAGGAACGTCAGTGCCTTCCCTGTGTTCCATTTTTGTAGGAAAGCAGAAATTGCTTCACCTTGTAAGTTCTGTTGTTGTATGCTCTTGCTTGTAATGCCAAATTGATCCCATTTCAGGGCAGAGTTTCCATTCGCAATTGTTGTAAAATTTCTTGGGCCGGGAGGCCCACGGGCTTGATTTCCCACCTCTTATAAAAATGTCCTTCGCTAATCCCCTAATGTACTCCCAATCCGTGTAACAGTTCATATCAATTTTAAGCAAGCTAAAATTTTGTAATTTCAAGATTTTAATTTTTGCCCATAAATTTAAAAAAAATTAAAAATTAGGGCCCTAATTATTGCTATTTTGTTGTATTTTTAAGATAATTTTCGAAGTTTTAATTTAATATATATATATATATAACTTAAAAATAATAAAATATAATTTGAGAATTATAACAAGTATTTATGCCTCCGATAATCAATTAAATCGTGAGAGTTCATTCATGGAGTTCCCACGGTAGTCTTAGGGCTTGAGGTTACACACACACACACATTCGGGAATGGAAGTGGAAATAGAGTAGGAATAGATTAGTCATGGGCCCGGTTAGGGTTTTCTTTTTCATGAGTTGGACAGTCTTTGACTCTGAAAATCAAATTCTTAATTTTCTTAGACGACAAACGGGCTCGAGAAAATATTTATGTTCTCTTTTCTCCTTTTGACCTTTCCTTATCAGTTACATTAATTGTTCACGGAGAAAAATTAAACCGGAGCTAGCTACTTTGATTTTTGATTTGATGGTTTAGTTCCATCACTCCAACCCCAGACAAGACTTCAAGGTCTCTTAGATCTTGACACGTGCCCTGAAATGATCAATCACAACCCGAAACAGAATCTTTGTTGATTCCATTGCAAGTAAGGTTTATGTTATAATCATACGTACTTCAATGTATATACATACATATATATATATATATATATATATAACAGTCATTTGTTGCAGTTTCTCAAAATTTTTATTGTAATTTCCAAAATAATTTACTAATTGAATCAACCAACACTAGCAATGTTGAGAGTTGGTTGATTCAATTCTACTTAACCCTACAAAGCTATTACTTCTCGTCTTTATTAATTTCCTTATTGAAACCAGTTCCTAAGCCTATGCTGATGGATTGATTAGTATCAGAGAATCGATGAGACCAATGGTTAAGAAGTTGGAACAAAATCAATGTAACAAATTCAAAAAACTCAATTAAAATGTCAGAAAATTGCAGTCTCCATCGGCTTGGCTTTGTCAAAAACCCATAAACAAACCCTTCTTTTCTGTGTTAGTTGGAAAGTTCCGTTATCCTCGTACCCATAATAGAAATCATGCTTCTCTTTCACCTCTCCATTTTATCTCTCCCCATTACTGCAACCGAGAAGAAGAAGTAGAAGAAGATGGGTAGAGGAAAGATTGATATCAAGAGGATTGAGAACTTGAGCAACAGACAAGTGACATATTCGAAAAGGAGAAATGGATTGACAAAGAAAGCAAAGGAGATTGCAGTTCTTTGTGATGCTAAAGTTTCTCTCATGATTCTTGCCAGTCCTGGGAAAATTCATGAGTACTGTTGTTCTAAGTATGGGTTTCTTATCTTTAATAAGTTTCTGTGTTCTTTGTTTTCAAACTCATGGTATGGTTTTATCTCAGAATTTGTTTTGTGGGTGAAGTTTGGTTCAGATTTTGGACCAATATCACAAGCAATCTGGTGGGAAGATGTTGTGGGATGCTAAGCACGAGAGAGAGAGTAATTAATTAATTAATTAATTTCTCTGAAATAATCATCTGAAGTTTCATGTAATTCTAATCCTTCTCTTTTGCTAAAAATATGCTTAAAAAAATGAACTATGAGTTCTGTGAACAGATCTGCAAATGGGATATATTGTTGTTGTTTTAGTTCTACTAGTTCTTCACATTTTATTTTTCTTTTGATAGAAAACACATCAAGAAAGCTATATGATATGTAACATCTATGAAAAGATCTGGTAATAAATATGTTATTCTTCCCCTTCCTTTTTCTACTTGAAATTGAAATAACTAGGTTTTTTTAGGTCAAATATAAATAATAAGTATTTTATTTCCCAATAGATCTTCTGATAAAAAAACCCTAGAGTTTCTTAGCAAGAGCTAGCAATGTATATAACCAGCAGATAATACAAGATCTACATAAATAATTGTCATTTTTTGTTTTCTTTTACTCCTAGAAATTCAAGAACTTGAACGCTGAGATTAAAAGAATCAAGAAAGAGAATGACAGTATGCAGATTAAGCTCAGGCAACTACAGATCTTTCAGTTTGCTTCTTTCTTGCTTATCTCTCTCAATTTCTTTTCCCTCTCTTTCTCTCAAAATTTTTGCAAGTTTTTGGGTTTCCAGGCATCTCAAGGGGGAAAGATCTCACTGCTTTGAACCACAAAGAGCTCATGTCCTTAGAGGAAGCTCTCGAAAACGGCCTCATCGGCATTCACACTAAAGAACCTAGTATCTTTAACATGTTTATAATCACTTTTGGAGCAATTTTGATAGGGTTTTTCATTTGTGGGAGAGCGAGTTGATGGATAGGAAGAACCAGAAGGTATGTATAATTAAAGCAGTAACATTCATTAATCAAGATTTATTAGTGACATGAAGAAAATTACAATAAATCAGTTTTTATTTCCTTATACTTATAGTATCTGAATTTGACTCCACTCGTTTAGTTGTTATAAAATGTTTAATGTACAAATCGAAAGTTTCAATCATGAGAGGGATTTATAACTTTGACATATACGCAGGGAAAAGTGTTGGTGGAGGAGAATGATTACCTCAAATTTGTTACTGTATGTATATTCATTTTCTTATTTTTTTTGTATCTGTGCGCGTGCATATGAATTTGATCTTGAGAGTGAATCAAATTAAAATATTACATCCTAGCAATGCCAATATTGGAGAAAATTTGCACAAACTCCCTAATGCGAATGTTTGCAAAGTCACTCTAGGGTATCGTGTGTATAACAAGTAGGAAATTTTATTGTATGACAGAAGGAATCCTGTATGCAATTTCATACCTCATGATAACATGATCTAAGTTGATTAAAACTTTCTTATTTGCAGAGGCAACAAGAGATAGCTAAGCAGCAACAACAGATGGCTATGGATAATACTGTGAAAGAGATGGATAACGAATATCATTATCGTTGCAACAATGACTACAATTCACATATGCCTCTCACCAACTTTCGCGTGCAACCTATTCAGCCAAATCTCCAAGAGAGGATTTGAAATCTGAATATCATATTCTTAATTTCTGAAAAAAAAATACATACACTTTATGACATTCGAGTGTCTGTGATGGAAGTGATTCGCTTAGGCATCTTTAATTACTAAAAATTTTCTATTACTGACTTGTGAACTTGTTGTCTAATTTCTTAAGATGACTATTGACTACTTTGATCTTAATATGTTATTTGGTTGTGACTCTGGCTAGTCTTTGAATTATAAGTTGCCATAGGCTTTCTATCCTAGGGTTTCCTTTTAGATTGAAGATTTTTTTCAAACTATCAAACTATGAAGATCATATTCTTTCCAAAGACAATGAAACACTCAACAAATACTTGTGTTCCCTTTTCCTCTTTTGTCTTTTGCTTCATCAGCTGTAAGCACAGTTATTTCATTGATGGGATAATAACATCCAGGTCCTTTTTTTATATATTTACAAATGAGTACATATTTTGTGTTCTTGAATCAATTAAGTCCTTAATCCCTATTAAAATGAAAGAAATACCCTTAAGTTTTGATTTACATATTCCTTAATTATGAATTTGCTATGGTTATTTTACGAGAAATTAGAACTTATTTGATATAATAAAAGAAACTATGATTTTATTTGTAAAATACAAAAGGTCAGGGCTCTGAATGTTATTAATCGATTCCAGTTACAAAAAAAAACCCCTACTTTGATTTTGATTTGATGGTTAAGATCTGATTATCATACCAGAGTTAGTTCCATTACTCAAAACCCCTAGACAAGACGATCATCACAAACCTCAAGATCCCTCTTATATATTGCCACGTGTCTGAAACATGTTGACACTTTCGTATTTACGGGGTCTTGTCCGAATTTCCATGTATGGATTCATGATATCAGACACAAAAAGAGTTATAGAAAATCAACAGATAGACCAATGGTTAAGAAGGTGAAAACGATGCTAAGCTTGGATAAATCAATGGTCAGAAAAATTTGCAGCCTGGTTGGATTCGTCATTGTCCCATAAACAAACCCTAAACTTACTTGCCACCGAGAAAGTTTTTTTATCTTCAAACCCTAAATAGAAACCTCTCCTCCATTACTTTCCCGTCTCTTACTTTTCCAATATCTTGTTCATTTTGCAAGCAAGAAGAAGGAGAAAGGAAAGAGGAACAAGAAGTAGAGGGGTAAAAAAAAGATATGGGGAGAGGAAAGATAGAGATCAAGAGGATTGAGAATTCAAGCAACAGACAGGTGACATATTCAAAGAGAAGAAATGGAATCATAAAGAAAGCTAAAGAGATTACTGTTCTTTGCGATGCAAAAGTTTCCCTTATAATTTTTGCTTCGTCTGGGAAGATGCATGAATATTGTAGCCCTTCTACTTCGTATGAACATCTAATTTCATACAGGATCACTCAAACATCTTCACTGTGATTCTCTTTATTAGCTTTCTCTTTGGTTTTTTTCACAACTTTGTTTTTCCTCCTTTACAGAGTTAGGTCTTGAGATTTTGGAGACAATATCACAGGCAATCTGGGAAGAGGTATTGTGGGATCACCAAGCTTACGAGGTAAATTTTAGTTCTCAGCTCCACACCCACCACCACCTTACCTTGTCACATTGTTTTTATTAGCTCTAACACGATCTGATATGCCCCATCCGAAATTTCTATACATGTTTTTCGATGGAAAAATGATTTGTCAATTTTTGCTGAAAATATGATTACTGATACACACTGATCCATGAAATCTATGTACGGATCTACAAATGGGATATGTTGTTATAGTAGTAGTTGTTATCCCTATCCCAAGTCTCTCTTTCTGCATACTTTACTGTTTTCATTGAGAACTGAAATCTAAAGCTCTATGAAACATGACAACTATGAACAGATCTGGTAATAAAATTGTTTTTCTTTCCTTCCTTTTCCTTGCAAAAAAGAACATAAACCAACGAGAACAATTAACATAGCTACACATGGGAATCTGTGTAGGTCACAATAACAGACAATAACAGTTTATTGTCCCCCAACAAAGAATCTGTTTGTTCATGAGAGCTATCATCTAGGTTATAGTTGCGAGCACACAATAACCTGTACAATACTACAATCATCTCTTACACCAGATTTTGTGTGTTTATTCAGCTGCCTCTCCTTTTGCCTATTCTCGCTCTTCTACTTTATTTGGTCTGTTTTGTTGTATTTTCATGGGTAGGTTAGGCTTAGCAGTAGTCTCTCTTCCTCTATAAAGTAGCAGATGTTCTAGTTTGATTGTGATAATAACATTGAAATTGAGGGTTTTCACTTTTTTAAGCACAAAATGTAAACTTATTGCAATTTCAGAACCTCAGCAATGAAATTGAAAGAATCAAGAAAGAGAATGATAGCATGCAAATCAAGCTGAGGTAAAATCTTGGTCAATTATTAATTTTCTTCTATGACTCTCTTTACACTCCTTTCCCTCTCTCTCCCCACAAAAATTGTTTTAAGTGTAGCAGGCACCTAAAAGGGGAGGATCTCACCTCTTTTGAACCACAAAGAGCTTATGGCCATAGAAGAAGGCCTTGAGAAATGGTCTCATTGGGGTTCGAGACAAACAGGCTAGTATATATGAATGATTTTTATTAAACCTTGATCAGAGATTTTCACATGGGATTACTTGCAATATAATATAAAGATATCTAATATTCCTATTTTTTGCTACTAATTATCTCGTGTCATGACAGAGTGAGGAGATGGAGAGGATGAGAAAAAATGTATGTATACACCGAGCAATTAATTATCTTAATCTACAAGCAAACTTTGTTATAATTCCTTGAATAAATGGCAAGATTGCTATTAATTTGCCTAACAGTGACATTGATGTTTGGCTGAATTGATAACTCTCAGGGAAAAAGACTGGAGGAAGAGAATAGTTACCTCAAATTTGTTCTGGTACATTCATCATCTTCCTTATTTCCATCACCACAGTAGTTTTTGTTCATTGAATACTAACTATATATATATGTAATTGCACCGGATTGGCCAATTAAGGGTTTTGCATGCAAAATATACTTCAGATGAAGTAGATGAAGCAGAAAAAAATGGTGCTTGCCAAACTGGGTTTGTCAAATCAGAAGACCAAAATTATCTAAAGCTAATTAATTGAAAGCTTACCTTGTTTGATTTTGGCTTCTTTTAATTTCTTGGTAATGCACAGAGGCAACAAGAGATTGCTAGACAACAGCAAGAGCTGGCTATGGAGAACAGTGTGAGAGCAGAGATTGATCACCATGACTACCATTCACATTTGCCTTTTTCTTTCCGAGTGCAGCCTATTCAGCCAAATCTTCAAGAAAGGATCTAGAAGCACGTTTCTTGAAGCACTTTCCAGCATTTAAGTGCGTGCGATGGAAGGGCTTTTTAATATTTATGATCCACTACCTAAAGCATCAAGCTAGCTTTGAACCTTAGTATAAATAAGCTTTTAAAGTGAAACTTGGTTTGCAAGGATGCTTAATATCACTGTGTTGATTGTTGTAACTAATGTTTTTATTTTTGTAATATTTATGACTTTGTGATTTTGCCTTTTTTATTTTATTTATATTTAAAATATTACGTTATAAATATTTTTATTTATTTTACAAAATTCAAAAATGATGGTATTTCTTCTTCATTAATAAAAAAATTTAATTTTTTTATTATTTAGTAAGATTGTCAATTTTTTAAATTAATGATTTAAAAAATTTTTTATTAATTCTTAAATATTAATTTAATTGAACGGTTTAATTTACAAATATTAAAAAATAAAAAGATAATTTTTTATTTATTTTATTTTTATTTTATTATTAAATTAATAAATTTTAAATAGTTCAGATGATGATGTGGGGCATATCTGTGACTTACAAAACACAGGGAGGTTATATGATTGTTTTCAATAAATTGAAGGGCTAACTGAAATTAACCCATTTCTATTTTTTTGTACCCTGTTTGATATAAATAAAACAACATATATCTTTATTTAAGAAAACAAAAAAGTATAAGGGTTCATATGTAATTATTCCTTAACATACCTCGATGTACCGCGATCAGGGGTTACTCTACGCCAACATCAAAGCCAATCCCGCATGTTTGCAATTACTAAACCACCCTTTTACTGACACGTGTCAAACAAGGGTGTATCCAGAATCCATCCTACCTAATATCAGCATCATATTGGTAGAACCCCTCCTCTTTCTTTCACACGGTTGAAGCCATTCTGTTTGTATTGACAGCGTTTACCAAGCCATTCTCTTTCGCTGTTTCGCGTATTAAAAAAACATTATTCAGAGAAATAAATATAATATAACATTAAAAAAATATAAATAAAAAAACTGTTTTTCATTCTTCAACGTCTTCTCCTAACAGGTATTTTGTATCTCTTCTGTAATAATCCTTTTTGTTTCTCCTTTTGGTGTGATTTTTGGAACTTCTGTTTATTTGTATATGTGGGTTTGTTTTTTTACGTTTTTCTTCAGTATCTACATTGGCTTGTAGATTCTGAGATTGGGGCCTTTGTGTTTGCAGATGATGGGTGTTAGGGTTTTTTTGGTTTCTGCGGGTTGAGAGGTTCGAAAGCAGGTACTGGTTTTATGTGTGTCTGCTTTTTGTTTTACGAAGATTTCGAATGGAGCAGACTGGCTAGGGTTTTGATTTCGTGGTGCGGTGGGGCTTGCATTGTATTAGGTTGTGGTGGTGATTTTGTTTTAGTTTGGTTTTGAGGAATTTAATTAGGTTTTCAATGATAGGTGTTTCTTAGTTTGTTCAAAATTGCATAATTTGAGATGGGTTCTTTTGTGATAATCTGACATCAGTTGATGAACCCTCACGTGGCTCTGCTTTGGATAAGCATTTGTGCGTGGAAGTTATGGAAAACCCTGTTTCTGAGCATCAGTTGTGGCCGGATACGAGTTCTGCTATGTTTGGTGCTAATTTGAGTGTCAATAAGAGGTTTGATGGGTGTTTTGGTTTGTCTAGTGATGATACTCCTCGCTGTGTGATCTCTGCTGATGTTAGAGATACTGGCAATGGTAATATCAATGGGCTGGCTGGTGAGTGTCAAAATGTGGATGGTGTGGAATGCGGGACTGGTGGGGATTGTCCAGATGGGTGTCTGTGTTTGTCTCAGGATGGAAACAATACTTGTGTAAGTTCTGCTAATGTTACAGAGATAATTGTCGGTGACAGAGATGGGTCGGTGAATGCGTGTGAAAATATTGCTGGTTTGGTTTTGGAGAAATTGGTGGACGATGAATACGGGTTTTTTTTGAATCAGAGTCAGAGTGAAGTATATGTTTGTTGTGCAGAATTCAATAGGTTGTGCTTGGAGAAAAGAGGGTTTCAAGGTGAGGATATAGAGTCATTCGATGGTTGGAAATTGCCCTTAGGTGAAATGCCTAGGAATAGTTCACTGACAAATCATGATCGACAGGATAAGCAGATGGATAATCGGGAAGTCAATATTTCCTGTACAGAAGGGAGTGTAGAGGTTGTGGAAGAGGAAACTGATGTTTTAGCTGAGGTAAAAGTGTCCAATGGCAACCAAATATTCCCATCCGAGGCCTGTGGAATTACCTTGGAATCAATGCCTATGGTTAGTTTGCCAGGAAATCGTGATCAACAGCATGCGCAGAGGGATGATAATATTGTTCATTGTCTCTCTGGAGAGAAAGAGCTTATGATAGAGAAAACTGACGCTTTAACCGAGCTCGAGAAAGGCGTTTGTGACGAAATATTGGCTTCACGAAGCTTTGAAATTCTCTCAGAACTGAAACCTGTGAATGTATCACAAAGGAATTGTGTTCAACAGGATGATCTGAAAGATGATAGATGTGCCAGTTGCCCCTCTATGGAAGGTTTTATGGAGAGCATGGAAGAGAGAATTAATGCCTCAGATGGGGAAGAGAAATTTGCATGCGACCAAATTTTGACTTCACAATGTTGTGAAATGCCATCAGAGTTATTAACCCTGACTGCTTCTCCTAGAAATTCTGCTGCACAAGATGATGTGAAGAGTGATAACAGTGTTGGCTGTCCCTCTTCCGAAAAGGATATGGAGGGCATGGAAGAAAAAAGTGATGCTTTAGCTGGGATAGGGAAACTTACATGTGGCCAAATGCTGCCTTCACAATGTTGCAAAACATCTTCAAAATTAATATCCCTGTCTGGTTCACCTAGGAATTGTGTTCAACAGGGTGATCAAAAGAATGATAAGAATGTTGGTTCTCCCTCTTCTGAAGGTGTTAAGGGGATGATGGAAGAGAAAATGGATACCAATGACCATGTTTTGTCTTGCTGTGCAATGCCTACTCAATTAACATTTGGGACTTGTCCACTGAGAAATTACACTCCACAGAATGAGCAGAAGGGTGATGGGGGCAGCGGTATTCCATCTTTGGAAGACATTATGGAAGAGAGGAGAGTTTTTTTGGGTGGCAGAGAGAGTGATATTTGCTGCAAAAGATCACCTTCACAGTTTGTTGAATTGTCCACTGAATTAGTATCCTCAACAGGCCTGTCAAGCAGTTCTGTGCAACAAAATGAGCAGGAGGGCATTGAGAGCATCAGCTATCCTGCCGAGGAAGGGAAAGCAAATGCTTCAGCAGGTATAGAAGCTAATGTGTGCAACTGTGTATCGGCTTCACAGGGTGATGAAATACCTTTTAAATTTTCTTGTGATGGTGAGTCAAAGAGAAGTTCTGAAGGACATAATGATCCAGTGGATCATGAAAGTTTCAGTCATCTGGATGTGGAAACTACTGTGGAGTATGTGGAAAATATACATATAGCTGATTCACTGAATAATTTTTCCCGTACAAATGAGCAAGCAAATACTAAGATGGTTGATGGTCCAGTGCCAGAGAGTGTTACAGAGGCTGTGGAAGAGAAAAGCAATGTTTCAACTGATGTGAAGATTGAGATTTGTGGTCAGGTATCACCTATGGAAGACATTTTAAAGGAGCAATCTTCCAGAGTGGACACCAACTGTTTTGTTGAGAACCTAGTTTCTTCGCAGTTGTGCCAACCCTTTGCTGTTGGTGAGAATAGCTCCTGTAAGAGTTTGGATGCTGTGGATGTCGCTAAAAAAGTTGGCTTTGTTGCCATTAGTTCTACCAGTGCAGTTGATGGTCATGAACAGATGGACCATGAAGAAAAAGATAATTTTGGATTCAATTGCTTTTCTGAAACCAAATACTCTAATGTTGCATCATCATCTTCCAGAAGGAGCAGCCGAAAAAGTAGATCAAGCTCAAAGGCTCAGACGAAAAGAGCTGCAAGGAAGTGCCAGACCACAGCCAAAGTTCAACATTCTCATGGAGGTATCGATATGATCTTCAATGTCACAAGAAGGAAGAGGAGCTGTTTCTCCAAACCTGCTCGTTCTTCTATCTGGGGTTTATTGGTTGGTGTTTCTCAAATTTTCTGTGAGAGTGATGTGAGTAGTTTCAGTTTAGCTCAGAAGCAAGGATCACAGAAAGTAAGAGGTGGTAAAGGAAGTCGAAAGCGGAATAATGTTCAGGCTGGTGGGAATACATCAAGGTCTACCACCCGAAAACACAATGCTGCAACTAGTGGTCTTCGTTTGAAGGTTAAATTGGGGAATACAGTTTGCCAAAGTAGTCTCAATGCCGTGGTGCCAGAATTTGTAGACACCACAGGATCTGATGATGCTGTTGTTGGTGATGACATAACTGAGTCATTGGCCACAAACATTTCTGAATTCACAAATTTAGCCTACGATGTTGGCGCTAAATTGGGGGAAGAGGGGACAGAACGACAGTTTGAGAGTTTTGATAGGAACATAGATGGGATATCAAAACACCTTGATGACTCTATTCTGGATGTTCACACTGCTGATAAGGTTTTGGAGGACAGAGTGACTGACAAGTCAGTGGGAGATTTTGCAGATGATGGTCTTGGAGTCATTGCCCATGAAGTGGTTGAAATGTTGGGAGGAGTGACTGAGAACGTTTATGTGGATCTTGGAACTTCACCAGATTCAGAAGTTATCAATTTAGTTCCTGAAGCTGATCTTGGTGCTAGAAGTCAAGAAGGCTTGCATAAAATTGTTTTGACTTCTTCTGAAGCCTTTTCTGCTCCTGGATATGTAACTGGCGGCAGGAGTGGGGAAGAAAAAAACTAATCTCCTCCTTGCAGGTAACACAAAGCTGGAAGATAGTTCGCCTGTTGCAGCAAGCATGAACAAAGCTAAGCTGCCGAAGAAATCTCGAGCCAAACAAAATATGGATGATGCTATTCAATATGATCAGTCTGTCTCCGCATTTCCTGGCACAGATGCTTCAAATAATTCATCAAGCAGAGAGGAATTCTGTGTTGAACCTTTGCCTTCGACAAGAGAGACAGAACCCGAAATCACTGAAGAGGCTATGGTTCCTTCAATTAAATCCAAGGGATATTCACTTTGCAAAAGTTTAAAATCTAAAGTAAAAAAAAAGGGAAAGTCCAAAGTCTCTAACTCAGCAGGGAGCAGGAGAGGAAATGCTTCTTCAACGGGGGAAAACAAACCAAGTGCTGTTAATAAGAAAAAGGGTAAGGAGAAGGATGTTTCTGCTCCCAAAGGAGGGGCAAGAGTTGTTTGTGAGCTGGTTGAGGACAAAACAGGGGATCAACCGCAAATAGGTACTGGACTGTTCAAGTTACATGTTTTGTGTGGAAAAAATTGTTTATGTAACAGGTGCCGGACCTTCTTTCTTTATCAACACGGCAATGTGTTGTCTGTTGGATTGTTTGAAATTTTACATTGTGCTGTTCTTGTACTGTTCTCTTACTATGGATCAAAAAGTTGAACTTTGTTTCTAATTTGCACTAAAATATTCTGTAGGGAGCCAAATTGAAGATGATATTGGGAAAACTTATTCTGGCAAAAGCAGTACATCTATTGATGTAGCTAACTTGGAGATTATATCAGGTGCTGAAATTGAGCCTTTTAGTCCTCCAGAAAGTGGTTGGGTGCTGTGTGATGACTGTTACAAATGGCGGCGTATCCCTGTTTCACTCTTAGAATCAATTGACGATAACTGCAGATGGTACGTTTGTTTTATTGTTATTCATCATTTCAAATGCGCCATTTATGTCAAAATTGCAAAATAGCTTTTTATTTTTATTTTTTAATATACATGTGCCTATTATTCTCAACAAGTTGATAGGTGGGGTTGGATAAGTTTTTTTTCTCATCAGTTAGGTTTGTCCAATCATTTCTTTTATTACATTTAAATTTTTTCCTAATGAGCCTAGCTTGGTCCATCTTAAAGTTTTCAATTTCAAAATTAGAATATTCGTTTGTCATTAATAATGTGGCATACATGAGATGCTTCAACTTCAGATGTAATCAGGCTTTCTTCTGTCTTTCCTCTTGCTTTTTATTGCACAAAAACATTATGCCTTAAGCAAAAACAGGCCTTCAGGTGGAATTGGAGGATAGGAGCTGAACATTGGACCAGAAAATTGAAAAAAGGACTGGGAAATAGGATGGAATAATAGACAGCAATGCAACTTATTTGGTGACAAATATACACTGGCCAAGTGTCTTGAGAAAATTAGTTGATTTACTGTGTTTTATAGATGGTATTCTGTAAGTCCGAAGGTCTGTATGGAAGAGAGCTACTATCTTTGACATTTTTTTTTGGCTCATGGAAAACTGTTTTTCCTTTTAGTATGATTGCACTTTGTTGAAGGAATAACTGAAAGCTATCCCTGGTGGTCTATCTTTATATTTTTCTTTGAATTGTAATCTAATATCTCCAATTGGATTTATGTTTAAATTTTTACTATTGAAGGGTCTGTAAGGACAACAAAGATAAAGCCTTCGATGATTGTTCAATTCCTCAAGAGATGAGCAATGCAGATATTAATGCAGAGTTAGGCTTATCAGACTTTGAAGAGGATGATGGCCATGCAAATTTCAAAGGATTGGGAAATGAATTGGATTCTAGGAGTACAGCAGGTAGGTGATACTTTCTGGTGATGATACCACACTAAGATATCTGCATAATGACCGGGTCTAGGGTCTGAAGTTCTTTTAGTCTTTTCACACATTACTTATTTTAAAATCCTGACTTATTTTTGGTTTCAATGTGCTGCAGCCCAACCAGGGTCTTGGTTTAGGCGCATTAATTCTAATGTGTTTCTTCACCGTAGCCGTAAAACCCAAACTATTGATGAGGTGAGAATTTGATTCAATCTGTCACACATCATTATTGTGGTTATTTCTGTTTGAATGCATTGCATGTTGTTTACTTTGGAAATATGAAGAGTTGAACCTTCTTATCACTAGCATTTTTGAACGTGTTGTGTTTATTTTAAGTAGTTCATGAGCCCCTAAAGCCCTGTGCTCTGGCCTGTTTATTTACTGCATTAATAATCCTGAACATTGTAATTGTTTATATGTGTCTGGGCTGCACTTAAAGGTCAAAAGTCAATACTAGTTCGATGCTAGATTGTTAATCCTTTTTGAAAATGAACCTTCTAAGGTTACACCATTTAGTGGGTCCACATAAGTATCACTTTCCATAATCAAAATCTATTGACTTCATTTATGCGTTGACATAAATCAAAATGAAAATTGAAGAGTGTATGAAAGTTGTAGAATTGTGTAAATTGGCTTTCCAAAAGTGATTAGTTCTGTAGGACAGTCAAGAATGGAAAAGCAGACTAATTGTCAAAATGGAGGGAGTATATGTTTGCGCACAGCACTGACTCAGGGCGGACATCTAGTTGATGTGCCAAGACATGGCCAATTTGCAGGACAATTATTAATTTAATAATAAAAAGAAGATGGAATTGTTAATTCCTTATATATACAATGTAAGTTTACTTAGAGCCACACACATTAATTACCAGTTCTCATTTCTTTGTCCTTTTTTTTCCTATTTGGTTAGATTCTTCTTGTTGCTGATGAACAAATACTGGTCTATTTTGTTCTCTTTGTGCTATGAGTATTATATTTTCTTTCTAATGTGGCAAGCAATTTACCATTGTTTGAGATGTTCACAGTGTATGTTGACCTGATAATTTGTTAATGATAATGGTTTCTAATCCATTAGCTATTGATGGTGGGTGCAGTGGTTGGCACTTGTGATTTCTTCTGAAAGTTTGTAATTTAATTTGTTTTAGTATTAAAGGTTCTCCTAGACTCCTAATTTGTTTTGACCATCCTTTTCATTTGGCAAATGATATTTGCTTATGATGGGACCAGAAATTAGCATCAAATTTTTCCCTCAAATTTTCAACTTCCTTCGGTTTTCCAAATGTTTGGTATTGGGCAGGTCATTATTTGTTTTAACTTATGAAAAGCTATTAAATGTTTTCCTATTACGTTCATCCATGTTTTCCTTATTAACCTGTTTTATAAGCTTTAATCAGGTAATGGTTTGCCATTGCAAATCACCTTCAGATGGCGGGTTGGGCTGTGGAGATGAATGCTTGAATCGGATGCTTAACATTGAATGTGTTCAAGGCACTTGTCCTTGTGGTGATTTATGTTCAAATCAACAGGTACTTTGCCTATTGTTTGCAGATAGTGTTGCATTTCGTTCACTGGCAGTTGATTTTTCATACACAACACTTTTTAAGTCCAAATGTTTGTTTGCAGTTTCAGAAGCGCAAGTATGCCAACATGCAGTGGCGCCGGTATGGGAAGAAGGGTTTTGGACTGGAGTTACTTGAGGATATATCGAAAGGGAAATTTATTATTGAATACGTCGGAGAGGTAAATTTCCATCTGTTTTGTTATATCAAAGGTTAACTTGGTAATGGGGCTAAACAAAGGCAGATTCTTCATGTTTATTACCAAGTATATTATGGCTGCGGTAAAGTTTATGCCAGTTTCTAAGTAAAACCAATCATGCAAATTAAATCAATAAATTAAGATTGAAATTGTTTTACATGTGAATTGTTCATTTGCTTTTCCTTATTCTTTGTTTTGAGGGGTAAGGATCATTATCCACCTACTTCCACCCCCCACACCCCTTCTCCTAAAACTAGGCATTGTTCTCTTTTGTCGGTTTTCCATTTTTCCTTTTTCAGAGATCAACTGTAAGTGTAAGCTAATGTGAAGGTACTTTTCATCGTGCAAATTAAATCAATAAATTAAGATTGAAATTGTTTTATATGCGAATTGTTCATTTGCTTTTCCTTATTCTTTGTTTTGAGGGGTAAGGATCATTATCCACCCACTTCCACCCCCACACCCCTGCTCCTAGAACTAGGCATTGTTCTCTTTTTCTGGTTTTTTTTTCTTCCATTTTTCCTTTTTCAGAGGTTAACTGTAAGTGTAAGCTAATGAACTTTCTTAGTCCTGGTCTTTGAGAAAGAATACGGTTATAGCGATTCCATTGGCTAAAAATGAGAAGCTTCATTGTAGAGATGTGGCCATTGTTATCATTTGTCAACCAGAGTTGGTCTTTTTTCATTTAGACAAGTGATTAAAATTTATATCACTTATTGATGTGCATGAATTTACTCCTATGAAGGTGACTGGTGTAAGTTGTCTGAAGTGCCTTCCAGTATTAGTACGTTCGTGTATGTGTAAATATCCGCATTTATGTATTTCAAGCAGGATCTGGTAAGACCTGATGTAAAACCTGTTATTGTTACTCCACTTTTGGGTTTTATGTTATTACTTTGATTTTATTCCAGTTACTATCTGATCCATAATTTCACACTTTTGGCTTGCAAATACAGTTTGTATTTCTGTTTTCAGCAAGTTATGGATTAAATATATTCAAATTACTATCTTTTTTCATTCTTTTTCTATGAGGCCTAAAAATATAGATCTTGTAATGAGTTTGATGGGCTATACTTGTATGCCTTTGTCCTTTGAATTATACAGTCTTGACTCTCTCACCATCTATCAATCCTCATTTTAATTCCAAGATTTGTAATATGTGGTGCAATCAGGTCCTTGACATACAAGCTTACGAGGCACGTCAAAAGGAGTATGCGGCTAATGGTCACAAGCACTTTTACTTCATGACATTAAATGGCAGTGAGGTTTGGATAAATGCCCCTTCATAGCTTACTTATCTTTACTCTTTTTGATCTGTGATGATCTTGTATTTTGTTACTTATTTTCATTATCTTTGATTTTTTTGAAAGTT
>BNST01001806.1:0-53711 GCA_019650275.1 Xylocarpus granatum | reverse complement strand
TTTTTAGCACAAGAACAAAGTAATATGAACTGGCAAAGAAAAAAAGAAAGAGTGGGAGAGAGCAATTATTTTCTGGAAGTCTCTCTCTCAAATTTTTTCCATTGTATTGCTCTTTATATAGAGTTGAAACATAACAAAAGATAAGTGATAAATCTAAATTAAAGATAATGATAAGCCTAAATCAAAGATAATGATAAGCCTAAATCAAAGATAAGATTTAAGCAAATCCTAACAAACTAAGTCACTTTTTCAACACTTACTAATAATAAGAAAGGGGATAAGATAGGTGACAAGTAGCTTGCTTCCAAGCCGGCCCGGCCGCGAGGAATCAAGAGATTTTTTTCGATGCTGACTTGGATCTCAGGTGACGAAATAAGGCGGCCAGAAGTGACGAGCAGTCACGGTCGAAGCTTGGCTCTCTCTAGCCGATAGGCTAGCAGTAAGCTTGGCTACAGCGAAGACTTACCAAGTGAAAGTAAAGTGCCTTCGCCACTTGAGCCATATGCGGGGGAACTCGCACGTGCAGTTCTTGGGGTGGGGGAGATCTAGTAGGAGCCATCCTATCCCAATAGCTATATTTAGCCTCAATATGAAATCTATTTTCTTGCAAGACGTTCGGATAAGGGAAAACTCAGAGATTTGTTTGAAATAAGATCCTTGGTACCCCTTTCAATCTGAACCAGAACGGGGGGGGGGCGGAGAGGGAAAAGGGGATGAAATGTCCCATCAATAAAGTGAGGGCTTTTCGGACCTCCCCTCCACTTTCTATTCTTCCTCCTTCCCCCCTCACTCCCCCTTTTTCATTCAATAAAGAAACCCTCGCTCCCTAAAGGGCCCCTCTCTGATAAGGAACGAAACGAAAGAATCTTAATTTTATGAGACATCTGTTCATGTTGATACCTTATAGCTTCATAGTTACAAGTCATTTTACCATTACTTTGGGTCTCTCATTTTTATTTTTATTGGCATTACTATAGTTCCTATATTACTTATACTTATGGAATCAAGTGGAAAATAATAGACAAACCCTTCCATCCTAGTCTGTGAGTATAAGTGGAAATGGAAGCCTGTTTCTGACACTTGTCAAAAAGAAAGTCTTTCTTTCCTTCGCGAATTACTTATCAAACTCAGAGGAAAGCGGGATAAACTGAGGCCTCAATAATACCAACCGCGTTTTAATTTTATGATAACCCAAGCCCTAGAAGAAAAGATTTGGGCACTCTCACTATAGTTGGCATTGAATTGCCCATTTTCTTACTATCGGGGTGGAACTAACCACTCAGGGGGATCAAAGCTCTTTTTATCTCAGTGTCCTTCACTTAGTCAAAGAATGAAAACTAATAATAGCTTTAGCATTGAAATTGTTAGATTGCTCTGCTCTAGTCGGCTCTAGATAGATCTATTATTAGTGAAACTATCCGTAATCGAATGCAACCTTTCCCAAGGCAAGGCCCCTAGCAATAGGGAGAAAGAAGAGTGGGTATGTGGGCTTCTTTTCTTGACTATTTACTTAATTAGGAGAGAGATTTTTTCTTTGAACCAGGTATCTCGGTTGGTAAAGGCATGGTATGTATGGTTTGAAGAAGGGTGCTGCTTCAATAACAAGTACACAAGGATTACATGACTTTGATAGGTGCCGAGAATAGGGAGCCACTTTCTATCAAATTAAGAAAGAGCATCTAAGAAAGCATTCCTCTACAGCTACTACCGTAGCCTGGTCTTTCTTAATCTTGATGGTCTCTCTAAGTTATTATTGGTTCAATCAGCAGATGGAACCACTTTCGCACTCTTCATCTTCAATGGATGAGACCACTTGGATACTCCTCCTCAAAGTCAACCGTTGGTGGGTCTTTTCTTGTTATTTACCTTTTCGAAACCAAGAATCTCCTTTCTTTCCTAACTCTTCCGCTTAGGCCTGTTGTCATAATCATCGCTAACCCTTGAAACAGCCTTTTTGAGCGCGAGGAAGAAGTCGCAAATGGATGGTCAGGCTTTAGGTTCTGTTCACTGGGTATAAGTTTATTCCTTTACTACTCCGCAACTAGTGCCTGTCATGTTGGCCAATTTCGAACCTTTTGACCTAGGAGTTTATCGGTACCCAACTATGAAAGAAGGGTTTCGATTTCATTCAACACTTCCTCCTCGTGTCTTAAAGTAAATATACCTATTAATTATTGGAAATGAATTGGAGGATGTGACTCTATTACAGCAAAAGGACAAACTCCGTGTATCCATAACTTTTATTCTCTTCACTTGAAGTTCATCTTTGCTAGCGAAAGAAAGACTTAAAGTCTATTCTACTAGTACAAAGAGGTGATATTGACTTTACTCTGATCTCAATCACTTCATGGATGAAGACAAACTCTTAATAGATGGCTATTACATGCCCCCTCCTTCCTTTTACTGTTGGGCTACATTTGGGGTAGATGAGCACCCTTGACTTGCTGCTTGACCAGATTTGGATTCATTTTATATCGTCTCAAAGACGTCTGGTTCCCAATGATTGATAAGCAAAGGTTTGTTGTAATAGATACCGGACCCTTGTTGCAGCATGTTTGGATCGAGATGACGCAAGGGCGATTAAAGTCCTGGTGAAAGAAGGAAGGCAAAACTTGTTTATGACTAGGCCGATTAATCAAAAATAGTCTTAGTGATTAGCGGCATACGCGGCTAAGGAGTTATGTTCTCTCTCATCTTGTCCAGTTGTTACCATTCATTGGTCAGTTTTAGGTGTCTTCTCGGCTAGATCATTCAGCTATTAGTACGAGCATTTCTATTGGTTATACCATTTCCCCTGGGAGCTGGGTCTGACATGCTACTAATGGCACCTTCTTTACTTATTATCATATTATAGATAGAATGGATAGAGATTCTTAGGTGCTTAGTCAAGTCTAGTTATTACGTTGCTTTGGGTAAAACAGAGTCCCGAGTTGAGGAGCGTAGTGAGTGGTTCATGCACTTGTAGAGTTGTCATCTGTCCTCTTACTTTAAGTTGAGTTGTAGAGCTGTTACCTCCCCGCCTCCTTCGGTTCGTAGTTTGATACTTTATCATTTCTAGTGATATGGGATAATTTCTTTTCCTTTTTGCATGCTTGGATCTTGGGGACCAACGATCAAACCTTAACTTCTCATCGGGGACTTCACCAATGGTCCCAATTCTGCTAGCTTGTGAGGTTGGGTAGTCCTTCGGTGGAGTGAGGAAAAGAGCACATGGCCGTGGATCATGAGCCTATCGTACTTTACTAGTCTGTCAACTGATAAACTACAGAGACCTCAAATGCTTTAAAATAAAGCTTGCCTCGGCTACTACCAAGAAATTCCCTCGATCTCCAAGTCACTAACTTTCTGTTGATCGCGTAGCTACTTAGTTCACGTATGCCACAGCAGTGGAAAGTAGCATGAAGAAAAAAAAACCTCTTTCTCTTTCTTGCTCAGTAACTTGCTCTATTAATCGGCTAAATTGAGCGAGACAAGATGAGTAGAGCAGTAAGGTCAGAACTAATAACTGCGTGCCGTTTATGGGCTGATTGTTCCTCAATACATGGAGCCAAGGAGGCAAGTGAGCTGGTTTTGACTGATGAATTTCAACAAACCTATCAAAAATGTGATGTCTCAAGGTAACGGTCGAGGGCTCGTGAGTTCATGAATTGAAGAAGGGGACTTTTGGTTGTGAATTGTCCAGATATTTGTGCTGGACGCTTTGACTACCTTCATTAGCTGTTCCAGGGCATCTTCAATAACAAAACAAGAAGGTGACACGAGCTTTTAGCCTACAGTGGGATGGCTTTCATTGCCTTTTTTACTGATCTGGACAAATCTGATTGGAATTATCGTGTGCATTAAAGTGCTCCTTGCTTTTTTTTTCGACGCGAAAAAGTTTCGCCCTACCCTTTGATAGTAGTGATGGGTCCACCTAGTTGTACCCAAGAGTGCTCGCTGGCCTCTTTCTAGTATCTTTAATGTACAGAGGCGAACGTATATGCTAACTCTGAATTTAGCATAATGAGAATAGAGTCGCTAACGCTCATTGTTTAGTCTTGGAAGAAGCCTTTGTTCCTTCTTTGGATTCCCAATTAGAGACAGCTGCTCCTTTTTTACCTTCTTTAGTTTTTAGCATCTAGTATGAGAAGTGTAAGTACAAGGCACTGGCCCACCCTTGCTTGGTGTAATAGTGGGAATTGAGACTCCTCAGTTTCAGTTTGAAGTTTCAATCATCGGGTCATGATCAAGCTGGGGTTTCCAAACACCCGTACCGGGAAAATGCAACCACTTCTTCTGTCTAGGCGACATGATCGACTTCTGCTGTTGAAAGCTAAGCATACCCAGGAAGATACAACTAATTTTGGGGTGAAATAGATCTCCTCCTCATTCACCATGCCATGGTAGCGCAACTTGAGGGATAGCGTTCATCCTAAGGGTAGGGTGAGCTACGTTAGTTGGTCTTTGAATATCAATCAGTCTTGCTTGGTATGGATATTCACCCTTTCTTCCTCTTTTATTTTATTTCCTAAGGTATAAGAGTTTGAGTTGCTCTGTAGGATAGTAGGGCGAATGAATTGCATTAGTACGATTTGGCTAACTGAATTGCTCAGTGAACAAATAGCCTCCTTGCTCTTTGTATAAGATTGCACTAAAGGTACCAGCATTTTTTTTGTTGCTTTCGTTTTGGCTAAGAAGCCCGTAGGTTGTACGCCAGTCATGCATAGCTTGAATTGTGATGGCCGCAATGCTCAGCTATTGTCGATCCCTAAGATGCCTTTGGTTGAATGTTCACATTTGATCCACCGTCTGCACTTCCTACATTCACTCCCGGAAATTGAAACGAAACAAGAAAACAGGAATTATAACCTCCCAGTCTGCTGTAGTCAGCCTCACGTTGTGCTGAACTGGCGAGTCTGCCGTCTCCACTTCCCTTTTCTTTTGTTTTGCTTTGTGGGCTGCTCCTCAAGCCTTTGAGTGCCAATCTTCACTTGAGCCGTCTCGCAAAGATCTTTAATCCGAACCTTCGCATCTACTCTCTCTTAAAGGGTGAACCACGCCTTTGTTATCACGCCTTGCTACTGCTCAACCTCGCTATTGCATTGATTCTTGCCGGCCCTTCCAGATTCCAATTCCTTAGACCCAGTTTGCTCAGATCAGTTCCATAATATAGCTTGCCTGGGCCGGGCATTCAATCTTTGGTCGGGAACCGTAATGAATGATCGTTGTTCGAGAACAAAACAATAAGACTTCAGTTAAGGGTTTCACTATCACTCTTCGCCTAAAGTTGTAACTTCTCTCTTCGATTCTTCACCATTGCGAGAATATAGCTATCCATCAGCTGCTTTGCATATTACGAAAGCCGTATTGCCCAAAGAGGACATGTTGCAAGAACGTAGATGAGTGCTAAGCATAGGAGGCATGCCCAAAGGGCAGCGGTAGCAGTGTGGTTCTAGGTGCCGTCGCTAGATTGAGATTCATAGGGTGGCAGGGACTTCAACTTCCTTATTTCGAGTGAAGAGAAGACAAGAGGTGGTAGGCTTAGTAGGACTCGAACCTACAGTACAATCTTTATGAGTGGTACGTTTCAACCAATTAAACTATAAGCCCCTACAGATCTCTACATCCAATTTGCTCACTTCAGGAAGAGTGGACGGAAAGGGGAGGTCTTTGCTCTATCTGCTTCTTCCTTTTCCCAGGACCAGGAATGAACAATTCAAAAAAAAATGATTTTCTTATACCATGGCCAATTTTTGTTTGGGGTTGCAAAACTTCCCACTTTTACTCATACGATCTTTTCTGTTTCTGTGTTTTGCGCAATGCAAAAGAAATTTTGCTTTGTCAGCCAGTTCAGAATAACCTTGGAAGGTGCCTCTCTCAATTTGGAGAGTATTCTATTCTACCTATTCCAAAAATGGAGTCCCCAATGAGAGCCAATTGGTGAAATAATCTGGAGAATTCCAAAAACTAAACCTATAGGTTTGTAGCCAGTTTCCTACTGTTGCATTCCTTCCCCTTTTTGGGAGTGCTTTGAAATCCCTCCTTTCCTCCTACAGTACTTATTACAAGACTTTGGTAGAATGTGGGCTAATGCTCGCCGAATATCTTTTCTCATTTTTTCTTTTATTGTTTCACTTTCCTTTTTCTTAATTTAAAAA
Organism: Xylocarpus granatum; assembly: GCA_019650275.1. Lineage (NCBI taxonomy): Eukaryota > Viridiplantae > Streptophyta > Magnoliopsida > Sapindales > Meliaceae > Xylocarpus > Xylocarpus granatum. The sequence goes on along the minus strand of BNST01001806.1, from coordinate 47,574 downwards.
ATAGGTGAGGTCCCTGTAGTTTTTCAGCCTCCGTTTGCTCCGGATAAAGACAACTCTGCAATCCCCTTATCAAGCAAGACCTGATTCTCTTCCAATCCGATTACAGCATCTGGATAGATATGTGTGTGGAACAAGGCTCCTATAGACATATATAGACATAAAGGTTCTGGCTGGTCGGGCAGATAATGAGTCGCCAATCCACATTGGATCGATTGCTACTCTCGAAAATTTGAAAAAGGGTGCTGCTTTGATGACAAGTACACAGGGATTACATGATTTTGATAGGTGCCGAGAATAAGGAACCACTTTCTATCAGATTAAGAAAGAGCATCCGAGAAAGCATTCCTCCTTGCAGCTACAGCCGTAGCCTATTCATTAACTGGATCACCTATCTCCACTTTTAGGGAAGGTTGTATTGAAGACACCACACTTAGGAAAAGATGGAAGAGAAGAGGCTATGGGAATTGGTGAAGAAAGATCCACGCCAGTGTATAACTTAGCTCGTCTACAATAGGGGAAAAGTTATTACCTAGGAGTAGGAAACCTGGATGAAGTGGGGAGGTCAAGTTCATAAGTTGAACCACTTTAGCTAGTTGGTAAGTGGTTCAATTTACTCGTATCCCTCCTTTGGTAAGAGGGTGACCTCCCTTGGATCTGACTTGATCTGGTCCACTTAAGCAAGTCTTTACAAACTACCTAGTTATGACCTTGATGCACGTTGGTGCATCAGGATGCACTGGTTTATGCGAAAGGCCAGTGTGGGGCCATTATAAAAATTGGTCATGGAGTCCATCTTGCACCAATGCTGGGCAAGGTGTCATCCATGGAGCTCCCCGGAGAAAGGGAAAGACGAGAATATTAGCTAGAGATATGATCAATAGTTACGATGTGCCATGAGCAGCACAGAGAAGGAAGATGGTGAGAATCTGGTGCATTAGAAAGCGCAGTTAGGGAAGAAATTGTAGAGAGATACCACTGCAGTTAGCTCTCTAGGTAGGTCATTGAGGGTGAGACTAAGCTCTTCATCTGATCGCTAAAAATATCGATTAAAGAAGGTAGCTCGGATGAGAGCTCTCCCACCTTCATAATGTAGCAGCTATCCTTCCTATGATTTTCCTTGTAGAAAAGTCTTTAGAAGATGACATGGATGAGATGCATCGAAGACAAGCTGTTTGAGAATCATTTGCATGCTGTGCATTGACCCTTGGGGTTCCTTTAACTTCATGGCTGTTTATTAAACAAGCTTAGGAAGTTTTGACCTATCACAACTTGTCTTGGTTGAAGAAGACAACTCTTAACTTCAACTTAAGCTCTTAAGCAAGGAAGACAATCTTAACCTTGTCTTAAGCCTAAGTTATCTCAAGACAACTCTTAAAAGATAACTGAAAACATAAACAAGAAAGTAAGCAAGAATGCTAACCTTGATTCCTAATTATTGAATGAGAAAATAACAAAATTCGGAGCATCTATCCTCCTCATAAATAATGGGCTGTATTTATAGTCCTAAGACAGCCTTATCCTAATCTAACTAGTACTTAGGTTCCTTATCCACTTAGGATATGTTTTCCTAAGTAACAAGCTTTTCTAAGTCAACTAAAACATTATCAAGATAGACCTTATCCCATTGTTTCCTAATCCTACTATGATTCTTGGTCTTTCTTGAATTCCTACTTAGACTAGAGTTCCTACTTTGACTAATCTTTCTATCAATATCTTATCTTGTATTCTACAGCAGTTGGACTTTATCTTTGCTTTTCCTTCTAGGACTAGGACTCTCAATGCATATCCTTCTACCCTTAGGATTCTCCTTGGCATGAATATCCTATTACTACAGAACTCATCATGCGTGTCCTGCTGCTGATAGAACTCTTCTTGGTGTAGATGTCCTGTTGCTGCTGGAATTCTCCTTGGCATGGATGTTCTGCTACTGCTGGAACTTTGCTTAGTGTAGATATCCTCCTACTGCCACTGGAGTTCTTCTTGATGCGATTATCTTCTTCTGCTGGAACTCTTGTTAGCATGAATATCCTTCATTGATTAGGATTAAGTCAAATACTGGTTAGGCTTCACTGCTGGGCTGCACACTTGCTGTTGCCATGCTTGTTTTGCACATTTTCTGACCCATGCTCTCCTTTGCTGCCTCATTTTCTGCCCATTGCCTTTCCTGCATACTTAGGTTCTCAACAATCCTCCTTTCTTGAAGACTCACCTTATCCTCAAGGTGAAAGCTGGAAAACTACTGCTGGATGTCATTATAGTCTTTCCCAAACTTGTACGGGTAATGGAAAAGGTTGTAGCAATCCTTTGGTCTTGCCATCTTTTGGTTTTATCCATGGGAAATGTCACAATTGCTGTCTTTCTTCTTGACCTATGCCTTGAATCCTTCCAACCAAAAGAATAGCTTGATCTGCATGTAAGTACGAAACCATCTTGAATGTCCTCCTTGCCCGTGAGTTGTGGAAGTGTTTCAAATCTTCCCTCTTAGTCCTGGTATGTTTGGTACATACACCTGCTAGTTGTGCCAAATATATCCATTCATTAGGGTGAATTTACTAACCTTAGGGTTGAAATTCTTGATCTTCTCAATGAGCTCTTGGCATTGGGGGTCAATCTCCATTGCCTCCTTGATTTCTGTCCATACATTCCATTCTGCTCCGCTAATGGTAGTGAGGCATGCATCATTAGGCTCACATGCTGTCCACAGTGCTTAACCTCCATTGCTTCTAGACAATGCATTTGCCACTTTATTTTCCTTGCTAGACTTGTAGATTATTTCATACTCGTAATCCAGCAACTTGACAAGGAACTTTTGCTGCTCTGGGGTGGTAATTTTTGCTCCATGAGGCTTCTCAAGGGTTGTTGATCTGTAATGATCAGGAATTTCCTCCCAAGAAGGTAAGGTCGCCATACTTTGACTGTATCGATGATGGCCAACATCTGCTTGGCGTATACTAACCATTCCTTCTTCATGGGCCCTAAGACTCTGCTCATGTATGCAATAGGTCTTCCGGCTTGACTCAGGACAGCACCTATGCCATCTTGACATGCGTTGTGTGAAGCTCGAAGGTTTGGTTGAAGTCGGGCAGTGCTAACACTAGGGTCTCACACATAGCTTGCTTCAACAACTTGAATGTGTCTTCACTCTTCTCTATCCATAGGAATCTGTCCTTCTTTAGCAAATCCGTTAGTGGTTTTGCTATGGCACCATATTTGCGAACAAATCGGCAATAATAGCCTGTCAAACCTAGAAATCCTTTAAGTTCTGTGACATTCTTTGGAGTTGGCCATGTTTGCATGGCTTTTATTTTCCATTGGTCTACCTTCACTCCATCTTCGGATATGATGTGATTGAGGTACTCAAGCTCCTCTTGCATGAATGTGCACTTGGATGGCTTGATGACGAAATGATTTCTTCTTAACACTTCTAGCACTTTTGCTAAGTGTTCTATGTGATCATCATGGTTCCTAGAATACACCAAAATGTCATCAAAGATGACTAAGAAAAACCTGTACAAATAAGGTTTGAAGATGTTGTTCATGGCTGCTTGAAAGGTGGAGGGTGCGTTGCATAATCCGAAGGGCATGACTAGGTACTCGTAGTGTCCACTATGAGTCTGAAATGCTATCTTCTGCATGTCCTCTTCTTTCATGCGTATTTGATGATATCCGACCTTGAGATCCAGCTTGGTGAACAGCTTTGCTCCATGTAACTCATCTAGCATATCATCAATTGTGGGGATCGAAAAACGATCCTTGATAGTTGCTTGGTTGAGTGCCCGATAATAGGTGCAAAACCTCCAAGTTCCGTCTTTCTTTCTAACAAGTAGAATGGGAGAAGAAAATGGGGAAGTTCTAGGTTGGATGATACCTTGTTATAGTATCTCTTCCACTTGTCTTTCGATCTCGTTCTTTTGGAAGTGTGCATACTGATAAGGTGCTACATTAATCACCTTGGTTTCATCGATTAATGAGATGGCATGGTCATAATGTCTTGAGGGTGGTAGTCCTTGTGGCTCTCTTAAGACATCTCCAAATTGCTCCAGTAGGTTCCTTACTCCTATTGGTATGTCTTTGTGTATATGATGTTCGGCTGTGTTTTCCTCTTTGTGGCCAAGAAACGCAAAACATTGTGCCCTTTTTCTATATAGTCGTTCAAGGGTACTTACCTCACAATGATGCACTACATTGGTGGTGGATGCCTCCCACGTGCAGTTCCTTCCCTTCCATTAGAAGTGCATGGCCATGGATTTGTAGTCGAACATTATCTTGCCTATGGTTTTAAGCCACAGCATTGCCTAAAACCACATCAAGGCCTGCCAAGGCTATCACATGCAGTTCCACTTCTATTTTGACTCCTTGAATCTGCATTGCTGCTGCCTTGATAACTTGCGCGCACTTGAGCTTCTGTCCGCTTGCCACTCTTACCTCAAAGGGTGCAATCCTTTTCGGACCTAGCTGTAGTGTTTTGACCAGTTTTGTGTTGATGAAGTTATGGGTGGCTCCACTATCAATCAACACCAAAACATTCTTGTCATTTATGGTTGCGAACAACTTTATTGCAGTAGGCTTGGTGGTTGTCCCCTACTGCATGCAAGTTGATTTTGCCTTCTTCTGCATGATCTGGGGTGTGTACTACCTCGGGTTCCTCCTCGCTATCCATGCGACTTTGGGCGTTTGTGCTGGCAATGGGGTTGCTGTCCAGAACACCTGACCTGTTGCATGGAATGTCTAGATCTTTAGTGTTCAATCTGCAACCCAAATAATCCTTGTTGTGTCCAAGGGAATTGAGGGTTTAAAATAGGTGCAGATGATGGTGTTTGATTAATATTTGTGCCTTGCAAAACTTGCTGCATGCTATGCATATTTTCTGCTATAGTTTGAACAATGAATGGTCTAAAGGTCTGATCTCTTGTAGCTTGTGAAGCTGTCCGTGAAAGATCAGTAAGTCCTTCAATCTGGACAGGAATATGATTAGGAACTTTGTCTACTAATCCAGGTTTAGCCAACAAGGCAGATTGGTCCTGCACAGTCTTTGTTGGAGTATTTTCTAGTAGGTAATTTGTAGGAGCATGCACTTGTAATCCATATGATTCTGCATCCACTTTAATTTGCTGTTCTTCCACTCTTGGTAGTGCTAAAGAAGATGTAGAAGTAGTAGCATAAACCTGAATAGATGAATCAGAACGTTTGGTAGATGCATTATTCAACTCATCACAAGACATCTACATCTTTATCTTGGCATTTGGACACACCAAGTCCTGTCCTAGAGCACTTGTGTCCTTAGTGTGGCCTTCACTTGGACATGCATATGCATTTTCTGTGCACAATTATTTTCCTCTACTGTCATCAACTAGAATTGTTGGTGATGAAACATCTTCGCTTGTTCTCCAGATTGGCATCTCAAGAGGTGGAGATGAGAATTCTAAGTTCTGAACTAGTGCAGCACTCTTAGAATTTGATGAAGGAAAGACTTGATTCCCATCAAACTCGGAGCAAATATTGGTGATGCTAGAGGAGCCAAATCTGTCCATCAATTCTTGTGTGAACCTTGTCCAGCCAATTCTTCTACCTTCTCGGCCATAGGTGGCCTTAAGCTGACGCCACCATTGGTTGGCTCTCCCACATAGGTGATAGGATGCAAAATCAACCTTCTCACCCCTCTCAACACCTTGTTTCTCAAAATAGAACTCAGCCATAGAGATCCATTTGGTTGGATCCCCTTTCTCAAAGGTTGGAAATTCAATTTTTACCTTAGGCTTGGTGTAGTGGCTAGGGCTGTTCTGGTGATTCCATTCCACTCTTCTATTTGTCCGACAATGTTCTACCTCATGAAAACTCTGCATCTCCTTGGCTGCCATGCTGCTGCCCTTTGATCCAATACCTCATCGTCGCTGTATTCATCATAAGGGTCATTGGGCTGGTGCAAATTCGGTGGCACCTCCCTTTCTGCACCCTAGACTCATGTGCACTCTACCCCCTTTCTTGAGAGGGAAGCTGCCCATGGTGAAAATCTTCCTCCTGCTCATGGTGCCATGAGATCTCCGAATGCAGCCTTCTAGGTTGCTGTGGCAGTATGCTGTTCCTGGCTTTTTCACTTTTGACTTCTTTTCCAGCCACTCGTAGTGTGTCTCTTTTCAATTGCTCAAGAGAATGGATGATAGAAGATAATTGATGTTTGATATCACTTACCTGGACGTCGAGTGAGCTTTGGTTCCTCTCTAAGGTCAGAATTCTTTGAAAGTCCTTGTTAGTTCGCTGTTGTGGTGAACGTGAATGCTGCCTAGATGTCATGGTAACCTTGATGCCTTGCAATTGACTGGTGTCTGTACTACTGTCTCAACTAAAGCACTAATTTATAGGGGTGATTGTGCTTCTCTCAATGAAAACACCAATTTGTTGGGGTCCCAATTTTTTTTCCCAACTTTTCTACACCTTAGGGGTCAGCACCCTGGAATCCTTTCGAACTTATTGTCCCATTTGATTCTTTGAGTTCTTTTCTTATATTTATGTCCCCTAAGCTGTCCTTCGGGTTAACTAATATATATAAGGATATGTTGGATAAGGAAGACAACTCTTAAACCTATCACAACTTGCCTTGGTTGAAGAAGACAACTCTTAACTTCAATTTAAGCTCTTAAGCAAGGAAGACAACTCTTAACTTGTCTTAAGCCCAAGTTATCTCAAGACAACTGTTAAAATATAACCAAAAACATAAATAAGAAAGTAAGTAAGAATGTTAACCTTGATTCCTGATTATTGAATGAGAAAATAACAAAATTCGGAGCATCTATCCTCCTTGCAAATAATGGGCAGTATTTATAGTTTTAAGATAGCCTTATCCTAATCTAACTAGTACTTAAGTTCCTTATCCACTTTGGATATATTTTTCTAAGTCAACAAGCTTTTCTAAGTCAACTAAAACATTATCAAGATAGACCTTATCCCATTGTTTCCTAATCCTATTAGGATTCTTGGTCTTTCTTGAAATCTTACTTAGACTAGAGTTCCTACTTTGACTAATTTTTCTGTCCTTATCTTATCGTGTATTCTACAGCAGCTGGACTTTATTTTTGCTTTTCCTTCTAGGACTAGGACTCTCAATGCATATCCTTCTGCCCTTAGGATTCTCCTTGGCATGAATATCCTATTGCTACTAGAACTCATCATGCGTGTCCTGTTGCTGATAGAACTCTTCTTGGCATAGATGTCCTGTTGCTTCTGGAATTCTCCTTGACATGGATGTTCTGTTGCTGCTGGAACTCTACTTGGCGTAGTTGTCCTCCTACTGCTATTGGAGTTCTTCTTGATGTGATTATCTTCTTCTGCTGGAACTCCTGTTGGCGTGAATATCCTTCATTGATTAGAATTAAGTCAAATACTGGTTGGGCTTCACTGCCAGGCTGCACGCTTGCTGTTGCCATGCTTGTTTTGCGTATTTTCTGGCCCATGCTTTCCTTTGCTGCTCCATTTTCTGCCCATTTCCTTTCCTGCATACTTAGGTTCTCAAGAATTTAGCAGTGCGCAGGACAAACTTGCAGGAGAAACCAAAACATCCTCAAGGGTACGGCAGTGCACGGGATGAACTTTTGACAGTGACCAATGCATCCACATAGGTGCAGTAGAGGTGTCGGTCACTTTCGGCAATTCACAGGGCAAACATCCTGGAGCAACTGGAACCACCCCGCTGGCACAGTAGGAGCGTCAGGTGCATTCAATGGTGCTCATGACGAACCTCCTGGAGTGACAGGAACAACCTGTGGGCACGTGCGAGTTTTTCGGTGCATTTTTCTTTGCATGACAGAAACTTCCAAGAGCTACAGGAACATCCCTTCCGGTGTGCACGGGCTTCCGGTGCATTGGGCAATGGACGGGCCAAACTTCTTAGAGCAACTGAAACATCCCCGCCAGCATGGTAAAAGCTTCGTGCGCATTGTGCAGTGCGTGGGATGGACTTTCAAGATGACCAGAACATTCCAGCAGGCGAGGTAGAGGCATCTGGTGGGTTGGGCAGTGAGTGGGATGAACTTCTGAGAGCATCTAGAAATCCCCACGGGCGAGACAGAGATGTCAGATGTATTCGGCAATATGCGGGATGAACTTCCGAGAGCGACCGAAAAATCCCTGCAAGCGAGAAAGAGGCGTTGCATGCGTTCGGCAGCAAACGGGATGAACTTTTATGAGTGATTGAACATCCATGCAGGCACAGCAGGGGCATTCGATGTGTTAAGTAAAGCACAAGACGAACTTTGTGGAGCGACCGTAACAACCCCGCTAGCACAGTAGGAGCATCCAGCACGTTTGGCAGTTCACAGAATGAACTTTCTTGAGCAACAAGAACATCCCTGCAGATGTGCTAAACGCGTTGTGTTTGTTCGGTAGTGCACGGCATAAAATTCAAGGATCGACTAAAACATACCCTCGGCAGTGTCAGGCGCATTCAACAGTACACAGTATGAAGTTCTGGGAGCAACCGAAACATTCCTGTAGGTGCAGCAGATGGTTCGGGTACATTGGGCAGATGGTTCTATTTTTTGTTTCCTTGAGCTAGGCAAAGCAAGGACGCCTAGTTGCTATAGTTGCTGTTTTTGTTCTTGTTGAGGCAGGGAAGAGAGACAAAGAATAGCTAGGCCCTGCCCTCCCTGCCAAATCTTTCTAAATAACCACTATGAGAGTCACCGGTGTGAGTGCTATAGAATAAGAATAAACTATTGTGCATGAATAAGCTCTTTGCAAAGGAAGAGCTTCCTATTGGTTCAGTCAGGTAATCAGTAACCGTTGCTTCTCTTGTTGATTATGCGTGATCTAATGGAGGAAGAACCGCGACTATTGAATTTGCTGCTCTGGTTGCTATTCTGTTACCCGGTCTTGGTGGTTTAGTTATAAGGGGTGTGTAGTTGTAAACTATTTTTTCTCTCTGGGAATCATAGAAAGAATCTCTTGTCGGGTACAGCCGCGATTAGTTATGAATTAGCTTGGAGCTTTCTGCTTGTAGCTTCTAACTGCCAAAAGTTGAATGTAGGCAAGTTAGTAGGCGACTGGTGGTCGTAGAGAATTTCCTTCAGTAAGCTGTTTAGGGTAGTCCAGTTCCGTTCAAGTGCTCCTTTAAGCGGGAAACTCTAAAGTGAAGCAGGTTAGTTTGTTTTCATAGCCATAGCATAGTTTGTTGGGTGATTTATACGGCTTTTGTTGCTCTATGGTTAAGGAAATCAGAGTCAATTCTGTCTTTTCAGCACTTTTGAATGATTGTGTTTAACACCCTAATGATTCTGTGAAAGGGGATTCATATTACTGTTGAGCTGACTACACTCAGTTGTTGGTTAGTGGGTCCAGGTCAAGCGAGGAAAGAAAGAAGAGTTTTGGTACAACCAGACGAAATAATCACTGAGCCGTATCAGCCAGACTAAGCAAGAAGAGTGCCGAATTATCCGGGCACAAAAAGTATACCAACTGTAGATGCAATCTTAGATGCATTCTGGGATGAAGGAATAACCGATCTTCCCCACCTAGACTTTCACTCAATCGGTTTTTTCAAAAGAAAAAAGGAAAAGCACCTATCCAGGTCAAAAGAGGGAGGGTTAATCTGCCTCCAAAACCCTTAATTATCTTGTTGAGGAACGGGCTTGACTATATAATATAAGGCAGCCCCTGTTCCAGTATTGGAGGAAGCACATGGCTTGGAAAACTTGATAAGTAGGACAGCCAATCCTTAAGAAAGCTATCTCACCGAGGTTCGGTTAGTCAACTTAAGCTAAGCATTGTTCAAAATGAGGAGAAATAGCTTTTTAAATGAAAAATGTTAAAAAGAGGCAAATCAGATTTTTTTTATTTTTTAAAAAAGTAAGATCTAAATATTTTAGAAAATTATTGGTCTTTACCTACTTTAGTATATAAATAATAATAAAAGGGCTGATTTTTCGCTCTGTTGATTACTGAAGAAGGCTCTTGTCTCGATAAGTCTGTTCTAGGCACTTTGTCTTTCCACCTGATACCTTTATATATGGGTATCCAGCTCTCGATCGATTATGACTGCACATATCCCTACTTTCTTCGGTGCTAATACTTCCTCTTACTCTTGTGGGTAAAATTCTACTTGATTAGTCAAAACTTCTAGGTCTTAACTCATGGATCCTCTTCTTTTTAAGAGATAGGGGTTACATTTGCTATTCCCGTGGATTGCTCATGTTTCTTTAGCCCAATTACAATTAACATTAATTTGACTTAGTTTCCGCCCTTCCTTCATCTTCACCTTCTAATACTAATCTCTCTTTCTGAGGAAGACCAAGACCCTTCATCTTACCAGGGAGCTAGCCGCCGTGCTCTTGCTCGAGTGGTGACTTTTTTCGCGAGTGAAAAACGCGTATCTTCCTTGCTTTCAAAGTGACGGGTTTTGGCATTCAAAGTCAAAAACAGAAGAGCATTTATGGCACGCCCTAACAGTACTTGACTATGATTTTGAACCCATAAACTAGTGGTCCTTCCTAAGGCACAGTAACTTCTTATGGTCTTCTCTTTTGTGGCACAGTATCTATCCACTCTATGCTCCTGTCAGTTAGTAAAATCGACTTGATCAATGCCAATCGATATTGAAGAGCTACTACGTTATCATCTGTACTTCTCTTGCTTCTTCACTTCTTAAATCAGCCTTTGTAGGTTGGGTTTGCTTTCTTTCAGCTGGGGACCAACAAGTGAGCTTATGCGGCTGGCAACTGAGATGCTTTCTAGTATGGGTTTCAATCGACTAGACAACTTTACCCTTTGCCCACCAAGGGTACTGGTACACTAGCACTAGTAGCAAGGCATATCACTTAAGAGAAAGAAAGATAGATAACAGTTATCATTCTACTAATGTATAAGCATACACCACTTTTCGTTCAAGCGCTTATTCCGCTCCTTGATCGACGACGCTTTTGAAAGCGTACCTCCTTCCTTGCCCTAGGCTTTCTCACCCCTTCTGGATCGGCCGAACTACGATCGTCTCTTTTTGGCAGCTCTACCTGACTCTCTAAGCTCTACGCTCTACCACTGACTGTAGTTCTCCTTGAAGGAACCCCTATGGCGACTGTTGACTATGTACTAAAGAACCAATGCTTTGTCGTGTGAACTCATAACTATAGTATAGCGTACATCTTAAAAATAGTCGACTATGCTCCACGTTAAACTAATAATTACTACTTGTTACTATACTAGTATACTTTACCATCCCCTCCTCTAGAGGACCCATTATGTATTTCACCCCAAAGTAATATTTCTTTGTTGCCGACCCAATTTTCTAAACTCCCCCCAAGAAATGCACTTTGAATGACCATACCTTGCCAAACGGATTGTTGACAATGTCAACCAATGATTGGAGTTTGCTTTTAAAAAAGCCCTAGGCTAAAGGTTTAAGCTGTCATAAGGTGCAGTTGGCAATTACAAGTCCATTAGGCACACGTACTAGCCTTCTCTTATGTTATGCAATAATAGAGAGTCAAGCCTTTGACCTGAAAGGCTTCTATAAAGGGGAGCCCTCCGCTTACAAAGAAATTCAAAGAAACCACTACCAACAGACAACAGTAGAATGGTTGTAGATAGACTCTTTATGCCACCTAGCATAGTCAATTAAAGGATCTGCTTCACCCTATCTCTCTCCAAAGCCTCTCCCCAATAGTGCCTTTGCAGCTCTATGACACAGGGTTATGGTTTTTATCCTATCTTCCTTTGACTATCTTACTCTAACTAGCCTAGCCGGAATATTTATTTAAATAAGACTAACGACCTAGCTAGTTGCACTGCTCCCTTTCTTATAATGCTTCTAGATAAAAACTCTAATTGGCAAGCGCCGAACCATACATAAAGTTGGAAGCCATTCCTAAAGCACAAGTGAGTTCCCCCAAGCGAGCTTACTAGGGTAAACTAGCACAAACAAATGAACAGACCCTTACATCTGCAAGGTGGGACAGATTCTGACTTTAAGAAGGTATGCTAAAGTGAGTAAAGAATAGATCTGACTTTTTGGTAGGTTTAGTAAGAGTAGAGGAGTTCAGATAAATGGACTAGAAAGAGAGAGAGTTTCTAATCCAACAACGAGCGAGACTACCAGCCCTGAAGAAAACATTAGAGCTCAAGGAACTGACTTGAACCGAGGAGAATGCACACAAACTACATAAAAAGTGTTAGTCAGAAAGCTAAAGCGATGCACCAATTGAGGCTAAAGCGCCCGAAGCTTTTACTAGTTAGTGGGCTCCACAACATGGGATGTCTAAAAGGTTGGGTATGTTAGAGGCTGGGGCGCTTCTTGGTTGCCGGCCAAACAAGAATGCCAATCAAGAAAATGTCGTGGTGGCTCTTAACGAACAAGACGAAGAGAGAAAGGGCATTACCTATCGACGACCTGGGGGGTGCTAATGAACTAGATGAGGAAGAATGTCACTAAACCAATGATGCGAAGGTGCAGAGATCTAAAAGCTATGGTCAGATAAAAGACTATAATGGATGGCAAACAAACGAAACTACGAGAAAAATCACAAAGAAAGGTATAGATCCATCGACAGGTATAAATCAGCGATCAGAGTAACGAGGAGGGAGGGGACAAAGTGAGAACGTCTTTTTTGCTTTTGAGTGCTTTCAGGGGTGAGCTACGATACAGATTCTGTTTCAAAGCTTTTGGTTGAACCACTCCATCAACTGCTTCATAATTTTGCCAGTTCTAAGGGCGACATAAAATAAGGTGCATGTACAGGGGGCTTGGAACCAGGGATTATATTGATCTTGTGATCAATGGCTAGTGACGGGGAAGTTTCTTTTAGAGTTTTGATAGCATTACATCTGTTAGCTCTTTGAGAATCTCTTTGTCCGAAATTTCCACCTTGTGGTCAGGTTTGACCTCAATCAAAGCCAAATGGTAAGTTACAGTACCCTTCTTCAAACCATACATACCATGCCTTTGCTTACCTACCTTTGTCTGGTAGGCTGCATCCGGGTACAAGTTACCTCTCATCCGCGATCAACATCCCACCAAGGCATGGCGTCAATGCCACTTTGCAGCCACAAAAAAGTCATTGCCCGATATGACATCGAATCATCTAATGGCACTACCATTAGATTCCACTGATTGCTCCAAGCACCAATGCTCATGTGCGCACGATAGGCCATACCCAGCACTGTTTGGGCTGCGAAATTGACATCCTTAATCTTGCTTGGATTCTTACCTACTGGGGGTCTGCACCATCCGTTCAGCCATAAAATTATGCGTGGTACCGGTGTCAACCATAGCCAACATATCATTCCCATTAAGCAAAACCTTAATGTACAAAATGACAAGAGGACTCCATATGGATGGCATTCAATAATTGCAGAGGATTGACTCGTGTTGGGCTCTCAGAGTTAGATTCCACTTCCTTTGCTTTACTCATTCGGCAACTAAGGCACTTAGCTTCTCTTGCTTTGGACTGTCTTTTACCTGATGGAGACCATTGCAAATGAAAGAGCCAAAGTTTGTTGTCTTTCCCTTGCTCTGTTGGCCATCCACTTCAGGCTTGCTTTGCCACCATCTTTCTCTTTCTTGCTGCTCTTTTCTTCCCTCTTCTTATTCATTTGGGCTTATTGGCATTAGATTCAGAAGACTTCCCAAGCTTATAATCAACCAAACTATCTGCAGCATCCATGGCAGAGGGTAAAATCCTTCACACCCTGCCTCCTTAGTTCCATCTATGCCCACAATTGGAGACCTGACATGAAATTGAAGAGCTTGTCCTCCTCGGACATATTACATTCTTGATGTCAAGCATCGAGGAACTGAATTCTTTCACATATTCCCTCACCGTGCTAGTATGATTCAATTTCTTAAGTGAGTCTCTTGCAACCCATGCTGTCTTGCAAGGAAGGAACTAATCCTTCACTTCTCTTATTTTATTGGTTGCTTCTTTCCTTTCTCCTTTTCTTGCTTACTTGATGGATCAAGCTTTCAAGTGGTATTCAGAACAGGATAGTTCTTGATGGGCACCGGGTAAGCTATCTATTGGAACATAATGAAAGGGCTTCAAAGGCAGCTTCTTAGAGCATGGATCGGACCTCGAGCTTGTTCTATTAGAATTTCATGAAAGGGCTTATTGGAATGCTTATCACATTGACCCACAAAATTGAACGAAGACAAAGGCACATGGAACTAAGCTAAGAAGGAGTCTCGACTGATCGCTTTGAGATTTCATCAAGAGTCCAGCTCGCACTTAGATAATCAGCAGCTGACCTACTCAAGATCCCCTCTTTCTGTGAAATCCCCATGATGAACAACAAACAATAGAGGAGTACACATTCTAATGTATCTGTGCTACTCTTCCAATCTTTAGATTGAGAGCCCCGCCTTGATTCTGAACAATTCAGAAAGCACTGGATTGGCGGATGTCTTCTCATGAAATCGATTCTGTTTCAAAGCTGGACTCAGGCCTCCTAGTCCTTTCCGATCAAAGGTTGCTTGCTATGGAAGGAAGTTACAGCTCTAGACCCTTTGCTTCGGTTCGAAGGAACGGTTTCAAGAATGAGTTAATAAGGGTCGGGCTCAATGTATCCTAGTCCCTTCGTGGGGTCAGTTAACCCGCCACAATAGCTGGAGATTCAAATAAAGCACTTTCGAGTTTGTGCTAAGATAGATGCAACTGATTACCTTGAGTTTGCTTCCTCTACTTCGCCAATTGATCCACTCGGGCCTTAGCCTTCTCCCTCTCTAGAACCATTCGATGCACCCAAGAAGATTCAAAGTTGATGATGCAGGTGCAGTCCATTTCCATGGAATGGATTAACCCACTCGGAAAGACAAATCGGAAGCTTTAGATGATGTTAGCCCTCTTCTTCCTCTTTGTTGTTGTTTAGCACAAGAACAAAGTAATATGAACTGGCAAAGAAAAAAAAAGAGAGAGAGAGAGCAATTGTTTTTTGAAAGTCTCTCTAAAATTTTTATTCATTGTATTGCTCTTTGTATAGAGTTGAAACATAATAAAAGATAAGTGATAAACCTAAATTAAAGATAATGATAAGCCTAAATCAAAGATAAAATTTAAATAACAGAAAATAGCATAAAATTCTCCTAAAAAACTGGTCAAAGAAAACATGCTGCTAATGCAGTTTTGAATACTTCAACTACAAATCTAAAAACATGTTTTGAACTTCCAACATTAATTCAATGTACGCAGCCAACTCTACTATCCATATCAGCAGCCATATCAGCAACTCTGCAGCTACTAATGCACACATTCAACACTCCTCCTTGCATCAGTAGGTAAAGATTCCGAGTTTCTCTCTTAAAAACTCAAATCTGCTTCTAGGAAGAGCTTTAGTGAAGATATCTGCTAGTTGATTTTCAGTCTTGCAATACTTCAAACATACTGCATCATTCTTTTAAACATCTCTGAGAAAGAATAATTTTATACTGAAATGCTTAGTTTTTCCATGAAAAACTAGATTATTGGAAATGGCTATGGCTGCATGATTGTCTACCATCACCTCTGTACTCATATTTTGTTCCAAGTTCAAATCAGTTAGAACTTTTCTTAGCCATAAAGCTTGATTAACAGCTACTGTGTTGCTATAAACTCTGCTTCAGCTGTTGATTGCGTAACTATTTCCTGTTTTTTTGAACACCAAGTGAATACTCTTGATCCAATGCTGAAACAATAACCTGAGGTACTTTTCATATCATCTAAGGATCCTGCCCAATCACTGTCAGAGTAACCTTGTAGCTTGAAATTTTGTGATGAACAAAATTTGATGCCATAACTTAAGGTCCCCTTGACATATCTTAGAACTCTTTTTGCTGCTTTAAAATGAAATTCATTTGCACAATTCATAAATCTTGAAAGTACACTTACAGCATACAAAATATTTGGTCTTGTTGCTATGAGATACATCAAGCAGCCAACTAAGCTTCTGTAGAATGTTTCATCCACTTTTTCTACTCCATCATCCTTGCGCAGTTTATCTTTTTGACACATAGGAGTGCTCATGCTTTTACAGTTCTCCATGTTGAATTTTTTTAGGATCTCTTTTGCATACTTCTTTTGATAAATGAAGATCTCATTCTTTTTTTGCTTAATCTCCATTCCAAGGAAGTGTGACATTTCTCCCAAGTTTGTCATCTCAAAAACTTGCATCATATCTTCTTTGAACTGCTGAATAAGTTCAATATTGCTGCCTGTAACCAAGAGATCATCAACATACAAGGAGATCACAATAAAGTTAGCTTGATACACCTTTGATATACAAAGTGGATTCACTAAGACTTTTAACAAAGCCTAATTTCAATAAGTATTCATCAATTCTGCTGTACCAAGCTCTTGGAGCTTGTTTTAAACCATACAAAGCCTTCTTTAGTAAATAGACCTTGTCTTCATGCTCCTTCACAATAAAACATTCAGGCTGCTCAATATAGATTTCTTCTTCCAAAAATCCATTTAAAAATGCTGACTTGACATCAAGTTGGTAGATTTTCCACCCTTTCTATGCTGCAATAGCTAACAGCAATCTAATAGTGTCTAGCCTTGCAACAGGAGCAAATGTATCAAAGAAATCAACTCCAGAAATTTGAGCATACCCTTTTACCACTAACCTTGCTTTATGCCTGTTGATTGAGCCATCTGCATTTAGTTTTGTTCTAAACACACATTTGACTCCAATCACCTTTTTGTGTTTAGTTCTTTCAACTAGTTCCCAAGTTTGATTTTTTTTAATCATGGAGAGCTCCTCTTGCATTGCATCTCTCCACTTGGGATCTTTTTCTGCTTCCCAATACCCTGCTGGTTCAAGAACAGCAACATTGCATTTTTGATAAATATCAGAAAGCAATCTAGTGCCTCTTACAGGAGGTTCATCAAATAACTCATTTTGATTTTGCAAAGGATCAGTAATCAGCTGCTTTTCTACAATATTCCAGCTCCATTGTTCATTCTCCATGAAGTGAACATCCCTGCTTATTAGAATTTTCCTTGTGTGAGGTTGAAAAACTCTGTATGCCTTAGATATTGAGCTATATCCCACAAAAATACCGGGTTCAGCTTTTTTGTCTAGCTTGTCTCTTTTAATCTGTGGCACATAAGTAAAACACAAGCATCCAAACACTTTAAAATTTTTCAAAGAGGGCTTATAACCATACCAGGCCTCAAAAGGAGTCTTCCCATCTACTGCTTTGGTGGGAAGTCTATTAAGCAAAAATACTGCAGTGTTTGCAGCCTCTGCCCAATATTCTTTAAACAACCCTTTCTCGTAAAGCATGCATCTAACCATTTCCATTATTGTTCTATTCTTTCTTTCACTGACTCCATTCTGTTGTGGAGTGTATGGAGTTGTAAGTTGATGCTCAATGCTTGCTTCCTCACAAAACAAATTGAATTTTTCTGAGGTGTACTCCTTGCCATTGTCAGACCTCAGAACTTGGATCTTACAGCCACTTTGGTTCTCAATCCATTTCTTGAATCGCCAAAACACACTTGCGACCTCTGACTTGAACCTGAGGAAATAAATCCAACATATTCTAGTGAAATCATCTATAAAGACAATGTAATATTTACTTCCTTTGAGTGAAGAAATTCTTTGAGGTCCTGCCACATCTGTGTGAATCAGTTGCAGCCTTTGAGTTGCTCTCCAAGCTGCTTGTTTGAAGGGTAATCTTGCCTGCTTGTCGTATTGACAAACTCTGCAGCTTGGTAATTCAGTCTCGAGGTGAGGTAAGCCTTGAACTAACTCCTTCCTTTGCATCTTCAGTACTGCAGCATGATGAAAATAGCCTAGCCTTTTATGCCAAATCTCTGTATTGCTTACTGTAATGGGATAAGCTGCCTGTTCCTCCTTCATTAGATCAAGTGAGAAACTTTTGCCTCTCATTTTAATCTTGAAAACTTCTTTATCATTTGCATCTTTGATTAAACATTGTTTATTTTCAAAGATGACTTTAAATCCCTTTTCAATTAATTGTCCCACACTTAGCAAATTTTGGTTAATATTAGGTACATACAAAACATCAGTAATTAATTTTGTACCTGTGCAACTTTCAATGGCTACAGTTCCCTTTCCTTTGACAGGAATGAGCTCACCATTGCCAATTCTGACTTTTGATACCTCTGATCTGTCTAGCTCTTTGAAAAGCTCTTGATCATAGGTCATGTGATTGGTACAACCACTATCCATTAGCCAACATTCACTTGAGTTACTGCCTGTAAAACAAGTTGCTACAAATAGCTGCTCTTCCTCTTCATGTTGATCTGCAACTTGAGCCTCATTTTTCTGCTGAAAATTACTTTTACAGATTCTCTCATGATGTCCCAGCTTGTTGCACTTATCACACTTGACATCAGGTCTTTTCCAACACTTGAAAGGAGGATGACCCTTTTTGCCACAATGCTTACAAGGAGGAAATTTTTTATTTTTTCCTCCATTATTGTTGATGGTGTCAGCAGTTGCTTTTGGTGTGCTGCAATTCTTTTGTTTGTTTTTATTTTTCTTGCCTTTTTCTCCTTGGTTGATTTGTAATTTAGCTTGCAATGCTCCTTCCACAGAACCTTCAGCCCTTATTATTCTTCTTTGTTCTTGAGCCTGCAAAGCATTTAGAAGTTCTGCCAAGGTAATTCTTGACAGATCTTTAGTATTCTCCAAGGAAGAAATAGTAGCTTCAAATCTTTCAGGAATAGTTACAAGTATTTTTTGTACTATTCTAGAATCAGAAAACTCAGAACCAAGTAATCTTACTTTGTTAACAATGCTAAGAAGTTTATTAGCATATTCCCTGATTGTGTCTGACTCTTTCATTTTCTGCATCTCAAATTCTCTTACCAAATTCAACACTTGCATTCCCTTGATCCTTTCATCTCCTTCGTATTCATTCTTGAGAAAATTCCAGATGTCAAATGCTGATTTCATGGTCATAATTCTGGTAAAAATTGCTAGTGAGACAGCAGCAAACAAAGTAGCTCTTGCCTTTGACTTTCTTGCTTTCTTCTCCTTATGATTTTTGAGTTGAGCCAATGTTGGATTGTCTGACAATGGAAGAACTTCGTAGTCTTCCTCAATAGCTTCCCAAAGATCATTTGCCTCTAGGTGTGCCTCCATTCTGACTGCCCAAACATGATAATTATCACCATTAAACACAAGTGGTGCTAGTGCTGTGAAAGGTGTTTCAAAATCCATATATTGAATGGATTAAAACAAAGTGTTTAGGTCTTTAATGGGATACACTTGGTTCACTCACAAGTCCCTTTAAGAAGAGAGCTCTGATACCAAACTGTTGTTGTTTAGCACAAGAATAAATTAATATGAACTGGCAAAGAGAAAAAAGAGAGAGAGAGAGAGCAATTGTTTTCTGAAAGTCTCTCTAAAATTTTTATTCATTGTATTGCTCTTTATATAGAGTTGAAACATAATAAAGGATAAGTGATAAGCCTAAATTAAAGATAATGATAAGCCTAAATCAAAGATAAGATTTAAATAACAGAAAATAGCATAAAATTCTCCTAAAAAACTGGTCAAAGAAAACATGCTGCTAATGCAGCTTTGAATACTTCAACTACAAATCTAAAAACATGTTTTGAACTTCCAGCATTAATTCCATGTATGCAGCCAACTCTGCTATCCATATCAGCAGCCATATCAGCAACTCTGCAGCTACTGATGCACACATTCAACACTCTTGTTCAGTTCCATTAAGTAGAGTAGAAGGTTGCCTGCCACTTTTAATAGAACTTTTGTTTTTTGACCTTATAGATATGGGAAGGGCTCTTTATAGCAGTTTGGCAGCCAAGTGATCAATGCGGAGGCAGCAATCCCAGCAAGCAATAGGATAAATGGGCCAAAACCATGACGTGATCTTTATCTATCTTAACCCCTGTCACACCCCTCTATTTGGTGAAGAAACCTCACTTCTACCATTTAACATTAGGAGAGGAAGTATCTTCCATTGATCCTTCAACCGAACGAAAAGGAATGGCTGATAAGAGATAGCCAAAACGAAAGAGAACGACCCAACTCCAGCCTCCGATCCTCCCATCCGAACCAAGCCGGGTTTGCTTTTTAGGTCTTTCACTGAACCACCAATGTCTCCTAATGCTAACGCAGTGTCAAGGACGCAACGGTTGGTCGTTTGATAGCCCCCACTCTCTTTTCTTTGAGAAATGATGCGCGCTACACCGCTAGCCTTCTTCGTACAACCATCGGAATATCAACTTACCAGGGCAGATGCCCCTTTCTTCTTCTAAGCTTAATAAGATTCTTGATTTGGAACTACAGCCTTAGAAAAAAAAAGTGGAGACTTCAGACTTTGGATTAGAACAAGAAACTACGTCCCCATCGGCTTTAGGAAGGGCCTTAGCCTTAGCTCCAAGATCTCAGTTTCAAGTTCTCACTAGGAGCTGATTGCTCTTATGGATAAACCGATGGAACATAGTAGTTAATTTCTCTCTCCTGATCTAGTTTCGGTTAAGTACTCTGTCCATCCATCAAGTTAGGTTTCGACCTAAACATGTAAGGGGTTCCTTGTAGGGTAAGCAAACCATGCCTCGCTGCATTGATTTGTTCTATTCATTCTCAGAACAATCTCCAGAAAGACTTCACACCAACCAAATAGGAAGCTTAATCCAATTCTCATTCGGAACGGGCTTGAGAGCTTCAATTAGACTTAGGGAGCAAGGAAAGCAATAGAAAGAGTGAACTTGCCCAACGAGGGCCTTCCGAGACCAATGCTATCAATAAGAAGTCGAGACTATTTCCACTCCCCTGAGCTCGAGGAAATTTAACCTTGGGTACGAGCGATAGACATTCAATTCACGTGCATCCAACCCCTGTCAAATTAGCATGAACCCTTTTTTAGCTCTACAAGGCTCGAAAAAAATGACTTTTTTTTATCTCCCCCAGGAATTTTGGCATAAACCTGATTTACCTTTTATGACGGCCAATTCAATCGTACAAATTGAAGAAACCGCGTGTTTTGGGCTTACATGCTTCTTTCCTTCCTAGCCGTCCATTCCAATTAACTAGGTTTTATCCCACTCAGGAAAATTGGCTTACTTTTAGGCATAGCCCATGGTGGAACTTGAATCCAAATCTCTGGAACCAAAGCTAAAAGAAAGAGAACCACGTAAACAATTTGAACAAGAGCTGAAACACATGAAAGCTAGTTGAATCTCCTTAGCTACTTTTATAGCCTTGTCCCTTCCCTCATGGTAGGCTTCTAACGACCCAAAGTTTATTGAATTACCTAACGGTCAACTCCCTTTCAAGAATCTAGTCAAGCAGAATCCCAATCAAACTTTCTTCTATTCGTATCTTAGCAAAAGGAGGAGATTTCCTAGTTCCATTAATAAGTAGATTGTCGGGCCGGGTGTGAACTCTTCTATATGATACTGATAACACCAAAGCAAGGAAAGAAGGCATTCGACTTCAAGTAGAAGAAAAAAGGCCGGTTCCTCAATCTGAATCGATTAAGGCATCCAGAAAGTAGTAAGCAGCTCTTCTAGCAACCCTATGAAAGTAAGGTGAAGCTTACGCTAGCTAGTTTCCATTCCTTCTTACTTCTTTTTGGCTCTTTTTTAGGAAATCTCTCATAGGGGACAAGAGCATGACTTAAGAAGGGCTAAACGAAAGCCAAACAAGCTAATAAGGTCCACTTGACAACTCCTACGTGGCTAGTGGTAATAGCCTACAATAAATGATTGGAAGATTGGGGCTTGCCTTTTCTTTTAGGAAAGAGACTACTATTTTGAAACTGTAAGTTTCTTATGAGGCTTACTTGGCCGTAGTTCCATTTGCATCCCCTGTTAGTGTGTTTAATGCTTTTGACATCAATCTTGGATTAGTATTGGTCTGCTCCCCTTTACTCAATTCAATCTGGTTGAGAATGGCTAGTCGAGCTGTAAACTGCTAGCTTTTGGCTTCAAAGCTAGGTTAGTGATCCTACTCCCTTTTTCTCTGATAGAGATGTTGGCCTGCCGATTGGTGATCCAAGTGCTTATGCTCCTCCATTTCGTTTGCTTCTTTCAGTCTACTCTCTTGCTTCGATCAGAATGAGTAGGCTAACAACCACTAACTATCCTATCTCGCTCTTTCCCATATACGAATTACAGAAGCCAGTCCAACTAGGGATGCGTATGGAAAAGAATTCACTAAAGTAGTGGGCCGGGTAGATGTTGCTTTTCCAGCTGACTATTAGGTTGTTTGGGTAAGGGCAATCATCCGTAGTGTGTCGTGCCTAATTGGCAAGAGACATGGCCCTTGCGTTTGATCTTTCATTGTTGGTTGGCCTACTTGAATCAGTAACTGAGGATCAAATAGGCCTCTCTCACTTGACCGAGTGTAGGTTGGAAGTAAAGAGCGAATTTTTATCAAAAATATTCGGCTTGAATGTAGGAACTTATTAAAGGGAATATGAATAAAATGAACTCTTCCTACTTTAAGTTAGAAAGGCGATTCGATCTCCTTCATGCTTAGTTTGCTTTCTTAATCTAGATATGGTTGGTATGCATTGATTGTTAGTTAGCTGAGCTAGGTAATCCTAAAAGATAGGAAGATGTGGATAAAATAATAGACTGATCTAAAGGCCATACGAATCTACCCAGTGACGAGTAGACTCCCATCAACCTGTCTCTTCTACCTATTACTATTTGATTTGATAGGCCCGCCTTCTGAACTGGCTATAGTTTCTACCTGACCTTATGCAACTCTCTCTAAATAGAGTTTCCAAAGTCAAGCGTAACCTTTTCTTTGCTTTGAGCAAAGCCTATCTGTAAATGCCTCATACTTTTTCGGATTAGAATCCCTACGATAAGGGAGAGTCACCCTTTCTGAATCTTGATGGTTAATTTAGTTCTGTAAAGCTCTAATACTAACTTGACTATCCGCCTTGACTATTCGCTGCTACTGACTCATGAGAAAGGGCGATAGCTAGTTCAAACAAAATTTGAGACTGATCTAGGGCTGCCTACTAAAAAGAAGGTCTCATCCTCACTTCAATCGTAACCTTCTCTTAGAGATTTTTTGATGACAACAATTCTTTATTCTTACTTACTTTTAAGTATACTTTTCATTTAGCTCGAACTGTAGACATTGGAGTCCTAATACGAAAGAGTTGACTAGATGTTGATCTTTCGTAATCTATTGGACTTATGAATTGACTACTTTGGGTGCTTCGTTTTATGTGTTGTTTGTACATAACATAGTCTAGCCTATTCTATTCCATTCCTTTTGGGCTTGAGGCTCATCTCATGATTTTCGTCTTGTCTGATTGGTTTTTTCTTGGTATGCTCCCTTCGTTAAAGAAGTCCTCTATCTGTACACTAACCTAGGAGACTTTTACCTTGTTTTTCCATTAATGCTTCTAAGCCGCTTTTAATTGGCCTGTGCCGATTGATGAACAATCAATCTAGGCGTCACATCAGCCAAGGAAACAGACTTACTGATATCATCAAATAGAGTATTAAAGGCTTATTCTACTCTAATGGCAGGTTTCTCTCTGAAGTTCATTCCACCCCCATAAATGGCTAGCAACAGGTTTTCCCAAAAGGACCTTCTCTTCTGGTTAATCCTATAAATCGATAATCGAATACCTCGGTGGTCTCATGAATCAACTTCGTTCGTCTACGCAAACTACAGAGCAAACAAAGGATGATGTTTCATAGTGTCGATAGGAACCAAGGAGATGAAAGAGACTTTAGCTGAAAGTGAAGGAGATGAAAGCTAATTTACCTAGGGGAAGGTGGTGCCAACATAAGTGGGTCAGAGCTTACATTCAGGCCCACCTAGTGCAAACTAAACTAAGAAACAAACACAAAGATGGCTCGACTAGACCCCGGAGCATCTGAGCTAGTTTCAACAATATATCAAGTTGAATAATCAGCAAGGGATTCTCTTTCTTCTGTTTCTAAAGAGGCAGCCTCTATTGCGGATTCTAACTCCACCTCCGGAATCTTACTTTGGGCCAGTTGCTTTGTTGCTTCTATCCTTTATTTTTATAGTCGAGTTGCTTTCGTATATAACACCAAAACTAAACTACTTGAATTTTGGCTCGAGCATAAAAGGCTCCCTTGAACATGAGCCCCGTCGAGCTTAGTCAAAGGAAGGGCCCTACTCATAAGCAACTAATTTGTGTCAAGTTCGTGTAGTATAATTCTATTCTGTCACACTTGGCTACTTCATCTCCTTAAGGTTCGGCTAAAGAGAGTTAACTTAGTGGCGAGTCAGCAAATCGGGGGCTACATCGGTAAACCATTTCCTAAACTTTATAACTCAAATTTTGATTCAACTAGATCTACCATTCCACTCGCTTTATTGCATCTGTTCCAACATCCTTTGCTAAAATGAAGTGGCTTTGAAGCCTAAATACAAGGAGTTCTCGATTTACTAAGCATGGAACGACTTACTGCTACCAGAAGAACGCCGTTTACTATGACCACCGACAACCAACCCTTTAGTACCGACCCTTCTTCCTTTTGTTGGATTTTCTGCATGTCCTATCTCTAGGTGAGACCCTTGTTGGTGCATAGCGAAATCAATAAGCACTACCTTCAAGGCTCATGGAAAAGTGCTCTCTGGGATAAACCTTAGAATCTTTCTTTGAGGGGCTAGAATCTTAAAAGTCAACAAGATAATCAAACTTGTAAACAAAAGAAAAGTAGTCTGCCAGCATTGCATCAACAATGAGCATTTGAAGAAGGTTAAGAAGCAAAAGAGGTGGACTCTGAAGGTTGCTTAGCAGTAGAAGCTAAAGGAGAAGAGGAAAGCCATGGGTTCTGGTAACTAGGTTCCAAATCCTTAGAATCAGTAGTAGTAGAAAGTGGACTTGGTCCTCGAAGCTAGACAATGGAAAAGAAGGCTTAGACGTGCATTAGAAACACTCGATTAATAAGAAGATTAGATTGCTTGGGAGATGTAGCCAAAGAGTTGTGGATTTGAGTTATTGCTTGAATAAATTAGTATTAACAAATGTCGCTAAGGGGCTTGGTTCTGCCTTCGCCGGAGCTAGGTGAGCAGAATCGAGAAATGTAGATAGGAAGTCTAAGAAAGGCTAGTACTTTCGTTCCTCTCTTTAAAGGTGACTCAAGGGAGGCTTACTAGACATTTTCTTTGATATCTACTACTTTCCTTTTATCTACTTTAGTTCAAAGGTCACTCTAAGGAGTAAGAACATACTCTTACTACTTAAGAAGAAAGATAACCATTGATTGAAACTGGGCCAATTAGGATCAAACTAGCACAGATGGATTTGTTCAGGCTCTTACTGTGCAAAAGGAACTTAGCCAACGAGGTCTGGCTCTATGAGCTCCTGGGCAAAGGTTTCTCATTCAACTAACACACATGAGGAAAGATAGATTAGATTTGATCTTTATCTTAAAAAAAGTGATTGCCCTGACCATTACAGTACAGAAGAAAGAAGAGTTAAAGCTAACAAGGTCGAGAGACCTAGACTTTCTTACTTCAAGACCCCCTTCAAACCAATCAATTTTCACAAGTCTCTCATCAACACTTTCCAAACTAACACCCTCTCAGGTAGATTTTGAGGACAAAACAATTGGAGAATTGCTAGACATACTCCGTTGAGTAGCACAAGGTAGAGGACAACCACTCTTTACAAGGTGTTGATAAAGCGTCGCACACTGCTATACTTGATTGCTTAATTCCCTCTCCTGACCGGAACTTAGATGAGTCAATTGGCTTAGTTTCGAGCTGGTCTATCCTCCTAAGACTTCTTTATTTGTCAATATCTACACCTCGTGACTTTCTTGACTTTCTTGCTCAGAAGAGATTGCCAGTGGAGCCCCAAAAGTTGCTATGAAAGGGCAGCATGGCAAACTTTTTTGGATGGCCTTATAGTTTGGTTAAGCCGAGAAGTAAAGATGAGTGATCCAAACTCTCGCACTCAGTGCATTCGGTTGGCAAGACTCATCAATGATGGGAGAAGCATCACCCGCAGCACAACCAAGGTCATCAAACCCTCAGACAACCTAGGTAAGGCATCCTCATCAAGTAAGATAGTACCCTTAAAAACAAAAGACCCTCTTAAACTATCAACCAAAGAGATCAATAGAAGAATCGAAAGAGGCTTATGTTTTAGGTGCAATGATAAGTGGCAAGTTGGCCACAAGTGCAAGAAAGGGTTGTTTAACATCATTGAAATGGTAAGTGATGAAGAACACGAGGAAAGCAGTGAGGAAGATTAAGAAAGCCACATGGATAGTGAGGAGGAAGCAGAGGTAGAACACTCCCCGGATCATGTGAAAGAAGCCAAAATCAACTTGCATGCAGTAGGGGCAACCACCAAGCCTACTGCCATGAGATTGTTTGCAACCATTAAGGGGAAGAATGTTTTGGTGTTGATTGATAGTGGAGCTCACCCATAACTTCATCAACATAAAACTGGTCAAAACACTCCAAGTAAGAGTGGCAAGCAGACAAAAGCTCAAGTGCGCGCAAGTTATCAAGGCAGTAGCAATGAAGATTCAAGGAGTCAAGATAAAGGCAGAACTGCATGTGTTAGCCTTGGCAAGTCTTGATGTGGTTTTAGGCAATGCTTGGCTTAAAACCATAGGCAAGATAATGTTCAACTATGAATCCATGGCCATGCACTTCTAATGGAAGGGAAAGGACTGCACATGGAAGGCATCCACCACCAATGCAGTGCATCATTGTGAGGTAAGTACCCTTGAATGACTATACAGAAAAAGGGCACAATGTTTTGCAGTTCTCTTGGCCACAAAGGAGGAAAACACAGCCAAACATCATGAAAGGCAGAACATGCATGAAGACACACCATTGGCAGTAAGGAACCTATTAGAGTAGTTCGGAGATGTCTTAGGAGAGCCACAAGAGCTACCACCCTCAAGACATTATGACCATGCCATCCCATTAATTGATGATACCAAGGCAATTAATGTAGCACCTTACCAGTATGCACACTTCCAAAAGAACGAGATCGAAAGACAAGTGGAAGAGATGCTACAGCAAGGTATTATCTGACCTAGCACCTCCCCTTTTTCTTCTCCCTGTTCTACTTGTTAGAAAGAAAGACAAAACTTGGAGGTTTTGCACCGATTATCGGGCACTCAACCAAGTGACTGTCAAAGGATCGTTTCCTGATCCCAGCAATCAATGATATGCTGGATGAGTTACATGGAACGAAGTTGTTTTACCAAGCTGGATCTCAATGAGATATCATCAAATATACAAATATGCATGAAAAAGGAGGATATGTAGAAGACAGCATTTTGGACTCATAGTGGACACTACGAGTACCTAGTCATGCCCTTCGGACTATGCAACACCCACCACCTTTCAAGTAGCCATGAACGACATCTTTAGACCCTATTTGCACAGGTTTGTATTAGTTTTCTTTGATGACATTTTGATCTATTCTAGGAACCATGATGATCATATAGAACACTTAGCAAAAGTGCTAGAGGTGTTAAGAAGAAATCACTTTGTTATCAAGCCATCCAAGTGCACGTTCATGCAAGAGGAGCTTGAATACCTCGATCACATCATATCTGGAGACAGAGTGAAGGTAGACCAATAAAAGATAGGAGCTATATGAACAAGGTCGACTCCTAAGAATGTCACAGAACTTAAAGGATTTCTAGGTTTGACGAGCATTACACCGATTTGTTTGCAAATACAGCACCATAGCAAAACCATTGACTGATTTGCTGAAGAAGGATGGATTCCTATGGACAGAGAAGAGTGAAGACACATTCAAGTTGTTAAAGCAAGCCATGTGTGAGACCCCGGTGTTAGCACTGCTCAACTTCAACCAAACCTTTGAGCTTCACACTGACACATGTCAAGATGGAATAGGTGCTGTCCTGAGTCAAGCCGGAAGACCTATTGCATACATGAGCAAAGTCTTAGGGCCCATGAAAAAGGAATGGTCAGTATATGCCAAGGAGATGTTGGCCATCATCCATGCAGTCAAGGTATGGCGACCTTACCTTCTTGGGAGGAAATTCCTAATCATTACAGATCAAAAACCCTTGAGAAGCCTCATAGAGCAGAAAATTACCACACCAGAGCAGCAAAAGTTTCTTGTCAAGTTGCTAGGATACGAGTATGAAATAATCAACAAACCTGGCAAGGAAAACAAGGTGGCAGACACATTGTCCAGAAGCAATGGAGGTCAAGCGTTGTGGACAGCATGTGAGCCTAATGACACATGCCTCACTGCCATTAGAGGAATAGAATGGAATGTATGGACAGAAATCAAAGAGGCAATAGAGATTGACCCCCAAAGCCAAGAGCTCACTGAGAATATCCAGAATTTCCACCCTAATTTAGTAAATTCATGCTTAAAATCAAGAAACTAGTCCGAGAATGTGATGTTTTTCAGTGCGCCAAACCAGAAGGTGGCAAGACCAAGGGGTTGTTACAGCCTTTGCCAGTACCAGGACAGGTTTGGGAAGACTTAACAATGGACTTCATCACAGGGAATGCCCAATAGCAAGGGTTACATGGTGATATTAACCATAGTGGACAGACTCAGCAAGAGTGCACACTTTGTGCCACTCAAGCAACCATACATGGCAAGAGAAGTAGCACAAGAGTTCATTAAAAATGTGGTAAGACTTCATGGCATACCATGAACAATGCTGTCCGATAGAGATACTGTTTTCATGAGCAAGTTCTGGAAGGAGCTTTTCACACAGCTTGGCAGCAACTTGGTCGCCTCATCCACCTTTCATCCACAAACAGATGGCCAAAGTGAGGTAACCAATCAAACCCTAGAGCAGTACTTAAGGTGTTTTTTGCCATGATCATCAAAACAATTGGGAGGAGTACATACCATGGGCAGAACTGTGGTATAATACTACCTATCATGCGGCAATCAAGATGACACCATACCAAGCCATATATGGAAGGTTACCCCCGAGAATGTCAAGTTATACCATGGGGAAATAGCAGCATACATGAAGTGGATGTCACACTTCAGTCAAGAGATGAGGTCTTGAAGAAACTCAAGCATGAGCTTGAGCAAGCAAGGGACCGAATGAAGAGACAAGCGGACAAAGGGAGGAAGGAAGAAGAATTTAAGGTAGGTGACTATGTCTATCTTAAAATCCATCCTAGAAGAAAGATAAAGGCTGGAAAGCCAACTACAGCAAAGTTGGCTAGAAATATTTTGGACCATATGAGGTAGTTGAGCGTATTGGAGCAGTAGCTTATCACCTAAGACTACGTTAACCTCCAAACTACATCCAGTGTTTCACATTTCATTGTTGAGGAAGAAGATAGGAGATGTGAGACAAGTGAATGAGGGACTGCCTGACATTTTTCAGGGAAGATCACCTTGGGCAGCAACCAAAGGAAGCCTTAGGATTTTGCATAGTAAGCTATGGGCGCAATAGAAGGCCAGTATGGAGAGTACTCATATGGTGGAGTCATTCGCCCAAGGATGAAGCAACATGGGAAGACTATGATGATATCCAGCAATGTTTCCCTAATTTCCACCTTGAGGACAAGGTGAGTCTCAAGAAAGGGGGATTGTTGAGGACCTTAGAAGGCAAAGGGAGTGTGAGCGGATGCAAGAGAGGTGCCAAGCAGCAAGAGAGGCAGCAACAGGGCCAGAATAGTGCACACAACAAGCTTGCACGCGGCATGCAGTGAAGCATGGACAGGTTCTGACTTTGTCCTAATTGACCATGGACATCCAAGCCAAGAAGGACTCCAGCATTGGCAGGATATGCATGGTGCAATCAAGCAGGAGAAGGAAGTGAACGGCATGAAGAACTCCAGCAGCAGCAGGACGTCATGAAGGGTTTAGCTTCAAAAAGTTGTTTCATGTCAAGGAGAAGTCTTGGAAAAGAAGGACACACCATATGGAAGTCCTAATCCTAGAAGGAAACAGCAAGATGAAGGTCAGCAGCTATAGGAGATGAGATAAGATAAGGAAAAGGTTTAGTCAAATAGGATTAGTCAATCAAGAAGACCAAGAATCCTAGTAGAATTAGGAAACATTTGGATAAGGTCTATCTTGATAAGGTTTTAGTTGTCTTAGAAAACCTTGTTGACTTAGGAAAACTATCCTAAGTGGATAAGGAACTTAAGTACTAGTTGAATTAGGATAAGGCTGTCCAATACTATAAATACAACCCATTATTTGTGAGCAAGAAACATATGCTCCGAATTTGTATATTTTCATTCATTAATCAAGAATCAAGGTTAGCATTCTTGCTTCTATTCTTGTTTATATTTTGGTTATCTTTTAAGAGTTGTCTTGAGATAACTTGGGCTTAAGACAAGGTGAAGAGTTGTCTTCCTTGCTTAAGAGCTAGGTTGAAGTCAAGAGTTGTCTTCTTCAACCAAGGCAAGTTGTGATAGGTTTAAGAGTTGTCTTGCCTATCCAACATATCTTTTATCATTAGTTAATCCTGAAGGACAGCTTAGAGGATGTAAATCTAAGAAAAGAACTCAAGAATCAAATGGGACAGCAAGTTAGGAGAGGTTTTAGAAGTCGTGCTAACCCCTAAGGTGTAGAAAAGATGGGACGATAAATCAAGACTGTAACAGTTGGACTGTGTGCGGGACAAACTTCTGGAAGTGACTAGAACATCCCCGTGGCCATACCAGACGTATCAAGTGTGTTCAGCAGTGAGCGGGACGAACTTCCGAGAGTCACATGAACATCCCTGTGGCCATGGCAGCGGCATTGGATGCGTTGAGCAGTCTATGGGATGAACTTCTGGGAGTGACTGGAACATTCCTATGGGCAAGGTAGAGGATTCGGGTGCGTTCGTTAGTGCATGGGACGAACTTCTAGGAGTGACCGGAACATCCCAACAGGTGAGGAATGGGTGTCAGGCGCGTTCGGCAGATCACGGGCCAAACTTTTGAGAGCGATCGGACCATCCCCTGTGGGCGTGGCAAAGGCTTTGGGAGCATTGGGCAATGCGCAGGATGAACTTCGATGAGCGACTGAATCATCACCACGGGCACGCAAGAGGCATTGGCTGCATTCGGCAGTGCACGGTAAGAACTTCTAGGAGCAACTAGAACATCCCCGCGAGCACATTAGCAGCGTTGGACACGTTTGGCAATGTAGGGGCGTACATCCGGGAGTGACCAAGACATCCTTACAAGCATTGCAGAGGCTTCGGGTGCGTCGAGCAATGCATGGGACAAACTTTTAGGAGCGACTGAAACATCCCCACGGGCTCGGCAGAGTCATCAGCCATGTTCAGCAGTGCACAACACGATCTTCCACTATTTCCTAATCCTTCTAGGATTCTTGGTCTTTCTTGAATTTTTACTTAGACTAGAATTCCTACTTTGACTAAGTCTTTTTGTCCTTATCTTATCTTCTCTCCTACAGCTGCTGAACTTCTTCTTGCCGTTTCCTTCTTGGATTAGAACTTCTGCTGTGGCGTGTCCTTCCTCTCCAAGACTTTTCTTTGGCGTGGTCCTCTTGCTGAAGTAAACTTGCCAAGACGTCCTGCTGCTGCTGGAGTTCTTCATGCCGTCACTCTCCTTCTCCTGCTCGGATTGCTTCATGCGTGTCCTGCCAATGCTGGTCTTCTTCTTGGCTTTGATTTCCAATGATTAGGACAGAGTCAGAACCTGGCCATGCTTCACTGCTTGCTGCGTGCAGGTTTGTTGTGCACACTTTGCTGGCCTGTTGCTGCCTCTCTTGCTGCCTGGTGCCTTGTGCGCATTCTCTCATGCTCCCTTTTGCCTCCTAAGGTCCTCAACAATTTGGCAGTGTGTGGGATGAACTTCTAGTAGCAGCTGGAACATTCACGCAAGCACGATAGAAGCTTCAGGCGCATTTACTAGAGTGCGGGACGAACTTCCTGGAATGACGCAAACATCCTTATGGGTGTGGGAGAGGTGTCGGGCACATTCAGCAGGGCACAGGATGAACTTCCGGAAGTGTGGCAATGGCATCGGGCAAGTTCAACAGTGAATGGGAGGAACTTCCGAAAGCGACCAGAATATCCCCATGGCGCCACAGCAGTGTGTGGGAGAAACTTCCGGGAGTGACCAGAGCATTCCCGCGGGCATGGCAGATTCATCAGGTGCGTTGGCCAGTTCACAGGACGAACTTTTGGGAGTGACCAGAACATTCCTATGGGCGCGGCGGAGGCATTGGCTGCATTTGGCATTGCAGGGGGCAAACTTCCAACTGCGACTTGAACATCCCCTTGGGCATGGCAGCGGAGTCTAACACATTCGGCAGTGTATCGAACGAACTTCCGGGAGGGACCAGAACATCCCCGCAGACACGGCAGAGGCATCAGACACGTCCAGCAGTGTGCGGGAACAAACTTCTAGGAGTGACCGGAACATTGTTGAGGGTGCGGCAGTGGTGTCGTTCCCATTTGGTAGTATGTGGGATGAACTTTCGGGAGTCACTGGAAAAGCTTCCAATAACCCATTAGTGTATCCCTACACTTTGACGGTTATTCTGCGGCTCTTCTGATTCTGTACCTCGCCCAATGATACCATAGAATGAGAACAATGTAAATTGCATGTAGAAAGTTAAAAAGTAGAAAGATAATTTGCATTCATGCATTGTGGCATTGTACAAAATTCAATTTTGTTGTGGATACCGACGTAAGTCAGGAGCCCACTAAGTCCACCAACATAACTATTCATGCATATGTAGAAAAATAGACATGGTAGAAAGAATTTGTAGCACTAACCCATTTTTTATTATTTATTCTTTGCAGCAATGGCAGGTACATCTCAAAACTCACAAAGCCCAAATTCCTTTTTCTTTGGACCTTATACCCTAATAAAAAAAAACACCCTCTCTCCCTCTTCTCTTTATCTCCTCCAGAAAAGCTTCCAATAACCCATTAGTGTATCCCTACACTTTGACGGTTATTCTGCGGCTCTTCTGATTCTGTACCTCGCCCCCTTAAATTGGTATCAGAGCAAAACAAAGAAAAAACATTTACTAGAAACTCTTTTTATTTTGTTAAAGGACTTAAAAGATGGATAGCCGAAGTACTAGGCAGAAGCTTGGAGGCTGATAAGACCTAGGTGTAAGTTGAAAATCTGGAGAGTCTAATAACTTAAGAAAAGAGAGTAATAGTAAAACAGATCTAAGTAAAAATATTAAGCCTTTATGATTAAGCAAATCATCCTGAAAACTTGAGTTAGGTTGAAAAAACTCTTATAGAGGTAAGCCGAAGTACTAGGCAGAAGCTTGGAGGCTGATAAGACCTAGGTGTAAGCGAAAACTTGCGGAGTCTATTAACCTAATATCATGACCAGTAAGGAAGAAGAGGTACTTCATAGGCTTGATTATTTAGACTTAGATACAGGAGGATACCATAGGAAGAGGATTGTAGATAATATAAGTTTAATTTGTTTTTCTCATGAAAATTTTAGGCATAAATTTCACTCGGAAGATCCACAGCTGAATACTATTTCTGATGTTTGTTACCACATACTACACAACCAAATAGCAATTAGTCAATCTCAGAATATAATATTTAAATCATATTTAAATATTTTACAAAAACAACGAGTTAAAATTAATAGTTTAACAGAAAATGTTAAAATAATGCAAAATAATCTAGAAAATGGACAAAGTAGTAAAATAAATAGAAAAATAGAAAATAACATATTAGAAAAATTAGATCAGATAGAAGAAAAAATAAAAAATCTAGATAAAAAATTATCAGCTCTAACAGAATAGATTAATAAATAATTATGAATTGGTTAGTAGAAAAACAATTGCCCTTAGATTGTAAAGACTATAAACATAGTTGGAATAATACATATAGGAAAAAATGTTTTTATTGTAATATGATAATAGTAAAAAATTGTAAAAAATGTGACTTAGTATGTTGTCCTATGGATATAGCAAGATTTGGAGAAATAGTAGAATATGGTGATGAGGTTAAAAAAGAAGTTAAAGCAAATGAAAAAGAAAATAAGGATATATAATTTATAAAATTAGAAAATAATTACTTAAAAGAAAAAGTAAGTAAATTAGAAAAATTAGAAAAAGAGTTATCAGAATTAAGATTAGAAAAAGATTTAGAGATAAGTAGATTAGAACAAAGAATAAAAATCTAGAAAAAAAAATCTAAATTAAAGCAAATAGTACAAGAAGATGACTTAGAGATAATAGAAGAAGAATTAGAAATAAAAAACAAGGGTAAAGTAAAAGAAATAGATGAAGAAGAGAAAATAGAAATATTAGCTAGTAATACAGTAAGACTGCTAGTATGATTAATAATTTATTAAATTGTCAAGTAGCCATAGAGATAAATAATAAACAATATAATTTAAATGCTATTATAGACACAGGAGCCAGTAAATGTGCCATAGATGATAAAGCTTTACCTAGGGAATGTTTTGAAAACTTACCTTCACCAATAAGAATAGCAGGAGTAAATAGTGTAACAGAAAGTCTTTTAAAAGTAAAAACTGGAAGTTATTTAATATTCAAAACTCAGAAATATTTATTATCCTTCTGTTACGTATTACCATTACAAATTCATGATAGAACTCAGATAATAATAGGAATGAATTTTATTTATAGCATGCAAGGAGGAATAACTATAGAAAATGAAAAAGTAACATTTTTTAAAAAGACAGAAACTATAGATACATCTCCTATAAGTAAACCTTTAGAAATAAAAATTTTTGAAGGACAAGAGGAATGTAATAATACAGAAATAGAGGATTTACTAGAGACAGATGTAATATTATATAATTATGGTAGAGGATTAGGAGAGGCCAAAAGCATAGATCTCAAGTTTTCTTCTTGATTTTTAAAATCAAGATAGCAACATAGGGCATGAAGCATGTCAGGTTTCAATCGTGGATTAGTATTCTGTAAATATTAATTGTGTACAGTAGTTAATATTATAATTAGTATAAATGGTAGTGAAAATAGTAATGATAGTGATGTATTAAGCATTTGTGACAATAATGAAGAAATAGAAAATCAAAATAATTTTGAAGAACAATTAAAATTGTTAGCTTTGTAAATTGCACGTAGAAATGTAACTCCATGCAGAAAGTTAAAGAGTATAAATGTAATTTGCATTCATGCATGGTGGCATTGTACTTCTTTTTTAACCTCATCACCATATTCTACTATTTCTCCAAATCTTGCTATATCCATAGGACAACATACTAAGTCACATTTTTTACAGTTTTTTACTATTATCATATTACAATAAAAACATTTTTCCCTATATGTATTATTCCAACTATGTTTACATTCTTTACAATTTAAGGGTAATTGTTTTTCTACTAACCAATTCATCTTCGATTTTAAACAACTGATTCTGTTAAAGAAGAAAGTTTTTTATCTATATTTTTTATTTTTGATTCTATCTGATCTAATTTTTCTAATATGTTATTCTCTCTTTTACTAGTCATTTTACTACCTTGTCCTTTTTCTAGACTATTTTGCATTATTTTAACATTTTCTGTTAAACTATCAATTTTAACTCGTTGTTTTTGTAAAATATTTAAATATGATTTAAATATTATATTCTGAGATTGACTAATAGCTATTTGGTTGTGTAGTATGTGGTAACAAATATCAGAAATAGTATTCAGCTGTGGATCTTCCAAGTGAAATTTATGCCTATAATTTTCATAAGAAAAACAAATTAAACTTATATTATCTACAGTCCTCTTCCTGTGATATCCTCCTGTATCTAAGTCTAAATAATCAAGCCTATGAAGTACCTCTTCGTCCTTACTGGTCATGATATTAGGTTAATAGACTCCGCAAGTTTTCGCTTACACCTAGGTCTTATCAGCCTCCAAGCTTCTGCCTAGTACTTCAGCTTACCTCTATAAGAGTTTTTTCAACCTAATCAAGTTTTCAGGATGATTTGCTTAATCATAAAGGCTTAAATATTTTTACTTAGATCTATTTTACTATTACTCTTTCTTCTTAAGTTATTAGACTCTCTGGATTTTCAACTTACACCTAGGTCTTATCAGCCTCCAAGCTTCTGCCTAGTACTTCGGTTTCCAATCTTTTAAGTCTTTTAACAAAATAAAAAGAGTTTTAGTAAATGTTTTTTCTTATGTTTTGCTCTGATACCAATTTAAGGGGGCGAGGTACAGAATCAGAAGAGCCGCAGAATAACCGTCAAAGTGTAGGGATACACTAATGGGTTATTGGAAGCTTTTCTGGAGGAGAGAAAGAGAAGAGGGGAGAGAGGGTGTTTTATCCTATTTCACTCATCTGAATCCAACAACCTAGCACTATTTCTGATGAATAGTTGTTTACCCTAACATACTAACAACTACTGTACACAATTAATATTTACAGAATACTAAATTTACCAGAGTTGTTTAAAGAAACCAACCACCGGAGTTTCAACGGCGTTGGGGAT
This sequence comes from Xylocarpus granatum, assembly GCA_019650275.1. Classification (NCBI taxonomy): domain Eukaryota; kingdom Viridiplantae; phylum Streptophyta; class Magnoliopsida; order Sapindales; family Meliaceae; genus Xylocarpus; species Xylocarpus granatum. Next base: position 11,266 of record BNST01001806.1, on the reverse strand, counting down.
ATGGAATAAGACAAATAAGGGAGAGACTCTCAACCTTACTTGAATATGTGAAAATTAAAACTTTACCTTGAATTTCTGAAAGGCTTAGTTTGAGAGAATTGGGAGAGAGATTTTTTAAGAAGGAAAGCTTTGTATATTTCGATCTGCCTTCATCCAACAAATGAAGGTTTTATATACAACCTAAAAGTAAACCTTGGTTAGAATAACCATGGTTACTTTATGAAAAAGAAACTCTAGTTACAAAAAAGTAAACTAACCATGGGTTTAAGTATAACCATGGTTGGAAGAAAGAAACTATGGTTACAAAAAGTAGATAAAATGACAAAAATTAAAAGAATTTGGTGGCAGTTTGTCAGGCGGCTTGTTGGGGCATCTTTGTTGTCCTCGCAGTCTCTGTTGTTTAGTCTTCATTTGAGTCCAAGGTGTCATCATCAGAGAAAATTAGCTCAGGGAGAATATGGTGATCTCCAAAGCTTTTGATATTTAAATGAGCTCTGATGTTAAAGAAGTGATCTTCAATACTTGGACTTTCATGGATCTGGCCCAAATTAAACTTATATCATCTACAGTCCTCTTCCTGTGATATCCTCCTGTATCTAAGTCTAAATAATCAAGCCTATGAAGTACCTCTTCGTCCTTACTGGTCATGATATTAGGTTAATAAACTCTGCAAGTTTTCACCTACACCTAGGTCTTATCAGCCTCCAAGCTTCTGCCTAGTACTTCAGCTTACCTCTATAGGAGTTTTCTCAACCTAAGTCAAGTTTTCAGGATGATTTGCATAATCATAAAGGCTTAATATTTTTAACTTAGATCTATTTTACTATTACTCTTTCTTCTTAAGTTATTAGACTCTCTGGATTTTCAACTTACACCTAGGTCTTATCAGCCTCCAAGCTTCTACCTAGTACTTCGGTTGCCAATCTTTTAAGTCTTTTAACAAAATAAAAAGCGTTTTAGTAAATGTTTTTTCTTATGTTTTGCTCTGATACCAATTTAAGGGGGCGAGGTACAAAATCAGAAGAGCCGCAGAATAACCGTCAAAGTGTAGGGATACACTAATGGGTTATTGGAAGCTTTTCTGGAGGAGAGAAAGAGAAGAGGGAGAGAGGGTGTTTTTTTTTATCCTATTTTACTCATCTGAATCCAACAACCTAGCACTATTTTTGATGAATAGTTGTTTACCCTAACATACTAACAACTACTGTACCCAATTAATATTTACAGAATACTAAATTTACCAGAGTTGTTTAAAGAAACCAACCACCGGAGTTTCAACGGCGTTGGGGATAAATTCGATTTTGTTGTGGATACCGACGTAAGTCAGGAGCCCACTAAGCCCACCAACATGACTGTTCATGCATATGTAGAAATATAGACATGGTAGAAAGATTTGTAGCACTAACCCATTCTTTATTATTTATTTTTTGCAGCAATGGCAGGCACATCCCAAAATACAAACCCAAATTCCTTTTTCTTTGGACCTTACACTTTGAAAGTGTTCCCCACTGGAACAAACCTTTCTTTTGAGGCCAAAGCCCAGTTAAAGCCAAACAAAAATGTCTTGTAGACAATCTTTGGCACTTTCAATCCTAGACTCAGACCTGATATTATTCATACCTTATGTTGCTATTTTGATTTTAAAAATCAAGAAGAACATTTAAGGTCTTCTTTCTTAACTTCATCCTCCACTACTCTAATTTCCCAATCATCCCTTTTAAAAGAAATAAATTTCTTAACAAAAGGGGTGAGTGCAAAAAATGAGAGAATAAAAGAGCTTGAAGAAAAAATGGAAGAGATGAAAAAAGAGTTTAGTGAAAAAAGAGGGAGTACTATAGAAATGAAAAAGGAGATAGAAAAATGGCAGCAGAAAAATATAGAAAGATTTGCTCATAAGAAATTATTAGAACCTATTTTCAACACTCCTGCTGAAAAGAAGGTTCTTGGATGGGTTCTAAAAGAAAAAAGAGAGGAATTGATAAGAGCCCAAGACTTCCTTAAAAATGTTGCTACTAGCGGACAATCTCCAATAGGAATGGGTATCATAAGTCTTTATTACAAGGCTAGAGATCATGATATTCCAGGAGTCTGTATATGTAGCAAAGGCCTGATCCTCTTCAAAGCTACAGCCCATCTGGAAAAATGGAATGATTCTATTATGCCTTATTCATTAAAAATGCTTTTTGAAATGGGCTTCTTAGCAAGAATAGTGGTTACTCATCCTTTACAGGTAAAAATGCTTATAGAACCACTTTCTTGGAGGTTGGCACACGTCCTGTATGAATACTTTGAAAGAAATCAAGTGAAAGAAGGATTTTTAAATCTTCAAATATCTTCTATTCCAGCCAGTTATAATACAGGATATCCGGAGGAAGCAAAATTGGAAATATTAATTGAAGCATTCCCTTTCACAAGGCCTTTTAGTATCAAAATAAATCCTCAGTGGAGCAGAGTTTTGGCTGAAGAAACTAATTCATCCACAGAGGAAAACATTAGTAATTTTAGGGATCTGTTTTTATCAGCCCAAAAAATGCGGACGTAGACTCATCATTATACTATGCATATGGAAGACAGCATAATTTTTTAGCAGATAAATTATCTAGAATAATTAACAATGATACCATAGAATGAGAACAATGTAAATTGCATATCTATAGGCCTACTTATAGGAGATGTATCTATAGTTTCTGTCTTTTTAAAAAATGTTACTTTTCCATTTTCTATAGTTATTCCTCCTTGTATGCTATAAATAAAATTCATTCCTATTATTATTTGAGTTCTATCATGAATTTGTAATGGTAATACGTAACAGAAGGGTAATAAATATTTCTAAGTCTTGAATATTAAATAACTTCCATTTTTTACTTTTAAAAGACTCTCTGTTACACTATTTACTCCTGCTATTCTTATTGGTGAAGGTAATTTTTCAAAACATTCCCTAGGTAAAGCTTTATCATCTATGGCACATTTACTGGCTCCTGTGTCTATAATAGCATTTAAATTATATTGTTTATTATTTATCTCTATGGCTACTTGACAATTTAATAAATTATTAATCATATTAGCAGGTCTTACTATATTACTAGCTAATATTTCTATTTTCTCTTCTTCATCTATTTCTTTTACTTTATCCTTTTTTATAATATTAATTGGGTACAGTAGTTGTTAGTATGTTAGGGTAAACAACTATTCATCAGAAATAGTGCTAGGTTGTTGGATTCAGATGAGTGAAATAGGATAAAAAAAAACACTTCTCTCCCTCTTCTCTTTCTCTCCTCCAGAAAAGCTTCCAATAACCCATTAGTGTATCCCTACACTTTGACGGTTATTCTGCGGCTCTTCTTCAGGATATCCTATAGTATAGCTGGCTGGTATTGAAAATATTCGGAGATCTATGAATCCCTGTCCACTGATACCATTACCAACCTTTTTATGCTCATAATAAGCATGTAGGATATAAGACAACTTCCAAGACAGTGGTTCTATGAACTTTTTTATTTGTGACTGTTGAGTAACCACTATTCTTGTGATAAATCCCATTTCGAACAACTGTTTTAAAGAAAAAGGAACAACAGAATCTTTCCAATGTTTCAAATGGGCTGTTGCCTTGAAAAGAACCAATCCCTTATTACAGACACATATGTTGGGCATATCATGGTCTTGGGCTTTATAATGAATAGTTGCCAAGCCCATTCCTGGTGGATATGGCCCATTCAATGCTGTGTGTCTCATGAATTCTTGGGCATTTACCATCTCTGTCATTTTAGTAATTCGTCTAGAGTATTAGTAGCTAATGCAGACGTAATAGAAAATATCACTGGTCTAAATTCAACAACCTAGCACTATTTCTGATGAATAGTTGTTTACCCTAACATACTAACAACTACTGTACCCAATTAATATTTACAGAATACTAAATTTACCAGAGTTGTTTAAAGAAACCAACCACCGGAGTTTCAACGGCGTTGGGGATATGAAATAAGACAAATAAGGGAGAGACTCTCAACCTTATTTGAATATGTGAAAATTAAAACTTGACCTTGAATTTCTGAAAGGCTTAGTTTGAGAGAATTAGGAGAGAGATTTTTTAAGAACAAAAAACTGAAAAAATACAAAATGAGCTCAATGAGAAAAAAGAAAGAGAGAAAGAAATGAAAAAGGAAATTGATATCTGGCAGAAAGAGAACATGCTAGTATTTCTGCGTGTATACTAGTTACTTTAGTCTTATATTTTCACTAGTATATCTACTTAATTTTTCTAAGTTACGGGGATCTTCTTTATTGGGTTTCCATTTTAAAATTCCTCCCCATCCTTCTAAACTATCATTAGTTTCTATTATTATATAACTATCCTTTGGGGGTAATTCTAAGTCTGGTAGATTTTTTATTATGGTTTTTATTTGTCTTAATAACCTTTTATCTTCATTATTAAACTTAATTTCTCCTCCTATTTTTAATTTATTGTAAAAGGGACCAGTTAATTTTCCTAATTTGTTTTTCTCATGAAAATTTTAGGCATAAATTTCACTCGGAAGATCCACAACTGAATACTATTTCTGATGTTTGTTACCACATACTACACAACCAAATAGCAATTAGTCAATCTCAGAATATAATATTTAAATCATATTTAAATATTTTACAAAAACAACGAGTTAAAATTGATAGTTTAACAGAAAATGTTAAAATAATGCAAAATAATCTAGAAAATGGACAAAGTAGTAAATTAAATAGAAAAATAGAAAATAACATATTAGAAAAATTAGATCAGATAGAAGAAAAAATAAAAAATCTAGATAAAAAATTATCAGCTCTAACAGAATAGATTAATAAATAATTATGAATTGGTTAGTAGAAAAACAATTACCCTTAGATTGTAAAGACTATAAACATAGTTGGAATAATACATATAGGGAAAAATGTTTTTATTGTAATATGATAATAGTAAAAAATTGTAAAAAAATGTAAAAAATGTGACTTAGTATGTTGTCTTATGGATATAGCAAGATTTGGAGAAATAGTAGAATATGGTGATGAGGTTAAGAAAGAAGTTAAAGTAAATTTTTGAAGAACAAAAAGAATGTAATAATACACAAATAGAAGATTTATTAGAAACAGACGTAATATTATATAATTATGGTAGGTTAGAATCAAATTATAGGACATATTTAGAACCGTTAATGAAAAGATTAAAAGATTTATCAGTAATAGGAGAAAACCCCCTAGCATTATGAATTTTGTACAATGCCACCATGCATGAATGCAAATTACATTTATACTCTTTAACTTTCTACATGGAGTTACATTTCTACATGCAATTTACAAAGCTAACAATTTTAATTGTTCTTCAAAATTATTTTGATTTTCTATTTCTTCATTATTGTCACAAATGCTTAATACATCACTATCATTACTATTTTCACTACCATTTATACTAATTATATCAAACTCATCTTCTAATTCTAACTCTCTATATACTGTCATTCTTTCTAAATCACCTCTTTTATTTCTACACTCTTTTGCATAGTGTTCAAATTGTCCACAAATAAAACATTTTAATTTCTTAATAGGTGGTTTTTTATTTTTAAATCTATTCACATGATTTTTCCTAGGTATACCTTTTCTATAATTAGTAGCTTTTCTAAAATATTTCTTTTTTCTATCTTGTTTATATATTCCTAGTATATATACATTTTTACAGTAATTATAGCTTTTTACTTGTCTAGCTACTTCATTTACTATACATTGATTTTTTAAGTATTCAAATGTAAATATTATTCTAGGTGCTATTCCTATCTGAAATGTATTTCCGTATTTTTTAATCCACTCATCTTTTAATATTGTATTAAAAGGAGGGGGTAATTTTAAAAAATACTTACTACTTAACTGATCATCCGTAAATGCTTTACCTGTTTTACTTGCTAGATTAAGATATTCATTACTAAAATCTTTTATTTGTGTCATACTATCTATATGTAACCTTTCTAAATCTTGTAATGCCCTATTTTGCATTTCTGTATTTCCTCTATATTGATCATATCCTAATATCATTTGTCTAATTTGGCTAGTGATATTTTCTGTTACATTTGCATTAGCTACTAGTACTCTATACGAATTACTATGGTCTTTCTTTCATGATTGAAAATATAATTTTGCTAGTTCTCCTAATAAATTTTCTACATAATTAACTTTTTCCTGATTATCTATGAAATTAAATGTACTCAAATGTAAAACTGTACTAGATTCCCATTTAGCTATTACTTCTTCCCATAATTGGGGGTGATAATTGCTTAATACTAACATACTTCCACTATTTGCTAAGGCTGAGGGTAATGTTATTTGTTCATATGGGAATTTTCTACTATATCCTCTACCTTTTATTTCTGGTAAACATATTCTAGTAGGGGGTTGACTATTTGCTCTTGGAAATGTTCTAGTTGGTTGGATTTCTATTGAAGGTACTTCTTGACTAGTTACTACTCCTGATGATGTACTAGCTAATATTCTATCCCCTATATAATCATCATATTTAGGAGTTTCTATTTCTTCTAATGGTAAAATGTATTCTTCTGTATTTATACCATTTCTAAGAATTTCCAATAAATCTATATCTTCTTCAGGTATTAATTTATTTTCTATTTTTTCTTCTTCATCTATTTCTTTTACTTTATCCTGTTTTTTATTTCTAATTCTTCTTCTATTATCTCTAAGTCATCTTCTTGTACTATTTGCTTTAATTTAGATTCTTTTTCTAGATCTTTTATTCTTTGTTCTAATCTACTTATCTCTAAATCTTTTTCTAATCTTAATTCTGATAACTCTTTTTCTAATTTTTCTAATTTACTTACTTTTTCTCTTAAGTAATTATTTTCTAATTTTATAAATTCTATATCCTTATGTTCTTTTTCATTTGCTTTAACTTCCCTGTGGGTGCAATAGTGGTGTCAGACACATTCAGCAGTGCATGAGACGAACTTCCGAGAGCGACCGAAGCATCCCAGTGGGCATGGCACAGGCATCAAGCACGTTCGACAGTGCACGGTATGAACTTCCAGGAGCAACTGGAACATCCCTAAAGGTGCGGCAGATGGTTCGAGTATGTTGAACAGATGGTTCTGTTTTTGTTTCCTTGAGCTAGGCAAAGCAGGGATGCCTAGTTGCTATAGTTGCTTTTTTTGTTCTTTTTGAGGCAGGGAAGAGGACAAAGAATAGCTAGGCCTGCCCTCCCTACCAAATCTTTCTAACTAACCATTGTGAGAGTCACCGGTGCGAGTGCTATAGAGTAAGAATAAGCTTTTGTGCATGAATAAGCTCTTTGCGAAAGAATAGCTCCTGTTGGTTCAGTCAGGTAATCAGTAACCATTGCTTCTCTTGTTGATTATGCCTGATCTGATAGAGGAAGAACCGCAGCTATTGAATCTGCTGCTCTGGTCGCTGTTTTGTTACTTAGTCTTGGTGGTTTAGTTACAGGGGGTGTGTAGCTGTAAACTATTTTTTCTCCCTAGGAATCATAGAAAGAATCTCTTGTCGGGTACAGCCGCGATTAGTTATGAATTAGCTTGGAGCTTTCTGCTTGTAGCTTCCAGCTGCTGAAAGCTAAAGGTAAGCAAGTTAGTAGGCGATCGGTGGTCGTAGAGAATTTCCCTTCAGTAAGCCATTTAGGGCAGTCCAATTCTGTTCAAGTGCTCCTTTAAGCTGGAAACTCTAAAGTGAAGCAGGTTAGTTTGTTTTCACAACCATAGCACAGTTCGTCGGGTAGTTTATAGGGCTTTTGTTGCTCAAGGTTAAATAGATCAGAGTAAACTTTGTCTTTTTGGCACTTTCGAATGATTGCGTTTAACACCCTAATGATTCTATGAAAGGAGATTCGTATTACTGTTGAGCTGACTACACTCAGTTGTCGGTTAGTGGGTGCCGGTCAAGCAAGGAAAGAAAGAAGAGTTCCGGTACAACTAGACGAAATAATCGCTGAGCTGTATCAGACAGACTAAGCAAGAAAGAGTGCCAGATCATCTGGGCACAGAAAGTATACCAATTCTAGATGTAATCTTAGATGCATTTTGGGATGAATGAATAACCGATCTTCCCCACCTCGACTATTACTCAATAGATTTTGTCAAATGAAAAAAGGAAAAGCACCCATTCAGGTCATGAATCAAATTTTTAATAAACAAAATCAAGAAATTAAATAAATAATAAATAAAATACACTCGATAAAATGTTTCTATATGCATGATATGTTATAAACATGCTAGGGATGGAAGTATAATGTATTTAAGTAGTTTCGAGAAATTTTGGCATGAATTATACATTATCTAAATTAGGTGTTTGGGTATTTTGGATTATTGTTTAGTTTTAGGATTGGACTTAATAATGATGTCTAGAGATTGATAATGGGGTGTGTGACAACGAGGAAAACCTTGTCATGGGATTTTGTAGCATGAAAATCGGTAAAATGGCAAGAATTTTTTATGTTAAAACAAATTTTTACGGGTTTTGTTTATATTAATTGAATTGTAAATTAAGATGCATTTTGAGACTTAATTTTAAGCTTACGGGTTGTATTTGAGGCTTATTTAAAATTTTGTTTTAAAGACTATTAATTTGGATTGAATTTGGTATTGATAGGGAATAAAACATACTTTTGCAAATTTTGATTTCTTTATAGTTTTCATGGTTTTACTAAAAGTAAAAGCACTTTTGAGCAAATTCTTTAGAGAAAAAATTGTACTAATCTTCAAAAGCTTTCAAATGAGTACTTATATGACTAATTTAGAGTTTAATTGTTATGTTAAAAATACATATATCTATTTGTTTACTGTGCAAATCCTAGAATCGGTGTCGTGGCTTTGAATTCGAAGTTGTAGCGCTGAAGCTTCACCTTATGAAATTTTGATACTATAGCACATTTATTGTACATCCTCGCAGCAATGAGCAATCTATCCCTCAATTTTGTAAGTCGCTTTCGAACCCTCAAATGACTACCAAATTGAATAATTCAAAATAATTGGAATACTTAAAAAGTCTAATTTATTTTTTTATCCACCAATCATAATATTTGGACATATATGTAATTCCTGAATTTGTTTTAAAGTTATCTTATTGATATAATTACTAATTTGCCCTTAGTTTTGTGATAAATTCTTCTAAAATAATTTTTAAATTTACAACATTTTTATTACTGTCACTGTCTAATATAAAAAAAATTATAATTTTTTAATAAATAAAATCAAGAAATTAAATAAATAATACATAAAATACACTCGATAAATGTTTCTATATGCATGATATGTTATAAACATGCTAGGGATGGAAGTATAATGTATTTAAGTAGTTTCGAGAAATTTTGGCATGAATTACACATTATCTAAATTAGGTGTTTGGGTATTTTGGATTATTGTTTAGTTTTAGGATTGGACTTAATAATGATGTCTGGAGATTGATAATGGGGTGTGTGACAACGAGGAAACCTTGTCATGGGATTTTGTAGCATGAAAATCGGTAAAATGGCAAGAATTTTTTATGTTAAAAAATTTTTTTACGGGTTTTGTTTATATTAAATTGAATTATAAATTAAGATGCATTTTGAGACTTAATTTTAAGCTTACGGGTTGTATTTGAGGCTTATTTAAATTTGGTTTTAAAGACTATTAATTTGGATTGAATTTGGTATTGATAGGGAATAAAACATACTTTTGCAAATTTTGATTTGTTTATAGTTTTCATGGTTTTACTAAAAGTAAAAAGCACTTTTGAGCAAATTCTTTAGAGAAAAAATTGTAGTATTCTTCAAAAGCTTTCAAATGAATGCTTATATGACTAATTTAGAGTTTAATTGTTATGTTAAAAATACATATATCTTATTTGTTTACTGTGCAAATCTTAGAATCGGTGTCGTGGCTTTGAATTCGAAGTTGTAGCGCTGAAGCTTCACCTTATCAAATTTTGATACTATAGCACATTTATTGTACATCCTCGCAGCAATGAGCAATCTATCCCTCAATTTTGTAAGTCGCTTTCGAACCCTCAAATGACTACCAAATTGAATAATTCAAAATAATTGGAATATTTAAAAAGTCTAATTTATTTTTTTATCCACCAATCATAATCATTTGGACATATATGTAATTCCTGAATTTGTTTTAAAGTTATCTTATTGATATAATTACTAATTTGCCCTTAGTTTGGTGATAAATTCTTCTAAAACAATTTTGAAATTTACAACATTTTTATTACTGTCACAGTCTAATATAAAAAAAATTAGAATTTTTTAAAAAACAAAATCAAGAAATTAAATAAATAATACATAAAATACACCCGATAAATGTTTCTATATGCATGATATGTTATAAACATGCTAAGGATGGAAGTATAATGTATTTAAGTAGTTTCGAGAAATTTTGGCATGAATTACACATTATCTAAATTAGCTGTTTGGGTATTTTGGATTATTGTTTAGTTTTAGGATTGACTTAATAATGATGTCTGGAGATTGATAATGGGTGTGTGACAACGAGGAAACCTTGTCATGGGATTTTGTTGCATGAAAATCGGTAAAATGGCAAGAATTTTTTATGTTAAAAAATTTTTTTACGGGTTTTGCTTATATTAAATTGAATTATAAATTAAGATGCATTTTGAGACTTAATTTTAAGCTTACGGGTTGTATTTGAGGCTTATTTAAAATTTTGGTTTTAAAGACTATTAATTTGGATTGAATTTGGTATTGATAGGGAATAAAACATACTTTTGCAAATTTTGATTTGTTTATAGTTTTCATGGTTTTACTAAAAGTAAAAGCACTTTTGAGCAAATTCTTTAGAGAAAAAATTGTAGTATTCTTCAAAAGCTTTCAAATGAGTACTTATATGACTAATTTAGAGTTTAATTGTTATGTTAAAAATACGTATATCTGATTTGTTTACTGTGCAAATCTTAATTTTAAGCTTACGGGCTGTATTTGAGGCTTATTTAAAATTTTATTTTAAAGACTATTAATTTCGAATGAATTTGGTATTGATAGGAAATAAAATATACTTTTGTAAATTTTTATTTCTTTATAGTTTTCATGGTTTTACTAAAAGTAAAAGCACTTTTGAGCAAATTCTTTAGAGAAAAAATTGTAGTATTCTTCAAAAGCTTTCAAATGAGTACTTATATGACTAATTTAGAGTTTAATTGTTATGTTAAAAATACATATACCTTATTTGTTTACTGTGCAAATCCTAGAATCGGTGTCGTGGCTTTGAATTCGAAGTTGTAGCGC